>CM045744.1:4230167-4400167 GCA_024760905.1 Plotosus lineatus
CACTGTCTATGGTGAGAGGTTCATGTAAAAGAACCATTGCTGACTTTCGTAAAGAGGAGCTGCAAAGCCGTCAGCGTGTTTCTGTCCCTTGTTAAAGAGTTGTGTCAGGAAGGGCATCAACCTAAAAACCTACGCCGAATCATTCACTGTGGCGACCCCTGATAAAGGGAAAAAGCCGAAAAGAAATCTCATCATGCCACATCAGAGTCAGTAACATCCCCTGGAAATTTTACAAGAGTCGAGAGCTCTTTTACAGGTTCATACAGACCAGGCTGATCAATCTCAAGCACTTTTTACTGACTTTTCAATGACAAATGTCACATTTTCAAGGACCACTTTCAACAACGTGGATGCAATTACAAACAGGATGTTGATAAGGATAGCGAACACAGAATTCATGACATTTCAACAAAAATACTTGGAGAAACCGTATAATAAATCTCATATTTAATAATTCACTCCATAACCTGACTCTCTCTCTCTCTCTCTCTCTCTCTCTCTCACACACACACAGTACAGAGACGAGGCACGCGCACACACACGGTACAGAGACGAGGTGTGTGCACACACACACACACAAGCAAGGCGTAGGCTGGACACAGCAGGAGTTGAGTTCTGCTGGACAAGAAATTATGTGTGTTCACAATCTTATAAATCCGTGAATGTCCGGGGGGTGAACATCCGGGTGTAAGTGTCCTAGAACCATTTTCCAGCAGAAGCTCTGAGGGGACAGCAGTGACAACCGCTGATCTTAGGATCAGTAATCCAGCACCTGACCACCGGCCCAGCACCGGCCCTCTAAAAATGTCCCTGGAGCAAAACTAGTAAACAGAAGGTGCATCTGGGCAGCACTAGAGAGAGCATGAGTAGGTCCTGTGTGGGAGAAGAACTTTCAGTGCTCGGACTGAAGTGTCCATGAAGTTGTGCTGTTGTGTCTCAGTGTCCTTGTTTTCCATCATCAAATCAACACAGTGATCAACATTCATAATAATTCAGCATTCTCAAAAAGGTTGTGTGTTTAACATCAACAGATCATTCTTGCAACTTCAAACTTCAACAGTTGTATTTAATACATCATCCACACACAAAGGGGACAATGCAGCCGTGAGGATGGACACAAACTATAATTCACTTATATAATATATATATATATATATATATATATATATATATATATATATATATATATATATATATATATGTATGTGTGTATGTATGTATGTATGTATGTATGTATATGTATTATTGTGTTGTATATGTATCTATTTTTGCACCCCCTAGTGATGGTACCTCAAGAGCCTGTAACAGTGAATTTTTCCATTTTGAGATTAATAAAGCTGTATCTTATCATATCTTATCTTCATCATCAGTTCATTTTCTGTACCCGCTTAATCCTAACTTGGGTCACGGGGAGGCTGGCGCCCATCCCAGCCAACTTCGGGCGAGGGCAGAGTACACCCTGGACAGCTCGCCAGGCCATCGCAGGGCGGAAACACGCTGACGGCTTTGCAGCCTACTCTTGTCGAAAGTCAGCAATGGTTCTTTTACATGCCTCACACCATAGACAGTGAGAGACATGGCCGGCCTTTGATAACCCAATATCTTATCTTATGTTATCTTATCTTATCTTATCTTATCTTATCTTATCTTATCTTATCTTATCTTATCTTAAACAATTGTCTCAAAAGCCTTGGAGAGGTCCAGAAATACAGCAACAGACAGCAATTTATTGGAAAGAGCTTGGGCGACATCAGCATAGAGTTTTGAAATTACATCAATTGTTGAATGATTTGATCGACAACCAAATTGAAGTGGAGATAACAGACTGTAATGTGTCATATATTTATAGAGTCTGGTATGGACTACTTTCTCTAAAATTTTCGAGAATGAAGGTAATATTGAAACTGGTCTATAATTATTCATTTCACTTCGACTTTTTGATGAATATATGGGGGGCGACCTTTGCAAGTTTAATATTTTGAGGTTCTATTCCAGATTGCAATGATTTATTTATAATAATAGAAATGGGTGTAATCACAGCGCTTTTTAGTGATTTCAAAATGGAAATACTTATGTCATCAGGACCCAAACTTTTTTTTGTATGATATACTTCAAAAATATCAGTTGGTGTCATGAGAAAGGAATGAGGTCTACCGTGATTGTTGCGACGTAAATAATCATCAAATGTGATTTGTGAGTTGGGAATATCCCGAGCAGATTTGGGGCCGATATCACTAAAATATTCACAAAAAGTATCAGCTGTTATCCTGTTATCATTTATTCCTTCATTTTGAATATTAAAAAAGTCAGATATAGACTGTTTATTATTACTTTTTCCAATAATAGAATTAAACAGTTTCCAGGTTTTCTTGAGATCATTTTTATTCTGTTCGAGTTTGTTAGAATAGTACAATGATTTAGCCCGTCTTTTATCCTTCTTATAATTATTTATAAATTCAACAAATCTGTTCCATTCTAAACATCCTTCAGCTTTACCCATTGTTCTGCGATGTAGAATATTTTTCTATTTAGATAAATTGATCAAATCCTTTGACATCCATGACTCTCTTATAATATTTGGCGAATTAAATTTGATTTGTTTTTCTGGTGTGTATAGATCCAATAAAGCGGATCGAGTTCCAAAGAACTATTTACTGGCTTGGTGAACATCAGGACCATTAAGCTCGTGGTCCCAATTAATATCCTGGACATGTGAGGCTGGACAAGAGAGTGCATTGTCTTTCACTTTTCTATATTTGATCATAGAACAAGCTGCTTTATCATAAGTTTTACTCCCAATTAAAGTTCGGCAAGGCAGATGGTCAGAGATGTCGGAGTTTAAACCGCGAGAGATCAATTTCAGTTTGTGATGAAATTTAACAGAGATATTTTCTATTAAGGTTCTTGAATGATGTGTTATACGAGTTGGAATAGTAATAGTTGGTCCGATGCCCATTGAAATAAAAAGATTCGATAACTCTCGAGTTCTTGCACAACTTTCCACATTCAATAAATTGAAGTTACTGTCAGTAGCAAGAATTAATAATTCTGTCCCCACGATAGTCAGACAAGTAATTAAGAATAGATTGATACCGTAAATAAGATTGTAACTCACTAGTCCCCGGCACTCGGTAGATCTCACCCAGAACCAGTTTCTCATTCCAGGCAGGGTTCAATACTTCAATAAAAAGAGTTTCAAACTCAACATCATCATTAACTGTCAACATATCCAAAGTTCCACAGTCGAATTTATCAGATATGAACATGGCGACAGCGCCATCCCGCCACGGATCCTGTAATTGTACACAAACTGGTATCCAGCAATGGGAAACAGATCAGCACTAATATCTGTAAAAAATGTTTCACAAATAAAATAAAATCTACATGTACACCTGCTACACGGAGTTCTGATGTCATTATTTTCAATTCTTCAAATTTAGAGGGAAACTTCTAATATTCAAATGTATACAAACATATTAATATGATTTTGAACTAGAGACAAGTCTGCTCGTGTCAGAAATGTCACAATAGCTCCAAGTCAGAGTTGAGTGTAAGCAGAGGGTCACTTTCATCACCATCATCATCATCATCATCATCATCATCATCATCATCATCATCATCATCATCATCATCATCATCATCACCGTCACCAACATGATATCCGTCCAGGTTCCTGTTTAAAGTCAATGCCATCTGATTACAAACAAGACCTGCACCAGTTTGCTCTCACAATGGCCACAAAATCTACCAAAGACAGTTCACTCTCTGAGCCATAATACATACAACAGCATGCTATATACATCAACAAATTGAAACCGTAAAATAATCATTAAATAAATAAAAAACACTGATTATAATACACAAATGTATGATTAGTAGTAGATTTTCTGATAAATATATTGAAGGAATAAATTGATAGGGTAAATGAGATCCAACTATGTGTGTATTGTAAATGAGACGCAACTATGTTTGTATTGTAAATGAGACGCAATTATGTGTGTATTGGAAATGAGACGCAACTATGTGTGTATTGTAAATGAGACGCAACTATGTGTATTGTAACTTCTGTGTATCTAAAGCTTCCTGTTCTACTTGTAATTGTGACATGTGCGCTAGGCACATGAAACTGTTGGGTGGGTGTTCCTGTGTCGTGTTTCGGTTCGGGTGTGGGATTCGGAAAGTAACAATGTATAGCAATGAGGAAATGCTTTGAAATGTATTTAGCCAAGTGTTAAGCGCCACAGGGCACAAACATGTATATGGAAATGCTTTGTGACAACGCAAGTACAACTCTGCATGCACATCCCCAAGTGTTACGTACCGCAGTGCACAAACATATATGTTAATGCTTTATGAACATGCAATTACTGCTTTGCACGCATATCCCTCTGTATAAATAAGCGGACACTGCATGTGTTCGATGAGCTTCCGATGAATAAACCAGACTGATTTCACTCGTGTGGTTGCTCGTCTGTTGCTCCCGGAGCGCTCTCAGACGTTGAGATACAGGAATCCAGGTCGTGCAGATTTAACTAGGAACTTCCACGGAGAAAAATTCTAACATATATAGACCGCTGAGGTTTTCTCCCTATAGAATTACTTTCGAAAGGATATATATTACTATTTCAAAATGTAATTTACACTGAGGATAAAAAGATATATAAGGAGCATCTGTAATCTATTCAGTCTCTTCCAAATTGAACTCACAATACAGTATGTTTGGAAACAGGCTGCAGTGATCATCTCAAATGGTTTCTTCCCAAGATGAGAATGATCAGGATGACGTGTCGGTGTTGCATCATCATACAGTTGATGATGTCATTGTCTCGCATCATTTTGAGGAGTTTGAGTCCACAATTGAGTCCCTGATCCCGATCTGAATCGTAGTTTCCGAATAGTATCTCACCTCTGCTGTCAGAACGAGAAGCAAAGATAATATGAGATGAAATGGTAAGTTCAGGCTTTGTGGTGATAAGATTAGCAACGTCCTTTTCACAAGAGATCAGGCCTGAGAATCCCCGGAAGAGACGCCCACCATCTTTTTGACCGTGACTTTGTTGGACAGTACATGGCTCTGCTTTCCCGATCACAAGAGCACCACCGACAAGGGCGGGGCGAAAGCATGCACACGCCCTCTCCACTACACGCAACGCTCACTACCCGCCTCTTTTCAAACTGCCGCCCACTCGGGCCGCTCAAATTCACTCGGAGGGAAAGCGCTATTCGCCCCCTTGTACCAATCAGCTCACAGGCGCCCAGGATTGGCTGGCAATCTTTGCGAGTGACCACGCCCCACGGGGACCTTTTTTTTTTTTTAACACACAAGAGTTAAAGCAATCTTGTCACTGCAAATGAAGATTTCTGTGAAATGGAACAAATGCAAATCTAGGCCAAATACGATTCATCATTTTTTCCTTCAACAAAATACAGATTATTTAAAAAATATGAGGAGGATTATCAATTCAAAGCTCGGTGCTGTTCACTCAAACAGGATTTTCAGTGTCATCACAGAAATGCTTTTTATTAAAATATAGTTTTCTTTCACACACTGATGTTACTGACTTATGTTCATTGCCACACACACACACACACACACACACACACACACACACACACACACACACACACCCACCCACACCGAGACACACCCCCACACACACACACACACACACACACTGCAGGCCATGGCAAATATGGAAAATGATAAGGCTGCAGAATGAATATACAGAGTGTTAATTGTGCTAAAAGTATTTTTGGCTCAATCAAGTCAGGTGGAATTATGCAGATCAGTATGACGTCACAAAACCATCAGCTTGTTTCATGAGCGTTTCATACTATTAGGTTTTAGTTGTAAAATCATTTTGAGTCACTTAAAGTACATTCAGAATACACAAACCAGGAGAGGTTTCAATATTCAACAACATATCAGTAAAAAAATATTTGTATTGCATAAATACAATAAAATAAACCAGAATATTAATAAAACACCAGTCAACAATATTCTATTGTTTATAAAATAATGAGTATTTTTGTAGTAAAATTTCTGATGAGAAAAGAGTTTGTGTTGCTTGTAGCACATAATGAGATCCTGCTGAAGAATCGAAGCTTGAAATTGAAAAGGATTCAATATATGAACATTCAAGAGAAGAGAAGGAGAAGAATATAGGATGAATAATCCAGTTTAAAAAGGAAGAAATAATAAATGATTGCATTGCTCTGAGCACAAACTACAGGAGAAGAGTCAGAAATGCTGGGTAAAGGTGGTCGCGATGATCTCTGCTGATGATTACAGTATTTATGTACAGTATGCGTCTCAGGGATTTTAATGGAATTTCTGAAATGAAAATATCACAGAACTTCATCAACTCGGCACATCCGACCCAGTCAGCTGAATTCAATTCAGTCCAAACTCAGTATAAACATCAATGCAATTCACAATCACTTCAAACATCAAGATAGAAACAATAAAAACAACAAAACAGGAACATATCATCCGAATAAGGATAATGCTGCGACTATTATTATTAATAATAATACAATAAAAGAAATAATAATATAATTATATTTGGAATATTACTAATATAAATACTTATCAGCATCATATTTATAAAAATATTATATATAATGGCAGTAATAAAAAAGGATAATCTTAATAGTAATGGTAATGATGATGATGATGATGATGATGATAATATCAATTATAATAATAGTAATATATAATAGTAATAATACAAAATAATATACATTACAATTTCAGTAATATAAAATTCATCAGCATCAAAATTATGAAATTATTAATAACACGAGTAATAAAACAAAGAATCTTAATAGTAATAATAACAATAGTAAAATAATAATAATAATAATAATAATAATAATAATAATAATAATAATAATAATAATAATAATAATAATAATAATTTGAAGAACAATGGGATATTTTAAATGGTGTAGTTGAATGAATAATGAAGTGAAACTGAAGTGCAGGTTCGTAAGTTCAACACTTTTTACGAGGCTCGTTCACCTTTCCCTGGGTTTATCTGGGTTTATCTGGGTTTACCTGGGTTCTCATCTCATCTCATCTCATCTTCTTCCGCTTAGTCCGGGGTCGGGTCGCGGGGGCAGCAACCTTAGCAAAGAGGTCCAGACATCCCTCTCCCGAGCCACTTCCTCCAACTCTCCCGGGGGGACACCGAGGCGGTCCCAGACAAGCCGAGAGACATAGTCCCTCCAGCGTGTTCTAGGTCGACCTCGGGGTCCCTTCCCGGTTGGACATGCCCGAAACACCACACCAGGGTGGCGTCCGGGGGCATTCTAACCAGATGCCCGAGCCACCTCAACTGGCCCCTCTCAATGCGGAGGAGCAGCGGATCTACTCCGAGCTCTCCCGGATGGCGGAGCTTCTCACCCTATCTCTAAGGGAGAACCCGCCACCCGGCGAAGGAAGCTCATTTCAGCCGCTTGTATCCGTGATCTTGTTCTTTCGGTCATTACCCAAAGCTCGTGACCATAGGTGAGGGTTGGAACGTAGATCGACTGGTAAATTGAGAGCTTCGCCTTGCGGCTCAGCTCCTTTTTCACCACGACGGACCGGTACAGGCACCGCTTAACAGCAGAGGCTGCAGCGATCCGTCTGTCGATCTCTCGCTCCATCCTTCCCTCACTCGTAAACAAGACCCCAAGATACTTAAACTCCTCCACTTGGGGCAGGACCTGATCCCCGACCCAGAGGGTGCATTCCACCATTGTCCGACTGAGAACCATGGCCTCGGACTTGGAGGTACTGATCTTCATCCCGGCTGCTTCGCACTCAGCTGCGAATCGCTCCAATGAGAGCTGGAGGGCCCGACTTGATGAAGCCAAAAGGACAACATCATCCGCAAAAAGCAGAGATGATATCCGATGGCCACCGAACCAGAATCCCTCATCGCCTCGACTGCGCCTAGAAATTCTGTCCATAAAAATTATGAACAGAATCGGTGACAAAGGACAGCCTTGGCGGACTCCCCACCGGAAACGAATCCGAGCTGCTGTTACCAATACGGACCAAACTCTGGCTCCGGTGATACAGCGACCGAATAGCTCGTAGCAACGGATCCGGAACGCCGTACTCTCGGAGCACGCCCCACAAGATCTTTCGAGGGACACGGTCGAAAGCCTTCTCCAAATCCACAAAGCACATGTGGACAGATTGGGCAAACTCCCATGCCCCCTCCAGAATCCTGTGGAGCGTATAGAGTTGGTCAAGAGTGCTGCGGCCAGGACGAAAACCACATTGTTCCTCCTGAATCCGAGGTTCGACTATCGGTCGGATCCTCCTCTCTAATACCCTGCATAGACTTTACCAGGTAGGCTGAGGAGTGTAATTCCCGATAATTGGAACACACCCTCCGGTCCCCCTTCTTAAATTGGGACCACCACCCCAGTTTGCCAATCCAGAGGTACAGCCCCGATGACCACGCGATGTTGCAGAGACGTGTCAACCAAGACAGTCCTACAACATCCAGAGTCCTGAGGTATTCCGGGCGGATCTCGTCCAACCCCGGGCTCGACCACCGAGGAGCTTTTGACAACCTCAGTGACCTCCACTCCAGTGATGGGCGGACCCTCACCCGAACCCCCAGGGTCTTCCTCTTCCACGGCGTGTTGGTGGGATTGAGAAGGTCCTCAAAGTATTCCCTCCACCTCTCAACAACATCCCCAGTCAAGGTAAGCAGCTCCCCACCTCCACCGTAAACAGTGTTTGTGAAGAACTGCTTCCCCCTCCTGAGGCGTCGGATGGTGGCCCAGAACCTTTTTGAGGCCAACCGATAATCACTCTCCAGGCCCTCACCGAACTCCTCCCACGCCCGAGATTTTGCATCTGCGACAGCCTCGGCTGCAGCACGTTTGGCCTGCGGTACCCGTTTGCTGCCTCAGGAGTCCCACAGGCTAATAAAACCCGATAGGCCTCCTTCTTCAGCTGGACGGCCCCCTTCACCGCAGGTGTCCACCACCGGGTTCGGGGATTACCGCCACGACAAGCACCGACGACGGTTTACCTGGGTTTACCTGGGTTTATCTGGGTTTACCTGGGTTTACCTGGGTTTATCTGGGTTTATCTGGGTTTACCTGGGTTTATCTGGGTTTATCCGGATTAATCTGGGTTTATCTGGGTTTATCTGGGTTTACCTGGGTTTATCTGGGTTTATCTGGGTTTATCTGGGTTTTTCCAGGTTTATCTGGGTTTATCTGGGTTTACTTGGGTTTATCTGGGTTTATCTGGGTTTATCCAGGTTTATCTGGGTTTATCTGGGTTTACTTGGGTTTATCTGGGTTTATCTGGGTTTATCTGGGTCCGGGCCATTTAACAAGTCCGTAACAGACTTTTCAGAATGCAGCCATGAGGTGGGTGGGGGCACTAACCAGTGTCTCTCCCCCTCATGCCGGTCCCAAGGCCGGAGAAATGCAGAGGGTTGTGTCAGGAAGGGCATCCGACATAAAACCAATGCCAAACATTAATGATGCAAATCAGAAGTATTACCCCACACCGGATCGGTCAAGGCCTGGGTTAACAACGACCGCCATCAGTGCTGTCAATCAACAGGGTGATGATGGAAATTGGACTACTGTTGGTCAAAGAAGGAGAGGTGGGAGGCGTGTCCGTAGGCAGAGAGAGAAGAGGAAAGGCATGAGTCTAGGACTGAGAGTGGGGACTTTGAATGTTGGAACTATGCAAAGAAAAGGTAGAGAGCTGGCTGACATGATGCAGAGGAGGAAGGTGGACATACTATGTGTTCAGGAGACCAGGTGGAAAGGTAGCAAAACTAAAAGCTTAGGAGCAGGGTTTAAGCTGTTTTATCATGGTGTGGATGGGAAGAGAAATGGAGTAGGAGTCATCTTGAAGGAGGGGTTTGTCAGGAATGTTCTAAAAGTGAAAAGAGTGTCAGACAGAGTGATTAGTCTCAAGTTAGAAATTGAAGGTGTAATGCTCAATGTTGTTAGTGCTTATGCCCCACAGGCAGGATGTGCGCTAGAAGAGGAGAGATTCTGGAGTGACTTAGATGAAGTGATGCAGAGTACCCCCAGAGGTGAAAGAGTGGTCATTGGTGCAGACTTCAATGGACATGTTGGTGCAGGCAACAGAGGGGACGAGGAAGTGATGGGCAGGTTTGGTATCCAGGACAGGAACGCAGAAGGACAGATGTTGATTGATTTTGCAAAAAGGATGGAAATGGCTGTGGTGAATACTTTCTTCCAGAAGAAACAGGAGCATAGGGTGACTTATAAAAGCGGAGGTAGGAGCACACAGGTAGACTACATCTTGTGTAGGTGATCTAATTTGAAGGAAGTCAGTGACTGCAAAGTAGTAGTGGGTGAGAGTGTTGCCAAACAGCATAGGATGGTGGTGTGCAGGATAACTCTGATGGTGAGAAAGGTGAAAAAGGCAAAGGCAGAGCAGAAGACAAAGTGGTGGCAGCTGAAAAAGGAAGAGTGTCGTGTTGTCTTCAAGGAGGAGTTGAAACAGGCTTTGGGTGGCCAGGAAGTGCTTCCAAATGACTGGACAACCACAGCAAATGTGATCAGGGACACAGGTAGGAGAGTACTTGGTGTGTCCTCTGGAAGGAAAGTAGATAAGGAAACTTAGTGGTAGAATGAGGAAGTGCAGGAGTGTGTACAAAGGAAGAGGTTAGCTAAGAAGAAGTGGGACATTGAGAGGACCGAAGAGAGTGAACAGGAGTACAGGGAGACACAGCGTAAGGCGAAAGTAGCGGTGGCTAAGGCCAAACAGAGGGCGTATGATGACTTGTATGATAGGTTGGATAGTAAAGAGGGAGAAAATGATCTATACAGGTTGGCACAGCAGAGAAATAGAGATGGGAAGGATGTGCAGCAAGTTAGATTGATAAAGGACAGAGAGGGAAATGTATTGACTGATGACAGAAGTGTGCTGGGAAGATGGAAAGAGTACTTTGAAGAGCTGATGAATGAAGAAAATGAGAGAGAAAAAAGAGTAGAAGAGGTGACCATTGAGGAGCAGGATGTAGCAAAGATCAGTAAGGGTGAAGTGAGGAGGGCATTGAAGAGGATGAAGAGTGGAAAGGCAGTTGGCCCTGATGATATACCTGTGGATGTATGGAAGTGTCTAGGAGAGGTAGCAGTAGATTTTCCGATCAGAACATTCAACAAGCTACTAGAGAGTGAGCAGATGCCGGAGGAGTGGAGGAGAAGTGTGCTGGTGCCCATTTTTAAGAACAAGGGAGACGTGCAGCATTGCAGCAACTACAGAGGGATAAAGTTGATGAGCCATACGATGAAGTTATGTGAAAGAATAGTGGAAGCTAGACTAAGGGCAGAGGTCAGCATTTGTGAACAACAGTTTGGTTTTATGCCAAGAAAGAGCACCACAGATGCAATGTTTGCTTTGAGGATGTTAATAGAGAAGTACAGAGAAGGTCAGAGGGAGCTACATTGTGCCTTTGTGGATCTGGAAAAAGCATATGACAGGGTGCCAAGAGAAGAACTGTGGTATTGCATGAGGAAGTCTGGAGTGGCAGAGAAGTATGTTAGAGTGGTGCAGGACATGTATGAGAGATGTAAGACAGTGGTGAGGTGTGCTGTCGGTGTGACCAACGAATTCAAGGTGGAGGTGGGACTGCATCAAGGGTCAGCTCTGAGCCCCTTCTTGTTTGCTATGGTGATGGACAGGCTGACAGGCGAGGTGAGACAAGAATCTCCATGGACTATGATGTTTGCAGATGACATTGTGATCTGTAGTGAGAGCAGAGAACAAGTGCAGGAAAATCTAGAGAGGTGGAGGTATGCCCTGGAAAGGAGAGGAATGAAGGTTAGCCTCAGAAAATCAGAATACATGTGTGTGAATGAGAAGGACCCAGGAGGAACGGTGATGTTACAGGGAGCAGAGATAACCAAGGTGGAGGATTTTAAGTACTTAGGCTCAACAATCCAGAGCAATGGAGAGTGTGGAAAAGAGGTGAAGAAGCATGTGCAGGCAGGTTGGAATGGTTGGAGAAAAGTGTCCGGTGTGATGTGCGATAGGAGAGTGTCAGCAAGAATGAAGGGAAAAGTGTACAAGACGGTGGTGAGGCCAGCGATGTTATATGGCTTAGAAACAGTGGCGCTGAGGAAAAGGCAGGAGGCAGAGCTGGAGGTCGCGGAGATGAAAATGTTGAGGTTCTCTCTGGGAGTAACGAGGATGGATAGGATCAGAAATGAGTATATCAGAGGGACAGCCCATGTAAGATGTTTTGGAGACAAAGTCAGAGAGGCTAGATTGAGATGGTTTGGACATGTACAGGGGAGGGATAGTGAGTATATTGGCAGTAGGATGCTGAGGTTGGAACTACCAGGCAGAAGGCCTTGAGGAAGACCAAAGAAGAGATTTATGGATGTAGTGAAGGAAGACATGAAGGTCATTGGAGTCAGAAAAGAAGATGCGGAGGACAGGGTCAGGTGGAGGCAGATGATTTGCTGTGGCGACCCCTGAATGGAGCAGCCGTAAGTAAAAGAAGAAGAAGAAGAAGTAACAGACTTTTCAGGGCCTTCTTGTCCCTTAGTTGTTGGACTTTTCCTTCAGTCTTTAATGCAATATATAGTGATGCTTCTTCAATTCTTGTACATGAGGTGGTTTGTAATTTGCAAAACTTGAATCTAAATTGATATTTTTGTGCTGATGTGTGAAGTGCAGCCAAAAACAAATTTCTTCTCAAGTAAACGATTCGTCATTCTTTGTGTAACTTAATACTATGTATCCGCACAGCTATTTAGTTTACTTGTGGGCAGCATAAAAAAAAATAAAAAAATTAAAAAAAAAATCCCACCCCCTTTAATGAATATTTGTTTCTGACACAAAATTACGTCATCAAAACTGACCGAAATTTCATAAAATTTCGAATAGTCCGTTTTTAAACATAACAAGATCAAATGTAATTGGACTCGGTTCGGTTTCGGGTGTTTTGTGTGAATATGGTTCATTGTTGTTGTGCTGTTGGCTGTCAAAACCGTGCAGGCGGCGCAAAGAAGGAACTTTTCACCGGGAAGTGTTTCAGTTGAACCTTCATTAGGCGGGAGGCCTGAAGCTTCAGTAACATTACTTCCCCTGAAATTTATGAATCAATATTTTTATTATTAGTCCCAGTGTAACTAATAACATTTACTCTTCATTATTGTCCACCTTTTGGAGCTTTGTTGGAGCTCCAGTTGAAAAGATTGTGTGAGTTGATCTTTCCCGATTCATAGAAGATTTTTGATGTTTAAATGGGAAGGACAGGATGAAATACTCATATGTTTAGTGGAACACAGTACATTCTGCACTCCTAATATTTACTGCTAGAATAAACCAGAATGCATATCAGGACCTTTCATTTCTCACAAATTGGGAGCCCCCAGACCAACACCCCCCCATCCCCCCCGGACCCCCCCCCGAGAGAAGTTTAGCACTTCTGGCACTTCTCACTCTCTGGGGCAAATGATAGGCACCTCTCTTAAAATCCTGGGCAGAACCCTGATAATAGAAATCAGTTAGTAAGTTGATTAAAATCCTCTCCCATTGACCACTGAGTTTTTCTAACCTCTGTTACATATATCAGAAGAACACGAAAACTGAGCAGGACCTGCATTTACACAGAGCTTTGGATCGGAATAATAGATTGATGTATGCACCATAGCTACAGAAATAATAGATTGATGTATGCAGAGCTACATAAATAATAGATTGATGTATGCAGAGCTACAGAAAGCTACAGAAATGATATCTCGAGAACTTTTGATATTCCTCCAGAGTACCATTGAATCAGCATTGGAGGCAATTATGGGTGCAGGCCATCAACTGCATCGACGCAGTGACGAAGACGCGACGGTGCCATCAAGATGTGGTGTTGTTTGTTCTGAACACTTGAGAGAAGAGACTTGTATCTGTCCAAGCACAGGCATTTGAAGCTGCTGAAGAAGACTGCGGTGTCATCTGTTTTTTTTTTGGAAGCCTGAGCGAGAAACCATTAAGGACCATTAACTTTAATGAATTTGCACAATATTATACATCAGTGTGAGTCAAAACATACATTTACACTGGATCTTCAATAATGTCTATAAAGTATTATTATACTTATACAGTCACTCAGTTCTTGATTTTGTTTCACTGCTAATCTATATACAGGCTTTCTCATGAATTTGTGGAATTGCTCTACCAGGGGCCAAACCTTAAAGGGTTTGATAAGATTTGATATTTTATTTTCAAATGTTGTATGCAGGTATATTGTGGTCAATTTCCAGTTTACCATCGGTTCATATAAGTATCAATAGATATTTTATAGTGTGTTCTTATATTCTGAGGAATCAGTCCAGACCAGCGAGTCAGAGAATGCTCGGAATGCTTCATCCTCGGAATCAATGGAAGAGCCATCACCCCCAGCAGACGTTGGTGCTTGTGTGGAGGTCGTAACTTCAGAGCACAGTTACGCCTGCCAGCCTGATACCCTCAAGCGTAAGTATCTTGATACCCTCTAGAAGCTAGAGGAGATACAGACTGATCTCCATAATACAAAGCGTCGGGAGAAGAAGAAGATATCTTGCAGATAATGTTCATAAAGGTGGACTTGTTGTCCCAGCAGAAAGCGTTATTCGTATTGCACAACACCGTGGAATTGTGTTGAGGTCTTCTGTTAACATCAAGCAAGTTGTTATTGCACAGTGGGAGAAGATGATGGTTTCTAAAATGTTGATTGACCTCTCAAATAATGTTTCCTGAAATGACTCAGCATTTTACAGAAACTACAAAATGTATTGACACACACTGTTCTGCAATGATCAAATTGATTTGTGAACAATTCATCAAGGTTCGTAGATTTCACACAATCAATCTCACCGACCTCAGTCTCACAGGGGACAGTGTCAGACCCCAGGTGAACAAAACTGTGTTGTTTCAGCACCAACAGGACTAAAGGCAGAATGCTGGTCTCTTAACTCATCTGTCTCCAGTATACAAGTAGGGAGGATCACTTTAGTTTAATGTTTAATGTTAACATGACAAGCATGTGTGTAACTGCTCTGTTATTGTGTATACTGTATCTGTAATCAATAAAAAGTATGATGTTGCTCCTGCTCATTTATATGATATAATATTACATGTGTAGTTTAACTGTAAGTGTTTGTGGTTATAAGTATGTAGCGCCGTAATTTGTGGAATATATCAGTTGAAATCCCTGATACACTATACTAAGATAAGAGAGGTGGGCGTGGCAGCAAAGTGATGACGTGGGGAATGTTATTAAGGTGTGTATCTCCTATTATGTGTCGATGTATCTTCCAAACCTTCCTGGACATGCTGCAAATGTTTACATTATATTCATGTCTCTAGGGATCCAAAACATCCCAAATATTTACATTTATTGCATCGTTTTCCATATCGATGTGGGTCTGATTACCAGCTTTCTGCCCGATCAGAAATGAGTATATCAGAGGGACAGCCCATGTAAGAGGTTTTGGAGACAAAGTCAGAGAGGTGAGATTGAGATGGTTTGGACATGTACAGAGGAGGGATAGTGAGTATATTGGTAGTAGGATGCTGAGGTTGGAACTACCAGGGAGAGGTGATTCATGGATGTGGTGAAGCAGGACATGAAGGTAGCTGGTATAAGAGAAGATGCAAAGTATAGGGTGAGATGGAGGCAGATGATTCGCTGTGGCGGCCCCTGAAGGGGAAAGCCGAAAGGAAAAGAAGAAGATTTTTAATTTACCTCAGCGAGCATTTCCTTGTGTTCTGAATATTACTGAAGTACAGAAACACAGTGTTTAAAATGTTATTTTTCAACACCTTGGGCCGGTTGTTCAAAACACATTTATTTTAACCACCGGTTTACCCCTAACGGCTGGTGAAATTTTTAACCCATCGTTAGCTAACCGAGTGTTAAATCTGCGTTGTTCAAAGCATGGTTAGTCACGTCGTTAGTTAACGTTGCCATCAAAGTTAACAGTGTGGTTAACGTTATTGGTTAGCATGAAGGGCTCATTCAACATTTTCCTAAGCGTACAAAACGTAAGATGTCTGTGTACGCTTTTTAATATAAAAATGTCAATCAACAATAATACATGTGCTCGTGAATATATATTTTTTTGTGTACATTTGAAAAACTCAATGCGCAATTCGCCTGTGGTGTTGCATATCTGCAAAGTCTGCACTGAATACTACCCAACCCAGTGTCAGCTGCTGAAACATCAGAAACATGTGCACCCCTCCACACACACACACACAGCAGGAGTTGAGTTGACCAATCAACAAAGATAATATTATCAGGAAGCAATAATAGCTGAACACTGTCAATCAAACAAAGTGTATAAAGCACAAAGTGTATAAAGCACAGTTTGTTCGTACAGCCTCCAGCTCTTGCACATGTGTTAAAACACAAACATTGACTCACAGAGAATGAATGGCTAAAATAATCATAAGCCATCCAGCCTGTATCTGCAGCCTAATGGTCAGTACTTTTTATAAAATATATTCTAATAACATATATAAAAAATATAATAAATAAAAAATAGTATGTCTTTTGTGCTGTAAATATGTATTACTATTTGTTTGTGCCTTTGAATAGATAAATAACTTTAGCTCAATTTGTAAAGGTATTTCGCACATGTACTTGCAGATGGAGTTTGAAATATATTGGAGAATGTTTTTGGTTGAACTATGATAATATTTATAAGAATCCATCCTCAATTTGTCACAGTCGGCAATTCAGATTGTCAGTTGGCCGAGTTTTAACCGAGTTTTGAACAACAAGATAACGGCAGCGTTAAATTTAACGGTCAGTTAACTCTACTTAACCAGTGGTTAAAAAATAACCGTGTTTTGAACAACCGGCCCCTGTTGTTTTTTACCAACTGATTAAAGAATTTATGACTAACAGACTTCCCTCCTCCTGTTTAATTCTGTGCACCAAACCGGTTCTGTGTGGTACTGGTTTCTCGTGCTCGGCTCAGAATTTCAACACCTCTTGGAGATTTATTTATAATATCCCCATGGTGTTTTTACAACTATTCAAATATCTGTACTTACTTACTTACTTAATCCTCTTCGTTCCCAGTGGAACATAAGGCCATGATGATTGTCAAGACAGAAGTCAATCAGGCGCTCACCATTGTTGTTTCTTGTACCACACCCATGTTTGCCCATCGCTCTCTCACAGTTGATGTTATCCTCTCCTACTTTTGCATTCAAATCACCCATCACTAGTAAAATATCGTGTTTTGGAACCTTTGATGATACTCCTTGCAGTTTCTCATACCACTCATCTTTATCTCCTTCATCAGCATCATTCGTTGGTGCATAGCATTGTATGATGGTTAGTTCACAGTGCCTGGAGTTAAACCTGGCTCTAATCATTCTGTCCCCAAGGGGCTCCCATTCCAACAAGGTGTTACCATACTTCTGGGTTATGATGAGGGCTACTCCACGGGTATGATGGTCTCGATGTCCTGAGTATAGGATAGTTGAACCATCTCTCGCTCTTCTTCGACCAGGACCAGTCCAACGGCATTCACTGATACCTAGGATGTCGAGCTTGTATCGCCTCATTTCATTTATGACCTGAGCTGTTTTGGATGTTTCAAACATTGTACGTGTGTTCCATGTACCAATTTGTATCTTTGTTTTGGGCTTGAGCAGACTTGATCTCTCACTCCTAACTTCCTGTATTAGGCTTTCATCAGGGGTGTTCAT
This sequence comes from Plotosus lineatus, assembly GCA_024760905.1. Classification (NCBI taxonomy): domain Eukaryota; kingdom Metazoa; phylum Chordata; class Actinopteri; order Siluriformes; family Plotosidae; genus Plotosus; species Plotosus lineatus. Next base: position 4,247,881 of record CM045744.1, read on the forward strand.
CAAACCAACATGTTGGATCAAGTCCACATCAGAGTCCATAGGATTGTTTATCACAGTTTCCGTAACAGAGTTTCTTTTCAAGGAGCAGGGTTGTTAGCCCTACGTCCAACCCCCAACCTAGAGGACCGGGTGCTGTGTTTTGTCTGGTCTCTCATCTGGAACCAATTCGGTATGGTTGAACCTGCCGAAGGATATATCCTTTCCTGACCTAGCCTCCAGAATCTCTGAGACACGTAAGCCTCTCCACCACAACAAGGTAACAGCACAGGGAGAAGATTCAAATATCTGTAATCATCCATTAAATCTGTGATGATCCATAAAAAAAAAAGCCCTGTAAAAATACAAATCAGATGCCAATCCCAAATCATTCAGTTATTATTTTTATATTCTGGCAGTTCTAGAGAGTCCCAACAGATGCCACGTGATTATAAAATGTTGTTCTGGCTCTACAGTGGTATCTTGCCTGACGAAATGAATCTGTTCCGATCCTTCTCACCCTATCCTCTGTATTTTCTTCTCTTATGCCAACTACCTTCATGTCCTCCTTCACCACACCCATCAATCTCCTCTTTTGATCTTTCTCTAGACCTTCTGCCTTGTTGTTCCAACCTCAGCATCCTACTACCAATATATTCACTCTTCCTCCTCTGTACATGTCCAAACCATCTCAATCGAGCCTCTCTGACTTTGTTTCCAAAAAGTCTTAGATGTACTGTCCCTCTGATGGACTCATTCCAGATCCTATCCATCCTCGTTACTCCCAAAGTTCCCTGTAGTGTAGGGAAAAAGCACCGAACAAACAATATGAAGTGAAGTCAACACTATTTATAGACTCGTGTGGGACACGGGGGTGTGGGGGGTGTTATTTTCTTCCTATTGAGGTTTTGCAGTCACGTGACCCCAATACCTTCATGCGCCATCTTGGACGGCAAGCGTGATCTAGCACACACACACACACACACACACGATTCACTAAGCATGACTTGAACAACAACCGATTATAACAGCGAAAGCAAAATATGTGAAAGTGTCGAAGGCGAAAGCAATGACACTATAGTATTGTCAGACATTGTCAATCATCTGACAGGTGATCAGAGGGTGAGATATCTGAATAAAATAAAGCAGCTGGGGAGTGCCGATCCATATCTAAAGTGGCAGTCAATGTTTAGGAATGTGTTAGAATGCGACCATTCTTCCCTTCCTGCTTTTGCCTACTTGGATCTTTGTACATACCATGTCCGCGGCCTGTCTCCATTTACTGGCAAAGAGTTAAAAGCTCACAAATCAATGGAAGCTTACAAGTATTTTGTTGGCGGATTTGTAAGCTGTATGCAACAATGGGAGCCAGGAACTGGGAAGAGATACTACCACCTCATAACGGCTAAGGTGCGTGTTCTATCCCCAAATAGACTTAGACAAACAGGCGCTTATGCAATAATAAATTAAAATTATCACTACTTATAATGCTTGTATGAATTCACATATTCATTTTATTTATATACTCGTCTTTCTAAAAAAATTAGCATATTGTGATGTTCATTATTTTCTGTAATGTACTTATAAAAATTAAACTTTCATATCTTTTAGATTCATTGCACACCAACTGAAATATTTCAGGTCTTTTATTGTTTTAATCCTGATGATTTTTGGCATACAGCTCATGAAAACCCAAAATTCCTATCTCAAAAAATTAGCATATCATGAAAAGGTACTCCTAAACGAGCTATTAACCGAATCATCTGAATCAACAAATTAAATCTAAACGCCTGCAAAAGATTCCTGAGGCTTTTAGAAACTCCCAGCCTGGTTCATTACTCAAAATCGCAATCATGGATAAGACTGCTGACCTGACTGCTGTCCAGAAGGCCATCATTGACATCCTCAAGCAAGAGGGTAAGACATAGAAAGAAATCTCTGAGCGAATAGGCTGTTCCCAGAGTGCTGTATCAAAGCACCTCAGTGGGATGTCTGTGGGAAGGAAAAAGTGAAAGAAGGGCCGATTCCAGACCTTGGGGGACCTGTGGAAGCAGTGGACTGAGTCTGGAGTAGAAACATCCAGAGCCACCGTGCACAGGCGTGTGCAGGAAATGGGCTACAGGTGCCGCATTCCCCAGGTCAAGCCACTTTTGAACCAGAAACAGCAGCAGAAGTGCCTGACCTGGGCTACAGAGAAGCAGCACTGGACTGTTGCTCAGTGGTCCAAAGTACTTTTTTCGGATGAAAGCAAATTTTGCATGTCATTCGGAAATCAAGGTGCCAGAGCCTGGAGGAAGACTGGGGAGAAGGAAATGCCAAAATGCCTGAAGTCCAGTGTCAAGTACACACAGTCAGTGATGGTCTGGGGTGCCATGTCAGCTGCTGGTGTTGGTCCACTGTGTTTTATCAAGGGCAGGGTCAATGCAACGAGCCATCAGGGGATTTTGGAGCACTTCATGCTTCCATCTGCAGAAAAGCCTGATGGAGATGAATATTTCATTTTTCAGCATGACCTGGCACCTGCTCACAGTGCCAAAACCACTGGTAAATGGTTTACTGACCATGGTATTACTGTGCTCAATTGGCCTGCCAACTCCCCTGACTTGAACCCCATAGAGAATCTGTGGGATATTGTGAAGAAAAAGTTGAAAGACACCAGACCCAACACTGTGGATGGGCTTAAGGCCGGTATCGAAGCACCGTGGGCCTCCATGCCACACCCATTGAAGCAGTTATTTCTGCAAAAGGATTCCTGATCAAGTATTGAGTGCATAACTGAACATAATTATTTGAAGGTTGATTTTTTTTGTATTAAAAACACTTTTATTTTATTGGTCGGATGAAATATGCTAATTTTTTGAGATAGGAATTTTGGATTTTCATGAGCTGTATGCCAAAATCATCAGTATTAAAACAATAAAAGACCTGAAATATTTCAGTTGGTGTGCAATGAATCTAAAATATCATCATCATTTTCTGTAACCGCTTAATCCTAATTTTGGTCGCGGGGAGACTGGTGCCCATCCCAGGCAACTTCGGGCGAGGGCAGAGTACTCCCTGGACAGCTCGCCAGGCCATCGCAGGGCGGAAACACGCTGACAACTTTGCAGCCTACTCTTTACGAAAGTCAGCAATGATTCTTTTTCATGCCTCACACCATAGACAGTGGGAGACATGTCCGGCCTTTGATAACCCAGTTAGCTTAACTTGGGGGGGCAGTGACAACCTTGTGGAGAGCGGGACTCGAACCCCCAACCTTTGGATCAACGATCCAGCGCCCTATACCACTAGACCACCACTGCCCTAAACACTGAATCTAAAATATATGAAAGTTTAATTTTTATCAGTACATTACAGAAAATAATCACAATATGCTAATTTTTCGAGAAGGACTAGGAGATCTATTATTCGCTATTAAATTTAATTTAGCAAGTAAACTGAATTTAACAAGTACTGTAATAATGTTTCCATTATGCATTAACATTACATTTTAAATATTATATCTTTTGAACCACTTATCAATCTTCTCTTCTTTTCCTTTCGGCTGTTCCCTTCAGGGGTCGCCACAGCAAATCATCTGCCTCCATCTCACCCTGTCTTCAACATCATCTTCGTTACTCCCAAAGAGAACCTCAACATTTTCGTCTCTGCTACCTCCAGCTCTGCCTCCTGTCTTTTACTCAGCGCCACTGTTTCTAAACCATACAACATTACTGGCCTCATCACCGTCTTGTACACTTTTCTTTTCATTCTTGCTGATACTCTCCTCTTGCACATCACACTGGATACTTTTCTCCAACCATTCCAACCTGCCTGCTCATGCTTCTTCACCTCTTTTCCACACTCTCCATTGCTCTGGATTGTTGAGCCTAAGTACTTAAAATCCTGCACATTCCTTATCTCTGCTCCCTGTCACCTCACTGATCCTCTTGGGTCCTTTTCGTTCACACACATGTATTCTGATTTACTGAAGCTAACCTTCATTCCTCTCCTTTCTAGGGCATACCTCCACCTTTCTAGATTTTCCTGCACTTGTTCTCTGCTCTCACTACAGATCACAATGTCATCTGCAAACATCATAGTCCATGGAGATTCTTGTCTAACCTCGTCTGTCAGCCTGTCCATCACCATTGCAAACAAGAAGGGGCTCAGAGCTGATCCTTGATGCAGTCACGCCGACAGCACACCTCACCACTGTCTTTCATCTCTTATACATGTCCTGCACCACTCTAACATACTTCTCTGACACTCCAGACTTCCTCATGCAATACCCCAGTTCTTCTCTTGGCACCCTGTCATATGCTTTCTCCAGGTCCACAAAGGCACAATGCAGTTCCCTCTGACCTTCTCTGTACTTCTCTATTAACATCCTCAAGGCAAACACTGCATCTGTGGTGCTCTTTCTTTGTAAGAAACCAAACTGTTGTTCACAAATGCTGACCTCTGCCCTGAGTCTAGCTTCCACTATTCTTTTCCATAACTTCATCGCATGGCTCATCAACTTTATCCCTCTGTAGTTGCCACATCTCTGCACGTCTCCTTGTTCTTAAAAACGGGCACCAGTACACTTCTCCTCCATTCCTCGGGTATCTGCACACTCTCTAGGACCTTGTTTAATGTTCTTGTCAGAAAATCTACTGCTACCTTTCCTAGACACTTTCCTACCTCCACAGGGACTAGTCCTTCTAAAAAAATTAGCATATTATGATGTTCATTATTTTCTGTAATGTACTGATAAAAATTAAACTTTCATATATTTTAGATTCATTGCACACCAACTGAAATATTTCAGGTTTTTTATTGTTTTAATACTGATGATTTTGGCATACAGCTCATGAAAACCAAAAGTCCCTATCTCAAAAACTTCGCATATTTCATCCGACCAATAAAAAAGTGTTTTGAATACAAAAATAGTCAACCTTCAAATAATTACGTTCAGTTATGTACTCAATACTTGGTCGGGAATCCTTTTGCAGAAATGACTGCTTCAATGTGGCATGGCATGGCGGCAATCAGCCTGTGGCACTGCTGAAATGTTACGGAGGCCCGGGATGCTTCGATCGCGGCCTTAAGCTCATCCACAGTGTTGGGTCTGGTGTCTCTCAACTTTCTCTTCACAATATCCCACAGATTCTCTATGGGGTTCAGGTCAGGAGAGTTGGCAGGCAACTGAGCACAGTAATGCCATGGTCAGTAAACCATTTACCAGTGGTTTTGGCACTGTGAGCAGGTGCCAGGTCGTGCTGAAGAATTAAATCTTCATCTCCATCAAGCTTTTCAGCAGATGGAAGCATGAAGTGCTCCAAAATCTCCTGACAGCTATCTGCATTGACCCTGGCCTTGATAAAACACAGTGGACCAACACCAGCAGCTGATATGGCACCCCAGACCATCACTGACTGTGGGTACTTGACACTGGTTTTCAGGCATTTTGGCATTTCCTTCTCCCCAGTCTTCCTCCAGGCTCTGGCACCTTGATTTCCGAATGACATGCAAAATTTGCTTTCAGCCGAAAAAAGTACTTTGGACCACTGAGCAGCAGTCCAGTGCTGCTTCTCTGTAGCCCAGGTCAGGCGCTTCTGCTGCTGTTTCTGGTTCAAAAGTGGCTTGACCTGGGGAATGTGGCACCTGTAGCCCATTTCCTGCACATGCATGTGCACGGTGGCTCTGAATTTTTCTACTCCATACTCAGTCCACTGCTTCCACAAGTCCCCCAAGGTCTGGAATCGGCCCTTCTTTCACTTTTTCCTTCCCACAGACGTCCCACTGAGGTGCCTTGATACAGCACTCTGGGAACAGCCTGTTCGCTCAGAGATTTCTTTCTGTGTCTTGCCCTCTGGCTTGAGGGTGTCAATGATGGCCATCTGAACAGCAGTCAGGTCGGCAGTCTTATCCATGATTGAGGTTTTGGGTAATGAACCAGGCTGGGAGTTTTTAAAAGCCTCAGGAATCTTTTGCAGGTGTTTAGAGTTAATTGGTTGATTCAGAGGATTAGGTTAATAGCTCGTTTGGAGTACCTTTTCATGATATGCTACTTTTTGAGAGAGGAATTTTGGGTTTTCATGAGCTGTATGCCAAAATCATCAGTATTAAAACAATTAATGACCTGAAATATTTCATTTGGTGTGCAATGAATTTAAAATATATGACGTTTAATTTTTTATTAGTACATTACAGAAAATAATGAACTTTATCACAATATGCTAATTTTTTTGAGAAGGAGAAGTATATCATCAGGACCAACTGCCTTTCTATTCTTCATCCTCTTCAGTGCGCTCTTCACCCTTACTTATCTTTGCTATTTCCTGCTCCTGAACGGTCACCTCTTCTACTCTTTTTTTTTTTTCTCTCATTTTCCTCATTCATCAGCTCTTCAAAGTACGCTTTCCATCTTCCCAGCACACTTCTGTCATCAGTCAATACATTTCCCTTTTTGTCCTTTATCAATCTAACTTTCTGTATGTCCTTCTGATTTCTATCTCCCTGCTGTGCCAACCTGCATAGATCATTTTCTCCCTCCTTATTGTCCAACCTATCATACGCCGATCATCAACCTGTCATAGGCATCATACGCCCTCTGTTTGGCCTTTGATGCCGCTACGTTCGCTTAAGTTGTGACTCCCTGTACTCCTGTTTACTCTCTTCAATCCTTTCAATGTCCCACTTCTTCTTAGCTAACCTCTTCCCATGTCCACACTCCTGCACTTCCTCATTCCACCACCATGTCTCCTGAGCTACTTTCATTCCAGAGGACACAACAAGTACTCTCCTACCTGTGTCCCTGATCACATTTGCTGTGGTTGTCCAGTCATCTGGAAGCACTTCCTGACCACCCAATGCCTGTTTCAACTCCTCCTTGAAGACAACATGACCCTCTTCCTTTTTCAGCTTCTACCACTTTGTCTTCTGCTCTACCTTTGCCTTCTTCACCTTCCTCACCATCAGCGTCATCCTGCACACCACCATCCTATGCTGTTTGGCAACACTCTCACCCACTACTACTTTGCAGTCACTGACTTCCTTCAACTGGTTCTGTGCAATAAAAACCCTGTGCACTTTAATCAACCACATCTGTCTGTCTTCCTTTTGACTTTTTCCCTTTTACTCAGGAGTCGCCACAGCGAATCATCTGATTCGCAAGTTTTTTTGATTTGGCAGAGGTTTTCTTACCAGAATAACGAATACATAATTTAACTGTCATTTACATATAAATTAAAAAAGCCATAAAATAAAATAAAAACATGAAGAAATCTCCCACATTTAAATCTATTGCCACGTCACTGTGGCATGAAGCGGACAGCCAATCCTTTCTGTATGCGGGCGGGTCCGATACCTTGAAACTCTAATTTTATTGGACTCACCCGCTGCAATGTTTATGTGACCGGAAGTGCGTCCCAAGTTTTGGCAATCAACTGGTCTGCGGGTTGAAGTTTTTCCATGTCTGTCCATTTGGGTTTGCTTGCCAGCTGTGCTTGCCTTTGTGGAATCGAGCTGATCAAAACCAGGGAAATTTACCTCTTTTCTCAAAAAAAACACACGCAGTCTGTGGCTGTTGTTATAATCCAATAAAATTAGTTTCAAGGTATCGGCATACATAAAGAAAGGATTGGCTCTCCTTTGCGCACCACAGTAACGTGGCATTGAAAACTATAAAATACAGTATGTATTTTTTTTTTTTTTTTTGCTGTATTACTCAAAAAGGTTCCCTACCCCTGATCTAGACTCGACAGTCAACACTGTTACTGCGGAGAACCGTTTATAGCTTTTTTTTTTTTTATGCAGCCTCGGTTTCCGGTCAGGGTTTTAAAGGCATAACCGAACCGAATTTTTGGGAACCGATCCATCTCAATTTTAATAACTCTGCTAATTATGACCTTCATTCAGTCACTTATTGAACCATTAAATGTACAAAGAAGTGTGACATGTTATGCCTCGTTTAAAAGTTGAATCATGGTTTTGCTCTTCTTTTCAGTTCCTGTTTGGGAACACTACAGCTGAGGACAGGCTTAAAAATTCTTTGTTAGCAATAACGTGATTTAAAAAAAAAGACTTACCCGGGAGGGAGGATTTTTTTTTTTTTTTTTTTTTTTTTTTTTGCCTGTGCAGAGAAATTTTTTTCATACGTCTTCCTTTCCTTTCGGCTGCTCCCTTAAGGGGTCGCCACAGCAAATCATCCGCCTCCATCTCACCCTGTCCTCTGCATCTTCTTTTTTGACTCCAACCACCTTCATGTCTTCCTTCACCACATCCATAAATCTCTTCTTTGGTCTTCCTCTCGGCCTTCTGCCTGGTAGTTCCAATCTCAGCATCCTACTGTCAATATACTCACTATCCCTCCTCTGTACATGTCCCAACCATCTCAATCTAGCCTCTCTGAATTGTCTCCAAAACATCTTACATGGGCTGTCCCTCTGATGTACTCATTTCTGAGCCAATCCATCCTCGTTACTCCCAAAGAGAACCTCAACATTTTCTTCTCCGCTACCTCCAGCTTTGCCTCCTGCCTTTTCCTCAGCGCCACTGTCTCTACGCCATACAACATCGCTGGCCTCAACACCGTCTTGTACACGTTTCCTTTCATTCTTGCTGACACTCTCCTATTGCACATCACACCAGACACCTTTCTCTAACTATTCCAGCCTGCCTGCACACGTTCTTGATCTCTTTTCCACACTCTCCATTGCTCTGGATTGTTGAGCCGAAGTACTTAAAATCCTCCACCTTCATTATTTCTGTTCCCTGTAACATCACCGTTGCTCCTGGGTCCTTCTCATTCACACACATGTATTCCGATTTTTTTCTGAGGCTAACCTTCATTCCCCTCTTTTCCAAGGCATACCTCCACTTCTCTAGATTTTCCTCCACTTGTTCTCTGCTCTTACTACAGATCACAATGTCCTCTGCAAACATCATAGTCCATGGAGATTCTTGTCTCACCTCGTCTGTCAGCTTGTCCATCACCATAGCAAACAAGAAGGGGCTCAGAGTTGACCCTTAATGCAGTCCCACCTCCACCATGAATTTGTCGGTCACGCCGACAGCACACGTCACCACTGTCTTACATCTCTCATACATGTCCTGCAGCACTCTAACATACTTCTCTGCCACTCCAGACTTCCTCATGCAATACCACAGTTCTTCTCTTGGCACCCTGTCATATGCTTTTTCCAGAGCCACAAAGGCACAATGCAGTTCCCTTTGACCTTCTCTGTACTTCTCTATTAACATCCTCAAAGCAAACATTGCATCTGTGGTGCTCTTTCTTGGCATGAAACCAAACTGTTGTTCACAAATGCTGACCTCTGCCCTTAGTCTAGCTTCCACTATTCTTTCCCATAACTTCATCGCATGGCTCATCAACTTTATCCCTCTGTAGTTGCCGCAACTCTGCACGTCTCCCTTGTTCTTAAAAATGGGCACCAGCACACTTCTCCTCCACTCCTCCGGCATCTGCTCACTCTCTCGGACATTGTTGAATGTTCTTGTCAGAAAATCTACTGCTACCTCTCCGAGACACTTCCATACCTCCACAGGTATATCATCAGGACCAACTGCCTTTCCATTCTTCATCCTCTTCAATACCCTTCTCACTTCACCCTTACTGATCTTTTCTACATCCTGCTCCTTAATGGTCACCTCTTCTGCTCTTTTTTTCTCTCTCATTTTCCTCCTTCATCAGCTCTTCAAAGTACTCTTTCCATCTTCCCAGCACACTTCTGTCATCAGTCAATACATTTCCCTCTCTGTCCTTTATCAATCTAACTTGCTGCACGTCCTTCCCATCTCTATCTCTCTGCTGTGCCAACCTGTATAGATCATTTTCTCCCTCCATACTCTCCAACCTATCATACAAGTCATCATACGCCCTCTGTTTGGGCTAAGCCACTGCTACTTTCGCCTTATGCTGTGTTTCCCTGTACTCCTGTTTACTCTCTTTGGTCCTCTCAATGTCCCACTTCTTAGCTAACCTCTTCCTTTGTACACCCTCCTGCACTTCCTTATTCCACCACCAAGTGTCATTATCTACTTTCCTTCCAGAGGACACACCAAGTACTCTCCTACCTGTGTCCCTGATCACATTTGCTGTGGTTGTCCAGTCATTTGGAAGCAATTCCTGGCCACCCAAAGCCTGTTTTAACTCCTCCTTGAAGACAACACGACACTCTCCCTTTTTCAACTTCCACCACTTTGTCTTCTGCTCTGCCTTTGCCTTCTTCACTTTCCTCACCATCAGCTTCATCTTACATACCACCATCTTATGCTGTTTGGCAACATTCTCACCCACTACTACTTTGCAGTCACTGACTTCCTTCAAATTACATCGCCTACACAAGATGTAGTCTACCTGTTTGCTCCTGCCTCTGCTTTTATTAGTCACTCTATGCTCCTCTCTCTTCTGGAAGAAAGTATTCACCACAGCCATTTCCATCCTTTTTGCAAAATCGATCAACTTCTGTCCTTCAGTGTTCCTGTCTTGAATACCAAACCTGCCCATCAATTCCTCGTCCCCTCTATTGCCTGCACCAACATGTCCATTGAAGTCTGCACCAATGACCACTCTTTCACCTCTGGGGGTACTCTGCATCACTTCATCGAAGTCACTCCAGAATCTCTCCTTCTCTTCTAGCGCACATCCTGCCTGTGGGGCATAAGCACTAACAACATTGAGCATCACACCTTCAATTTCTAACTTGAGACTCATCACTCTGTCTGACACTCTTTTCACTTCTAGAACATTCCTGACAAACCCCTCCTTCAAGATGACTCCGACTCCATTTCTCTTCCCATCCACACCATGATAAAACAGCTTAAACCCTGCTCCTAAGCTTTTAGCTTTGCTACCTTTCCACCTGGTCTCCTGAACACACAGTATGTCCACCTTCCTCCTCTGCATCATGTCAACCAGCTCTCTACCTTTTCTTTGCATAGTTCCAACATTCAAAGTCCCTACTCTCAGTCCTAGACTCATGCCTTTCCTCTTGTCTCTCTGCCTATGGACACGCCTCCCGCCTCTCCTTTTCCTTGTCCAATTTCCATCAGCGCCCTGTTGATTGACAGCACTGATGGCGGTCGTTGTTAACCCGGGCATCGACCGATCCAGTATGGGGGTAATACATCTGATTTGCATCATAAAAGTTTGGCATTGGTTTTACGTTGGATGCCCTTCCTGACACAACCCTCTGCATTTCTCCGAGCTTGGGACCGGCATAAGGGGGGAGAGAAACTGGTTAGTGCCCCCCCCCCGCCTCATGGCTGCATTAGAGAATTTTTTTCATACATCATGCTATATTATGTGTGCGTTGTAAACACAGTAGAATAAAATAAATATCTTATTTGAAATCAGCATACTGAATATTAAAGTTTATTCTTTTAATATTGTCATCAACAGAGTCTCAAGGTTTCTTCAACATATAAACTTTAATATTGCCGTCAACAACTAAGAAATCCCTTCGTCACGCTCTACGCTGTTGCTGGTGGTTTATAATTAACTTGTATTTGTTCGAAAATGTAGCAAATGTGTTGCTCAATTTGAAACGCAATAATTAATTATTTTCATATTCGCACCTTAAATAGTTACAGAGAACAGGTTTTTTGCCTCATCATTGTCCCCCTCCATTATGGTTTCCACTTTATTGTTAAGACAGTACTATCCAATGAGAATCGCTATTTCACCGAACTGGTGAAATTGACCGAACACAAGGTGCGGTTAATACTGATTTTGGTCACTTCTTAGTACGGTGTGTGATAGGGGACACGCACGTATATTTTTATTTTTTGCATCTGTGAATACTCAGGCAGGGTTTTTATGTACAATTTTGGCCCAACCTGCGGTGTTACTGCCAACAAAGATATTTTTAAGGCTGGCCTGATCATCCTTCTCCATCTTACTCTGTACTTTCTCATTTTATCCCCAAACACTCCTCCCTGTGGTGTCCCTCAAACGTATTAATTTCTAATTCTGTCCATTCTTGTCCCTTCTGGAAGATAAAAAAAAAAATCATAGCATTTTCATCTCTGTTCTTGCATCTCGATCTCAGCTCCTTATCCTGTCTTTCTCAGCCTTATTGTCTCAAAACCGTGCAGCATTGCTCGCTTAATTACTGTCTTAGAAACCTTTTCATTTATTCTTACAGATGCCCTACGGTCACAAATCACCGCATCCGCTCTTCTCCTCCCATTCCACTCTGCCTTCAGTCTCTTCACTTCTCTACCGTGCTCTCTTACTTTTAATAATCACCCAAATTTTGAAATGTTCACAATTTTTTTTTTTTTGAATCTCCCCATAGATCAAACTCGGGATGTCTGCAGAAGATTCCAGTAGCTGTGAAAAGACTTCATGTCCACATGAAAGTATCACCTGTTCTTCGCAAATGAACGAAGGTCTTCACAGTTGCTCAGTTTGTGGCAAAGGTTTTACGAAGAAGGGCACTTTCCAAAAACATCAGAACATTCACACAGGAGAGAAGCCGTATCACTGCTCAGATTGTGGAAAATGTTTTAGTCAAATAGGCCAGCTCCGAACACACGAGCGCATTCACACAGGAGTGAAACCCTATCACTGCTCACAGTGTGGAAAGAGTTTATCTAGTCAGAGCTATTTCCGAACACACCAGCGCATTCACACGGGAGAGAAACCCTATCACTGCTCACAGTGTGGAAAGAGTTTTACTTGTTGGAGCCATTTCCGAAGACACCAGCGCATTCACACGGGAGAGAACCCATATCACTGCTCAGATTGCGAAAAATGTTTTACTCAAAAAAGCGACCTCCAAAGACACCAACGTATTCACACAGGAGAGAAGCCATATCACTGCTCAGATTGTGGGAAGCGTTTTTCTTTTTCGAGTTCTTTTCACAGACACCGGCGCAATCACACAGGAGAGAAGCCGTATCACTGCTCCCAGTGTGGAAAGAGTTTTTCTTGTCAGAGCTCTTTCCGAACACAGGAGCTCATTCACACAGGAGAGAAACCATATCACTGCTCACAGTGTGGAAAGGGTTTTATTTCATCATCATCATCATCATCATCATCATCTTCTTCCGCTTAGTCCAGGGTCGGGTCGCGGGGGCAGCAACCTTAGCAAAAAGGTCCAGACATCCCTCTCCCGAGCTACTTCCTCCAACTCTCCCGGGGGGACACCAAGGCGGTCCCAGACAAGCCGAGAGACATAGTCCCTCCAGCGTGTTCTAGGTCGACCCCGGGGTCTCTTCCCGGTTGGACATGCCCGAAACACCACACCAGGGAGGCGTCCGGGGGGCATTCTGACCAGATGCCCGAGCCACCTCAACTGGCCCCTCTCAATGCGGAGGAGCAGCGGATCTACTCCGAGCTCTCCCGGATGGCGGAGCTTCTCACCCTATCTCTAAGGGAGAACCCGCCACCCGGCGAAGAAAGCTCATTTCAGCCGCTTGTATCCGTGATCTTGTTCTTTCGGTCATTACCCAAAGCTCGTGACCATAGGTGAGGGTTGGAACGTAGATCGACTGGTAAATTGAGAGCTTCGCCTTGCGGCTCAGCTCCTTTTTCACCACGACGGACCGGTACAGGCACCGCTTAATAGCAGAGGCTGCAGCGATCCGTCTGTCGATCTCTCGCTCCATCCTTCCCTCACTCGTAAACAAGACCCCAAGATACTTAAACTCCTCCACTTGAGGCAGGACCTCATTCCCGACCCGGAGGGTGCATTCCACCATTGTCCGACTGAGAACCATGGCCTCGGACTTGGAGGTACTGATCTTCATCCCGGCTGCTTCGCACTCGGCTGCGAATCGCTCCAATGAGAGCTGGAGGGCCCGATTTGATGAAGCCAAAAGGACAACATCATCCGCAAAAAGCAGAGACGATATCCGATGGCCACCAAACCAGAACCCCTCATCGCCTCGACTACGCCTAGAAATTCTGTCCATAAAAATTATGAACAGAATCGGTGACAAAGGACAGCCTTGGCGGACTCCAACTCCCACTGGAAACGAATCCGACCTGCTGTTACCAATACGGACCAAACTCTGGCTCCGGTGATACAGCGACCGAATCGCTCGTAGCAACGGATCCGAACGCCAGATTCTCGAGCACGCCCCACAAGATCTTTCGAGGACACGGTCGAAAGCCTTCTCCAAATCCACAAAGCACATGTGGCCAGATTGGGCAAACTCCCATGCCCCCCTCCAGAATCCTCTGGAGCGTATAGAGTTGGTCAAGAGTGCTGCGGCCAGGACGAAAACCACATTGTTCCTCCTGAATCCGAGGTTCGACTATCGGTCGGATCCTCCTCTCTAGTACCCTGCATAGACTTTCCCAGGTAGGCTGAGGAGTGTAATTCCCGATAATTGGAACACACCCTCCGGTCCCCCTTCTTAAAAATTGGGACCACCACCCCAGTTTGCCAATCCAGAGGTACAGCCCCCGATGACCACGCCGATGTTGCAGAGACGTGTCAACCAAGACAGTCCTACAACATCCAGAGCCCTGAGATATTCTGGGCGGATCTCGCCCAACCCCGGGCTCGACCACCGAGGAGCTTTTTACAACCTCAGTGACCTCCACTCCAGTGATGGGCGGACCCTCACCCGAACCCCAGGGTCTTCCTCTTCCACGGAGGGCGTGTTGGTGGGATTGAGAAGGTCCTCAAAGTATTCCCTCCACCTCTCAACAACATCCCCAGTCAAGGTAAGCAGCTCCCCACCTCCACTGTAAACAGTGTTTGTGAAGAACTGCTTCCCCCTCCTGAGGCGTCGGATGGTGGCCCAGAACCTTTTTGAGGCCAACCGATCATCACTCTCCAGGCCCTCACCGAACTCCTCCCACGCCCGAGATTTTGCATCTGCGACAGCCTCGGCTGCAGCACGTTTGGCCTGCCGGTACCCGTTTGCTGCCTCAGGAGTCCCACAGGCTAATAAAACCCGATAGGCCTCCTTCTTCAGCTGGACGGCCCCCTTCACCGCAGGTGTCCACCACCGGGTTCGGGGATTACCGCCACGACAAGCACCGACGACCTTACGGCCACAGCTATGGGCTGCCGCCTCAGCAATGGAGGCACGAAACATGGCCCATTCGGATTCCATGTCCCCCGCCCCCTCCGGAACGTGGTTGTAGCTCTGCCGGAGGTGGGAGTTAAAGGCCTCTCGGACAGGGGGCTCCGCCAAACGTTCCCAGCAGACCCTGATTACACGCTTGGGCCTGCCAGGTCTGGAAGGCAACCTCCCACACCACCGAAGCCAACTCACCACCAGGTAGTGATCGGTAGACAGCTCAGCTCCTCTCTTCACCCGAGTGTCCAGAACATATGGTCGCAAGTCCGATGACACGACTACAAAGTCAATCATCGAACTGCGGCCTAGGTGTCCTGGTGCCAAGTGCACTTATGGACACCCTTATAGCCTGAACATGGTGTCCGTGATAGACAAACTATGACGAGCACAGAAGTCCAACAACGACACACCATTCGGATTCAGACTGGAGAGGCCGTGACCTACCGATCACACCCTTCCAGGTCACACTATCGTTGCCCACATGGGCGTTGAAGTCTCCCAAGACAACGAGCGAGTCTCCCGAGGGAGCGTTCTCCAACACCCCCAAAGACTCCAAAAGGGTGGGTACTCTGAACTGTCATTTGGTGCATAAGCACAAATAACGGTCAGGACCCGCCCCACCCGAAGACGGAGGGAAGCTACCCTTTCGTCAACCGGGAGAACCCCAACATTTGGGCACCGAGACGGGGGCAACAAGAATACCCACACCGGCTCGCCGCCTCTCCCCATGAGCAACTCCAGAATAGAAGAAGGTCCAGCCTCTTTCGAGATGGATGGTTCCAGAGCCCAAGCTATGCGTTGAGGTGAGCCCGACTATATCTAGTCGGTATCTCTCCACCTCACGCACCAAATCAGGCTCCTTTCCCGCCAGAGAGGTGACATTCCATGTCCCGAAGGTCAGAGTAAGCAGCCGAGGATCAGTCCGACAGAACCCATGCCTTTGGCTGCCACCCAACTCACACTGCACCCGACCCTAAAACTCCTCCCACGGGTGGTGGGTCCATGGGAGGGCGGACCCATGTCTCCTTTTCGGCTAGGCCCGGCCAGGCTCCATGGGCATAAGCCCGACCACCAGGCGCCGCCGAGCCCCTCCTGGGCCTGGCTCCAGGAGGGAACCCCGGTGACCCGCGTCCGGGCAAGGGAGACTGCTTCTTTTGTTGTCTCGTGTCTTTAGGGGTTTGTTTTGAATCGCACTTTGTCTGGACCTTCACCCCGGACCTGTTTGCCTTGGGTGACCCTACCAGGGGCATTTGCCCCCGACAACATAGCTCCTAGGATCATTAGGTCACGCAAACCCCTCCACCACGATAAGGTGGCGATTCAAGGAGGGGAGGGTTTTATTTGTCAAAGGTATTTACGAACACACCAGCGCATTCACACGGGAGAGAAGCCGTATCACTGCTCACAGTGTGGAAAGAGTTTTACTTGTCAGAGCTATTTACGAGCACACCAGCGCATTCACACGAGTGAGAAACCATATCATTGCTCACAGTGTGGAAAGAGTTTTACTTGTTGGAGCCATTTCCGAACACACCAGCGCATTCACACGGGAGACAACCCGTATCACTGTTCAGATTGTGGAAAATGTTTTACTCATAAAGGCAACCTCCAAATACACCAGCGTATTCACACAGGAGAAAAGCCGTATCACTGCTCAGATTGTGGAAAGCGTTTTTCTTTTTTCAGTTCTTTTCACAGACACCGGCGCATTCACTCGGGAGAGAAACCCTATCATTGCTCACAGTGTGGAAAGAGTTTTTCTAGTCAGAGCGATTTCCGAACACACCAGCGCATTCACACGGGAGAGAAGCCACATCACTGCTCAGATTGTGGAAAACGTTTTACTCAAAAAAGCGACCTCCAAAAACACCAGTGCATTCACACAGGAGAGAAGCCGTATCACTGCTCTCAGTGTGGAAAGAGTTTTTCTAGTCACAGCTATTTCCGAACACACCAGCGCATTCACACTGGAGAGAAACCCTATCACTGCTCACAGTGTGGAAAGAGTTTTTCCAGTCAGAGCTCTTTCCGAACACACCAGCGCATTCACACGGGAGAGAAGCCACATCACTGCTCAGATTGTGGAAAACGTTTTATTCAAAAAAGCGACCTCCAAATACACCAGCGCATTCACACAGGAGAGAAACCCTATCACTGCTCACAGTGTGGAAAGAGTTTTTCTAGTCAGAGCTATTTCCGAACACACCAGCGCAGTCACGCGGGAGAGAACCCGCATCACTGCTGAGATTGTGGAAAACGTTTTACTCAAGAAAGGCAACCTCCAAATACACCAGCGCATTGACACAGGAGAGAAGCCGTATCACTGCTCAGATTGTGGAAAGCGTTTTTATTTTTTGAGTTCTTTTCAAAGACTCTGGCCCATTCACGCGGGAGAGAAACCCTATCACTGCTCACAGTGTGGAAAGAGTTTTTCTAGTCAGAGCTATTTCCGAACACACCAGCGCATTCACGCGGGAAAGAAGCTGTATTATTGCTCAGACTGTGGAAAGGGTTTTAATCGTTTGAATTATCTCCGAACACACCGGCGCATTCACACCAGAGAGAAGCCGTATTTCTGCTCACAGTGTGGAAACAGCTTCACGGCATAAAGTTCTCTTCGTAACCACCATCGGGTTTATGCAGAACAGAAACCGCATCTCTGCTGAGAGTGAGCTCGGTAATTTGGGGATTTTATTCCCATGAATAAGTTTCCTACCTAAGAGAGGTAATACTGGGCTGAGGAGTGGATGGCGAGAGAACCTGTTCATCTTTACATTACAGTGAGGTCATGCCCTCATCCATATGTTATCCAGCTCTGCTTTTGAAATCTGGAGCCAGTCCCAGTTGACTTTGAGCAGTAGGTGCAGTTCCTCCTCAACAGTTTTCCAGTCTGCTACAAGGATGTCATTGCCTCCAGGATTTTTTTTCCCAGAGAGTAATGTTATATTACGTACCTTTTTGAAAGAAAAAAAAAAGCGAATTTGCCAATGTCCGTTTATATGCTGTGCGTCTTTTAAAATTGAGCAAAACCTGAATTGTGACTCGGGATAACAGATGTCCTATTACTAAGCACAGATCACCTCATTGTTGGGTTTCTGATACCTTTTAATGAAATGTCATATTTGTTTCAACATCTGCACTCCAATTTGTTAAAGTGGTAGCTTGACTTAGATAATTAATCTGTTTCAAGGGTAAGCTTGTAATTCAAAATGTTGGTGACATAAAACAGAAATTCCCATAGGAAATGATAGAAAACCAATGAATCCGTTCCACCCCCCTCCCAAACTCACATAACCTGCCACAAACATGTATATTTGACCTAATATAGTAAAGATAAACACAATAAATATTTCATAATAATGCTAGATGCATATTAACATTCATAATAATTACAAATAAACAATAATACAAGAATAAACAATAACATAATGTTATGTAAACAATAAGTCAACTAATCCTTCCAATCATCGACTGTGGCGAAGATGTCACGTGGGCAGGCATGAGTTGGTGCGTAACAGAGGAGGAGGAGGAGAATTTTGTGCGTGTGCACGCTATGAATGCCAGCGAGGAAAGGCTCATGGTGAGCTCCCACAAGGCCAGTTGTTCTCAAATAGTGGGGTGTGTCCCCCTTGGGGGGTGTATCCTCCTGGGGAACATGCTTTTTTGCCATACTGTCCTAGAATTAAGTGTAATTGTGCATCCTCTTCAATAGGCAATAGGTGACAGTGGCGGTTTCACTGTGTTCCATATGGTGTCGGGAAAAAGCACCGAGAAAATGATATGAAGTGCAGTAAATTTTATAGTCGTGTGTGTGTGTGTGTGGGGGGGGGGGGGGTTTGTTATTTTTTTTCTTCTTCTTATAGGGGTGATTACAAAAAATAATTGAGAAGCACTGCACAAGGCGTTCTCAGAGTGTGAACAAATACATGCAGAAGAATACAAGGCTAATTGGCCCGGAAAAGCCAATTCCCCAGCAGAGCTCATAAATCAAAATTTTGCTCCTCTCATGGAAAAATCGTGATAAAAGATACTTGTAAGTCAAGGTACCACTGTACTTTGAAATGTTGCATAATATAATGGAGAAAGCAGGCAGGTCACGTGTTGGAATGTACAGAGTGTTCAAGAAAGATTTAAAAGTCTCAAATATCATCACCATGTTGTTCATAACCAAAATATAAACTCATCATAACGACAGGTTTGAACTTGCAATGTTACAGCGAGTTAATTTCTCAGTGAGGCCAATTACAGATAAAAACATATGGAGCAAAGAATTCAGTGACGACCTGGAACCCAGCTATTTCATTCTTCCAAAGATTGATTTCCCTGCGTTCCTTTTTTTTTTTTCTCTTTTTAATTATTAATGTACAAAGAATTTGGGAATTGGGAACAAAAACCATTTACTGGAACATCTGAAATCATGCGAGGTCCTCTACATCTGTTCATCTGGGTTGTGTGGTTTGTTTGTACGAAATCAAAATACAAGTTCAACCTATTTTTTAAAACCTACATTTTGTTATGCCAAATCTGTTTGAAACTTTGGGACAAAATAATATTGTTATATTATAGAGTAATCACATTGTATTAATTTTTTACATTAACAAGAGTGAACATTTTTAAAGTTTTTGTTTCCTGCAAACAAAATTCACGGTAATGCATCCCTTCTTTGTACTAAATTCTGTTACCATGAATCTCAAGACTCTTGGAGGCACTGCAATTATGTCCACATCTCAATGTTTCATGTAATTTTAAAGAAGCTGGGTACAGGTGGGTACAGTCCAGACCAGGGGTCGGCAACCTTTGCCATTCAAAGAGCCATTTGGACCCATTTTCCACAGTCAAGAAAACACTGGGAGCCACAAATCCTTTTTAACATTTAAAATCAAATAACACTGCATACAGACGCTCCCCGACTTACGTTCATCCGTTTTACATTCGTCCGTTTTTACGCCCCCCCCCCCAAAAAAAAAAAAAAAAAAGTAACATTTTGAATTTAGACGTACCTACGTAGTATGCGGATGTCATGACACTGCATTCATTGTTTAAAAACTACAGACTGCGTGTGTGTGTGTGTGTGTGTGTGTGTGTGTGTGTGTATGTATGTATGTATGTATATGTATATGTATATATATATATATATATATATTGTTAGGATCCGTTGAATGTGGAAGAAGACGACTGGAGACTGGTTTTGAGTTGAATATGAGAAGCTTTATTGCGTCGTTTGCAAAGGACGGAGACCCAACAAACATGCATAAAAGACACGCTCGTTAAGGTCTGACCCCTCCCTCTCGAGAGGGTACCTTTAAGGGCTTCAAAGCAGGTTTTTCCTTCCGGGTTTGTGACTGGGTCTTTGTTACGTTGTTATCTTAGCAGGATGCGATAAATCTGGGCTCTTTCCAGGCGCGTCTCAGCCTCCACACACCTCCCATCTCCTGACCTCGAAACAATCTGCAGCTGGACACTATCGAGCCTGTTGAAGGTCATGCTGGCTGTGAAAGGCTCGGTGTATCACGGGTGCCCCACCTGCACTTCTGTTTAAGTATGCACTTTTACAACCGACATAAAGAAGGCCCCTTAAGCATTCCATTTAATTATTCTCAACCAACATTTAAGTATAGCAAAAGACAGAAAAATAAAGCACCATTATACAGTTATATAAAATCAGTATGTGCACCAGAGAACATGATAATGTGATACACTTTTACAATTCCCCCTTTTGATCTCCTTTAGGAGATCAACCAAGGAACCATTCATAACAAAAATAGAACAGCAGAGAAAACGTACACAAGCAATAGAAAGGCTATATAAAAGACAATTATGAAATCCGTAAAGATCTAAGCAAATATGATATCTATAAGAAACTCTAACTGCATGCAAAATTACCCATAGTAAAATCTAATCAGAACTGGGGTCTAAGTGCGACTTCATCCACCAGAGACCCCGGAGAAAGGAGAGTTTCCGACTCGGCCAACAACTGAGGAAATTGATATGGAGGGGGAGAAAAAGGGCCCCCTTTTTCCAGAGTGGAAGAGATGCACCTAATACATAGGGAACGAATGCAGGGGATGCAGCAGCACCCACATAGGGCGAGGAGTCCGGCCACCGAGATGATGGATATCACAACTGAAACGATCAAACCTTTCCACTTACCGAAATGTCTGTCCAGCCAATCAAGTATGACATTATCAACACCTGAGTGTTCCTTCAGTTCGGTGGCCAGAGTCCGCAACCCATCCAAGGCCTTCGTGACAGACCCGTCCGGCGCGGTGTTATTGGGTATAAAGGTGCAGCACTCTTCCCCAAACATGGAGCACACGCCACCATGGGCACTAAGTAAAAAATCTATAGCCATGCGGTTTTGATATGTCATAAGTGAATTGGCCCTGAGCTCGGCTGCCAGTCCTTCCACGGCATCCCTGGTAAGATTGGTTAAGCGTTGAACATTATAATGAATATAATTGATCCTATCGACATTCTTGTTGATAGTGCACCACCAGCAAATGGAAGATTCAAACCCACCCGCAATCTGGTCCACTAATTTGTATTCGTCCGGTACGCCGCGAGGGACGCCGATTGCATCGATATAAGTGGGAGACCCTTGAAAGCCTTGCTTCCCAAGCGCGGGAATCGACCGGCGTGGGCGCTTAATGTCGAACGAGGAAATGGACTTTACACGTATGCGTAAAAGGAGTCCTAATAGGTCGGACGCTGAGGCCGGTACAATCGTGATAGGGATGAGTAAAGTGATCAGGGTACAAGTGCCTGACCAGTTAGGAGGGAGCGTGGGATGTAACACCGCCCCTCCGCAGTACCACCAAATGTCTGCGCGGGCTTTAGTGAGGGTGGTGGAATTGAACCAATTCGACACGTTCGTGGTGGAATTACACCAGTCCGGGGAAATGGTTCCTACCCTAGAGGACAAAGAATTGCCTTGCCTCGTGATACAGGAGTGAGCGTAGCGCACTGGTTGAAACATTGGGGGATCTGGTGAACTCGGGGTCAGTGGAAAGGCTGTCTCCCATCCCTGACAAGGTGGTGAGGGGTTGTCAAGCATGTGTAATTCTAATATACAGTGAAAGGAGTCGGGATTAGTGGTCAATGGAGAGGGCGAGGTAATCAGCACAGGTCGGGCCGTGGAACATATCACACAGCTGTTGTTAGAGTATGACCGAACCAGGCCCTGCATCATCACCAGCCATAAGTTTTTGTCCGTAAACCCAGTAGCCTTGCGAATAATCTGAATCGGGGAATCTTTTGAAAAATCATGAACCTTTACGCCATCCATTTGAGGGGGAAGGGTCGCATTAATCGCTGGGTGTTTGGGTGAATGTAATTTCAAAGTTGTGACTTTGGGAGGGTCCACCAGAGTAATTTTGATGAGGCCCAAGGGGTCGGATCCAGATATCGATACTCCTAGAGTGATGATGCATTCGCCCCCAATACAACCCCGGAGACCCCACTGATCCGGTCGGTCCCCGAGACAGGTGTACATGTTATTGATGGACAGGGAGATAGGATTCTGGCTTATGTGAAAGTCGCGCTGTATTGTAACTCGTCCGCGTAATCTCTCGGCGGTATGGCCTTCCGGTGTCCATGTCCCGGTGTACGCTATTACGTTCCCCCAGAAAGGGCACCATCAGGCATGCGCTGCATAACTCAAGGCCGCACAGAGATAGCGGTTGTATCCCTGCCACGTGGTGTTCTTACCTGCGCAGTTTATAACGGTACAAAGGTCAAAAGTAAATGTGGCTTTAGTGCCTTTGACGTACTTAATTTCTATACCCCCATATTTGGCCAGGCACTTGTCTGGACTGCGCGAAGTGAATCTAGTTAGTGTGGCTAATCGTCGGCGTCCGCTGTGGGCTGTAGTGGTTGTATCGTTCTGTGAGAGAATAAGGGGCGGGTCAAGTACCCACAGGATGGGGAGCACTACCAACAAGGAGACTAAAACAGAAATACACATTAGTGAACTCGAGGAGAGACCCCATCTGGCTTTACCTTCCATGTAGAAACTAGCAAGCTAAACCTTCAATATGACAGAGTAAATTCTTCACTGTATTTAAGGGAGGGTCACGCGCTGCACCTTAAGAAGCTTCTGACCTTCAGTACTCTTTGTCACACAACTCAAAGCAAAAGCACATTACATGATAATTAAAAACAATATAATTGGGATAACATTCTTCAAAACTCGCGTTGGTAGCTTGGCACGCTACTTGTTGCAGGGGCGCGTTGTTCCTCCGCCTTGCCGTGAGGGTGAGGGTTAGACTACCTCACCCCCTTTTGCCACCCAGGGATTATTCTGCCCTGCGTTGTTGGTGGTCTTTTTCTTCGTCACCGGCCGGTAACGAGGTTGCTGCTTCACACAGGTCCCTGTGTGTGTTGACAAGTGATCTGTTGGGAGCTTCTGCCGCTGCGCACTGGCTCCAGTGATACCAGGTGTCGCCCTTGCTGTCCAGCCGGACGGCGTGCGAGGTGCGCTCTTTGATCTTGTAGGGTCCCGTCCACCTTGGCTCCGTCCACTTTCGCTTGAGGACTTTCAGGAGGACCCACTCTGTGTCGGGAAGGCCGCCGATAGACGCCTGATACTGCTCCCCCACTTGATCTGAAAAGGCTGCAACGAGACTTTGCAATTCACGATAATATTGTTTATGGGTTAGTGGTTGTGCATCAGTATCCAGTGCTGTGTGTGGTCCAGGAAATGGTCTACCGGTCTGTAGTTCGTGTGGAGTCAAATGTGTGCTTTGGTTTACGGAACTTCGGATAGATAGTAAAGCTAAGGGTAAGGCATCCAGCCATGTCATTTTGGTCTGTGCACAGATTTTAGCCAATTTGTCCTTAATAGTTCTATTCATTCTCTCGACCTTACCTTGTGCCTGTGGGTGGTATACGGAGCCAAATTTGTGGGTCAGTCCCAACATGATTTCCACCTGTTGGAGGTCTTTATTTTTAAAATGAGTCCCGTTGTCCGATCTTACCCTTTCAGGAAACCCATGTCGAGGGATGTAGTGGTTAACCAGACATTTAACCACGGAGGCACTGTCCTCCTTCCTGGTGGGCCATGCTTCGGGCCACCCCGAGTAACTATCCACACAAACCAGTAAATATCGATACCCCTTAACCACGATGTTCATGTCGGTATAATCGAGAATTATCTCTTTCCCTGGCTTCGTGAGCAATGGAAAGCGTCCCGGATGTGGTTTCACCGTCGGTCTGGGGTTATATTGAGTGCACACTTCACATGTTTGTACAAAATGTTTAATCATGTCCTTCAAAAATGGATGCCACCAATTATTCAAATTTTTCATCATCTGCACTGTCCCCACATGCCCCACACCATGCGCCTCCGTGAATGTAGTTGTCCTAAGACCCGGTGGCAGAATCACCCTGCCATCCGGTCCTCTCCAAAGACCCTCCGTGCATGTACACCCCCTTGCCTTCCAGAGCGTTTTCTCTTGTGGTGACGCGAGATCTTGTTCGTGCACCAATACTTGTGTGTGTCTGTCTCTTACTGCCTCTTGTTCCGCTTGTATTGTGTACATAGTGGGTGTGTATCCCGCGGCCTGTTTTGCAGTTGCGTCTGCTGCATCATTTCCCGCCTTAGTGAGTGAGGATGTTTTCTCGTGTCCTTTGCACTTGATTACTGCCACTTTGTTGGGAAGCAGCAAACTATCTGCGAGATGTTTCATGTCTTCCTCGTGTTTGATTGGTTTGTTCGACGCGGTTAGAAAGCCGGCTCTAACCCATTGTACTAGTTCGATGTGTACAGCGTTTGCGGCGTATGCTGAATCGGTAAAAACGTTAACCTCCTGTCCTTTACCTAGTCGGAGCGCTGCTACCACTCCTAATATTTCCGCTCTCTGCGCTGACTGTTGTCCTATCAGTCTCTCAGCTTCCACTGTTACCATCCCCTGTGGTGTCTGTTCTACTACCGCGTACGCTGCTATGAGTCCATGTTTATCGTGTCTGTAACAGCAACCGTCCGTATATAGGTTCCTGGCGTCCGGTATGGGGTCCGAGTACAGTCCTTCCCTGACTGTGGTCATCCGAGTCACTTTCTCTACGCATTCATGCGGCTCCCCTAACCCCATCTGATCCGCCATATTGACGCCCTCGTGTGTGAAGTGTAAATTTGGAGCCTCTAGGACCCTACATATTCTTCTTTATCTGAGTGGTGTTAGTGTGAAAGTCTGTGAGTTCACGTAAGCCACAACACTATGTGTAGTTAGCACATGTAGGGGGTGGTTCATGACAATATGTGCCGTTTTTTGAATGAGTTTTGTGACTCCGGCCGCGTGCTGTGTGCAAGTTGGGTGTCTTTTCTCAGTGTTATCCAGCATGACGCTAAGGTACATTAATACTCGTCTGTCTCCCCCTTTTTTCTGGAACAGCACCCCATTAACGCATGTGGCTGTTCCAGAAACATCGAGGAAAAAGGGTTGTGAATAATCTGGGATAGCCAAATCAGCCGCTGAGGCCAACTCCTGTTTGAGAAGAATGAACGATTCTTCCGCGTCTGCTGTCCAGTTGAGCGTGGCTATGAGGTTACGCATGCCTTGTTCCTTCACTAAGTCCCACAGTGGAGAGGTTAACCCTGTGTAGTTAGGGACGTAATGACGGCTATAACCTGTGAGGCCTAGAAAAGATAGCATGTCCTTAACTAGGCGTGGCTTGGGGTGATGCAAAATGGCCGATTTATGGTGTGGTGTCAGGCCTGACCCCTTCTGAGAGATTTGGCGCCCTAAAAAGGAGACTTGCTTACGACAGATCTGTAATTTGTGTTTACTGACCTTAAACCCCGCCTGAGCTAGATGTTGAAGGGTTAGCGACGTCCCCTGCAGACAGAGGTCAACCGTGGGCGTCGCCAGCAGTAAATCATCAACATACTGGACCAGAGTGACCCCTTCTGGGAGAGTGCATCCCTCCAGGATGCGTTTCAAAACCTGATTGAAAATACCTGGTGACAGTGCGAACCCCTGCGGAAGTCGAGTGTATCGGAGCTGAGTGCCTCGGAAAGTGAAAGAGAAAATATCCCTACAGTGTTCTGTCAGTGGGAGACAAAAGAAAGCATTAGCCAAATCTATGCAAGTAAACCAGCGATGTGCCTGGTCGAGACAGGTCAGAGCAACATATGGATTAGGCACCGGAGCCGTGGCCGTTAGGAGGGCGGCATTAATGGCCCTCAAATCGTGCGCCATACGATACTTTCCCGTCTCCTTCTTCTCTACAGGGAGTATAGGTGTATTCCAATCAGAGGACGAAGGTTCCAGTACCCCCTTTTTTAATAAACCTTCTATTGTGTCCGCAATCCCTGCCTCAGCTAGTGGTTTATGCGGGTATTGTCTGATCCAAATTGGCTCTGTCGAGGTAAGTTCAAAAGTAACGGGTTCGCATTGTACTAGTCCGACATCAGTAGGGCCTTGTGCCCACAATGTGTCTGGAAGTTCGTCCAATAACGCTGCTACCTCCGGATGGTCAGTTTTTTCCCTTCCATGATGCCTAGACATGTGTGCATGTTCTAAGATCGCCGTGTCTGAGGCAGTCATCTCAATGCAGTACATGTTTATGGTGGGGGAAAAGGTGACATGTCGCCATTGCGTGAGTGTCCAATCAGTGTGGGCCTTGGCCCTTTTAACGATAGTACCCAATTCTTTAGCCTGATGTGCTGGATGCAATGCCAGTGAGACATGGGGAGCAGCCTCTTCTGACATTTCATACCATGACATTTGTTCGAATGTTAGATCTACCCCCGCCACTACCCCCTCGGGAGCCACATAAATATTACGTGTAATTATCTGCCATTCTTTCCCCTCAATTTGGGAAGCAAAATCGTCTTCGTAACATTGATTCGAGTGCCTGTCATAGAACAGAGTGACGTGTGGTGGATCGAGAGGCGAGACATAGGGATGAATCTGAGAGATCCAGGGTTTCCACTGGAGAAAGATGGAGAGAACCCCCCGGCGTGCCTGTGTTTCTGGTTGTAGTACACCCCAGTAGATGTCGGCCTGTGGTTCAGCGAGAGGCTGCATTATGTACTGTCCTGTGATCGTATAGGGCGAGTGGCCGCATGACAACTTGGTGCCGTCTGGAAATGAGACAGTCAGTCCATCTGGTTCGCACATGATGGTAGCTCCTAGGGAAACCAGCAGGTCCCTTCCTAGTAAGTTGGTTGGTGTGTTAGGGGAATATACATACGAGTGCAACAGTCTTTGGAGGCCTATACGAGTGTCCAAAGGTATAGTTGTAGGCAGCGTGGTTGGTACCCCAGAGAAACCCATTACAGTGATCGAGTGCTGTGTTAAACAATGTCTCTTTGGCATGGTGCAAATGGAGGACAAAGTGGCACCTGTGTCCACCAAAAAAGTCATTAATCTGTTTTCAACTGTGACCGACAGTACAGGCTCTGCCGTCACCTGCTCGTCGGGGTATCTCTGTGGGGTGTGTCATTGTTGGTATTCGTAGCTTCCCCACATGGAAAGCTGAGTGGGTTGACCAGCTGGCTGCGGGAGCTGTGGCATTGAACTTCCTCGGCCTCTCCCTCGTTGTCCGTCATCCCCTCTTTGTACGTGGGCCGGACAATCTCGGGCCCAGTGGTTTGGATCACCACAGACAGAGCAACCCTGGTTGCTCCCGTTCCATCCCCCCCCAGGTACTCCCCTGTAACCTCTCTTCTGCATACCCCTGCCTCTGCCTCTGTACTGTGTTTGGTGTGAAGGATATGTTATACATTGAGGTGGCTGCTGTGGTTGGGGTGGAGAGTATGTTGTATATAAAGGTGGCTGCTGTGGTTGGGGTGGCTCCCCAGCGGGGACGGGGTATGGATCCAAAGCTTCAGCCGTCATTTGTTTATGTTGTTCGCGAGGTCTCTGTTTTTTTTCATTCGCTTCTTGTCTAGCCTTAATTAATTGGAGTTTTAGGAGCTGTGACTGCAGCTCTTTTATTTCTGATTCGTCACTTTGGCTCTTGTCCTGCGCCTGGGTCAGGTGGTGCACCAAATGTTTATCCCAAACATGGGAGTCTGCTCCAGCCATGTCCGGATTATTTATCATTAAATTTTTCACCGCCTCCGGTACCCCGTTAAGTACGGCCTGGCGGAACCATTCCATCTGTATGCCCTGATTTCCTGGGTGATAACCCGTCAATTTAGTCCACGTCTCCGTGGATTGGGTTATGTACTCTCGCGGGTTCTGATCGGGGTTCCACTTCAGTTTTGGCATGACCGTAGATCGGGGCAGTGGGAATTTACACCTCATTGCCTGGCCTATCTCGGTGCTGTGTGCGGTGAATGGTGTGCTGTCAGGAACTATTGTAGTGTTTGCGTCTTCCTCGATGCCTCTAAAGTCGGTGGGGGCCATGCACCGTGCTCCTATGGCCCTGAAATCTCCGATTGCTAAGGTGTGTCCGGCTGTGAGTGCGTCCAATTTGGCCAGCCACATATTCCCTCCATCTACTACAGGCGGCAGTTTGTCCACTATGGCTTGTATATCTCCCACCCCAAAAGGTTTATATTTCGGGGTCATGCCCGGCATGGTGGTCAAGGGAAATTGTGTAGCGCGTCCTGACCCTGTCAGGCATTTTTTCTGTCTGAGTCTCACGGACCGTCGCGGTATCGACCTGTGTGTTAATAGTCCTTCCACCTCTCTGGCCAAATCCAATGAATGATTTGCTGTTCTAATAAATTCCTCCTCCAATATGTCTGCATACTCCTCTAAATTGACCTCCGGCTCATTCAACTCTGTCAGATCTTCGTGTTTATTTTCCCCTTCTACCTCTTTGTCGCTCTCCCATACCCCTTTTATCTTTAATGTTGCCTTCCCAGGGGCATAAATCTTATGTTTGGGTCTGGGATTTGGCCCTCTAGTGGCATTCCCCGGGAATTCATCCCTGACGTCACTGTCTATCTCCCTCACGCCCATTCTTTCCTCATGATGTTCTACGTCACCTCCTGCCTGTCTCTTTATTTCAGCTCTAAGTTGACGCGCGGCGAATGGTTCAGGTTCGTTGTGTGGTGTATCCATAACTGCTCCCCCTTGCCGGTGGACGGGCGATGTGTGCACTTGATTGGGGATGGGTGTGTCTGCAGTCGGGGGGGGGTGGTGCGCGCGGACTCTCGCAAATCTCGCCGTCCTCAGTTCGTAGGGACCCTGAGGTGATATATATAGAGTGGGATATACACTGTTAACGCTGGGTGTTAAGGGTGCGCATGGTGGGGGGCGCATAGGTTCAGTGTCAGGTGCTGTTACCGCTCCGATGACATTCGGGTTCGTCTCCTTCAACTGGGAGTGGTGAAGATACGTGACACTCTGCCAGCAGACCGCGAGATCCGTCCACCCCTGTTGGGCGCTCTCCATTTCCTCCACCTTCTTTTTCAGCATGGATCTAGACATTAAATTCGCCTTCTCTCCCTGCTCTCTCGCTTCTCTGGCTTTTTCTGAATATTCTTTAACCTTTTCCCATAACCAGGATCCCAAGTGGCCACTGTCCCCCAACTGTTTATTTTTAGATTTCACCAGCTCATGCAGCTTTCGTCTGGCTTCATCTACAACTTTATTTTTCTGTTTCAGTGTGCTCTTTAGCTCCACTGACTTCAAGGTGTTCTCAATCTGTGCATATAATGGCTTCAGGGGTTCATGACCTAGCCCCCGTTCATTTATTTCTTTATCAAATTCACCCTCCATATCTCTTAACTCCGAGGCCAGAGAGCGCGGGTACACCCGTTCACTCTCCCGGATCGGGACTGTTTAGACACTCACAGCCAGTCAGTCCGTCAGCACTAGGCTGAGCGACCGACCCAATTAACCACGGCAGGCGGCTTGTGTTGTCACCGTTAGGTTTCCACCGCACAGACAGATTATGTTAACACCGCTAGGTTTCCTCTGTCTGTTTCTCTGCCCAGTTAAGACACTGTCAAACGTCAGCGTCCCTCTCGACACCTCTGAATTTTATTCTTCCCACTTCCCACTTTCCCTCACACACAACACACGTTGCAACACAGTACACACATGAAATAGAAAACAATACGATTAACGTCACGCACGTTGCAATACAATACATACATGTAATCGAAAACAATACAATTAACGTCACACACGTGGCCACATAACACACACACACATAAAACAGAAAACAATACAATTAATATCACACTCTATTATTCTCTTTAATGCTTCCAATACCTCAGCGTATTGGGGGCCTTTCACCCAAATAATGCTTCCAACACCTCAGCGTGTTGGGGGCCTTTCACCCAAATAATGCTTTCAACGGCTAATCCGTTGAGGGCCTTTCACCCAATTACTAATGCTTCCAATACCTCAGCATATTGGGGGCCTTTCACCCAAATAGACGCATGCTTTCAACGGCTAATCCGTTGAGGGCCTTTCACCGACTACGACGTACAGTTTTATATAGCACTGACGTGGTACTTTGGGGAGCCTCAACCCCCGGGACTCCAACCCAGCCTTTACCACGGCCCCTCGTCAGAGACCGGGAGGGTACGCCACCACCAAGGCGCGTCTATTTTCTCTTATCTCTTTTTTTATTTATTTTTTTTTATTTTATTATTTTTTTTATTTTTTAATCTTAAAATTAGGTTCTCATACAACTCTTTTAATCCTTTTCCTCCAAACTTCCGGAGAGGACACAGTTTTTAGTTTAGTCAATATGCAGAGTTCGATTTAAACAGGTTCTGCTTACCTGTTATTGATTGCCGGCCTGTGTCTTCCTCCTTGGTTCACGAGGAAAAGTTTGGGTCGAATTTCCTCAACTCGCGTTCCTCTACCACATCCCGGACGAGCCCCCAAAACTGTTAGGATCCGTTGAATGTGGAAGAAGACGACTGGAGACTGGTTTTGAGTTGAATATGAGAAGCTTTATTGCGTCGTTTGCAAAGGATGGAGACCCAACAAACATGCATAAAAGACACGCTCGTTAAGGTCTGACCCCTCCCTCTCGAGAGGGTACCTTTAAGGGCTTCAAAGCAGGTTCCTCCTTCCGGGTTTGTGACTGGGTCTTTGTTATCTTAGCAGGATGCGATAAATCTGGGCTCTTTCCAGGCGCGTCTCAGCCTCCACACACCTCCCATCTCCTGACCTCGAAACAATCTGCAGCTGGACACTATCGAGCCTGTTGAAGGTCATGCTGGCTGTGAAAGGCTCGGTGTATCACGGGTGCCCCACCTGCACTTCTGTTTAAGTATGCACTTTTACAACCGACATAAAGAAGGCCCCTTAAGCATTCCATTTAATTATTCTCAACCAACATTTAAGTATAGCAAAAGACAGAAAAATAAAGCACCATTATACAGTTATATACAACAGTATGTGCACCAGAGAACATGATAATGTGATACACTTTTACAATTTATATATATATATATATATATATATATATATATATATATATATATATATATATATATATATATATATATATATATATATATGATGTCTTAACACAAGGGTAACACTATATAACTGATACATATATATATATATATATATATATATATATATATATGTATACATCAGTTATATAGTGTTACCCTTGTGTTAAGACGTCATCTCTGTGTTGACACTGTTTTGTGGACTTTTTTAACCCTCAGCAAATATGGTTGGTCACAAGTGTAAGCCTACTATCATGGGTGAAAGTCTCATACACAGAGATGAATTCACTATCTGCTCAGATCGGCACAATCTTTATATTTATTATCTTGTAGCAGAATCCTAAGGGTGTATACTTATTTTTATATGAATATTCATGAGAATTTGTACTTGTTCTTTGTATGCATCTCTTGAATAAAGTTTACTTACTTACTTACACAAAAGAAAGAACTCTTCGCTTTTCTGGGAGACTGCAACAGGCTGTGTTCTAAACGAGTTCAACGGCACCCTTGGGCACTTGAAAAACCGGAAGACCATATAACCCACAGCAAGTCCCCTACTTTCACAAGTACACTACTTTTGGTATTGAGCGCTTCACATATTGTAAGCGTTGATTGACTGTTTTAAGCTTCATGTAAGGTGACTCAGTGTAAATAAGTGACTTATTTGAAATTAATGTTGATGTTATTTGATATATTTGATATTATTTTACAACATTATGTTTATAAAAATTGATTTAGGGGTGTTTTATGAGATACGGTAATGGTATTTACTGATGTATAGTACAGTATGAGTGTCATATGTCACACGTCATACATCATTGTAACAACTTATGTTCACTTTCAACTTACGTTGGGCCATCCGGAACTGATTAAAAACGTAAGTGGGGGAGCGTCTGTATAATTCCCCCCCCTTTTTTTCCTTTATTTTAATATAAAAAAAGATATGTTGCACTGATTTGAACGACTGAAGAGACAATTAAATTACAATTCTGCTTGCAACAAAAATATTTACGTTTTTTTTTTTTAAAAGACATTGAATTAAAGGTTACAGTCGGCCCTCGACTTACGAAAACCTCTGAATACGAAAAACATTTTCCTAAATTTTCGTCCTCTGTATGAAACAACTTCCTCTCACGAAAAGCGCCAAACGCACCATTCAAAAATTCAAACGCGCCATTCAAACAATGTGCGAGTTGCTCTCTCATTGGCTATCTCCCAACATCCCGCCCCGCTGGCCTCCGATTGGCCAGTAGGGAGCTGAATCTCCATAGTACTGCACCCATCAAGCTTATTTGTCACACGCGTAAAGGAGAGCTGTACTGTTGGTTCATGAGTTTTGAGAGTGCTCATTGCAGCTTATTTTTCATTGTTTAATTTAGTAAATGTTTAATAAATATGGCATGCTCCGCCGAATGTGGGCAAAACACGGCTCATTTGGACCTTCGATCCCTCAAGGAAACAGGTGAATGTTGAGTACTAAACAAGTGTTCAAGGCACACTTGCCTGCCTGACAGATCAAAGGTCCGGACAAGCCGCGTTCCACCCCAAAAGCTCCGGTGTCGGCCGTAACGCCTCGCACTTGGCGGAGTGCGATACAAATGTTTAATAATGTTTAATATTGTTTGGTTTGGTTAATAAAAACATTGGTTAATAAAAAATGTTTAATGTTTAATATTGTTTGGTTTGGCTAATAATAAAATTGATTCATAAAAATGTTTAATATTGATTGGTTTGGCTAATAAAAAAATTGGTTCATAAAAAAATGTTCTGAATCTCCATATTAGTGTACCCATTCCTGTTTGTCACACACGTAAAGGAGAGTTGTACTGTTGGTTCGTGAGTTTTGTGAGTTTATTTTAGAGTTCTCATCTTATAATCTGAAACATGGCTCATTGGTAATGATTATGGGTTTACATGACTAGACAACCAAGTGAAACAATAAGGACTGAAGACAGTTTTTATGACCTTTTTTGAGCAGAGATGTGTTTTGCCCCATAATTCCCAGAGATTCAAAATCTGTAGATCAATGAATTCACTGTATTGAGTTGATTAACTTGCTGTATGCCATTTCGTCTATTCTAAACTTTTATTGCAAAATATGCAAAGCCTACTTTTTAAAACTCCTTCCAGAGTTTTCGTTCAATTCACACAAACCATAATGTGTAGCATCCTGAGAGCAAAATGTTATTATATGTTAGTAATTAATTTACAATTTTTTTCTGTACCCAAACAACAACAAAGTGTTGCACATCTTGCCATAGTAAAGGTTTTTGATTTCAGACTCTTCCTTGTGATGATACTTTGTTGCTCTGGATCAGATTGGGTAGCCATTGGCCTCTAGTGGGTGCTACAAACAAGCATCTCCAGATCACTTTATTCCATTTGTGTGAGACTTGGTGAGTAAAATCAAGGGCTGATACAATTTAATTCCGCTCAAAGTAGGTATAACAATTACAATGTTTAGAATTCACCAGTTAGAGCCAAGTGAACAGACTCAAATTTGTTGAATAGACAGACAATGCTTCATACAACCCCTGGCAAAAATGATGGAATCATAAGTTTCGGAGGATGTTCATACAGTTGTTTAATTTTGCAGGGAAAAAAGCAGATCACAGACACGACACAAAACTAAAGTAATTTCAAATGGCAACTTCCTGGCTATAAGAAACACTAAAAGAAATCAAGAAAAAATGTGGTAGTCAGTAACAGTTACTTTTTTAGACCAAGTGGGGGAAAAATTATGGCATCAACCTGTTAAATTTTCCATTCCCAAAAACTAACACATGCATCAGATTAGATCTGCTTGTTAGTCTGCAGCTAAACAGGAGTGATCACACCATGGAGAGCTGTTGCACCAAGTGGACTGACATGAATCATGGCTCCAACATGAGATATGTCAATTGAAACAAAGGAGAGGATTATCAAACTTCTTCAAGAAGGTAAATCATCACGCAATGTTGCAAAAAGATGTTGGTTGTTCACAGTCAGTAGTGTCGAAAATCTGGACCAAGTACAAACAGCATGGGCAGGTTGTTGAAGGCAAGTATACTGGTAGACCAAGGAAGACATCAAAGGGTCAAGGCAGAAAACATAAAGCAATATGTCTTGAAAACGGAAAATGTACAGCAAAACAAATGGGACAAAACTGCTGTCAATGTCTGTGACTGAACTGTAAGAAACCACCAAAAGGAAATGGGATTTACATACAGAAAAGCATGTTTTCTTCAGGCAGTCATCTTCATAAATCTCATTGGAATGGCACTAAACAAAAGTTCCAGCATCATCACCTTGCCCAATGCAGATTTGCGATTCATCACTGAATACGTATGACTTTCATCCAGTCATCCACGGTCCACGATTGCCAGGGGTTGTAGACCTCACACACCAAACATTGAACATGTGCTCTACCAGGCCATTGAAGGGGACTTTCACAGACTGGGTTTCACCCTGATAGCAGTTCTGGTGCTAACAATGACACTGATCATGGTAAACCATTCAGAGACAAGTGAGTGCGGTCAAATTTACATAGACAGACAATACTTCATATACCTCACATACCAGAAACTAGAAATGTGCACCTCAAGGTGAGGCTGTAATCAAAGTCAGTGTATTTGAGGATGTGACTCCCATATTATACTTTGAACTTGTAAATTTCAAGCAAGATGTAAAATACATTTTCTTTTACTGAATTGTCTTTATTTTTATTTTATTTGTTTTTTTCAATCCTGGGTTTCTGCATTTACTTGTAATTAATTTGAGGGATATAATTTTTTTATATAATATTGCTTACTGACTTTGGGGATTTAAAATCCAAACAAAAACCTCCAATTAATTCTGAAAGGGCCCTGCCTTTAATTGTGACAGAACTTGTGCAGGGTTTCTTACAAATGCATCGTTTTATTCAGGTGATCCACCAGTGCTATAAGAATGGCATGACGCACCAGTGAACATTTGGAACAGAGTGAGAGAGAAACTGATTTGCATTATTTAAGTTTTCACACACCCAGCCAGAAGAAACAAGGGCATAGGCTGGTCTGACTGTGGGGCGGTGCACATCTTGGTTGACCGGAACTTGAGTCCCAGGGGCTATAGGCCTAAGTCTTAAACGAGTGTAGAGAAACACCAGAACAAATTGAACTCCTGACTGTTTTAATTATATACATAATTTGGGTCATAATTAAAATTGACGTAGAGGTCTTATAAATGATGTTATAAATCAGTTTACAGTTATAATGTACATTACAAAAATAACAGTTAGTTACAGTCACCAGTTTTCCTCTCGCCTGTTGTGATCATGCACAACTGATTTGTATGAGCTACAAAGAGCTCAAATTAAGGCTTGATCAGAGATTCCAGCTCCAGTATGTTTAGTGTAGTGGGTGTTGATGAGCCCCAATGATGAAAGTCTCTCTTGACCCATGGTTGCTCTCAAGTATGAATGTGACTTTCACATTCACATGAAGTCAGTGGAAGGGTGCAGATAATTTGCAGAAGAGTAAATATGTTCAGAAATGTCACATGATCATATTCTTTAATGGCTGCTGCCGGTGACTGGTCTTTTCTCCTCTGGCATCTTTTCGTACCTTGTCTTCCATTATTTTAACTCCTGTGGAACCAACTCAGGTCATGGAAGGTCAATACTGTATAGGTCAATGGTCTCATCAATGTTAATGACTGAAGTTTTGCAAATAATTGCAGGGACAAGGCCCAACAGTAATGCTGCCTTTCGTGCCAAGCTTGAAAACTGAGTGTCCAGATTTTCATTGATGTGATCCAAGAATGGAATTGCAAGGTTCAGCC
Organism: Plotosus lineatus; assembly: GCA_024760905.1. Classification (NCBI taxonomy): domain Eukaryota; kingdom Metazoa; phylum Chordata; class Actinopteri; order Siluriformes; family Plotosidae; genus Plotosus; species Plotosus lineatus. The sequence continues at coordinate 4,284,065 of CM045744.1, forward strand.
TGTAGTGGTCACAAATGGAAAGTGAGGTGACATTTTTGTGGTGCTGCTGTCTTCCTGCAACTCTCGGTTTAGTGGGTTCTTTCCCCACCTTTTCTGCCTTTCGAACGGCTTGATTGCAGATCTTGGTAAACTCTTCCTCAACCTGATGTCTTTCCTCTTTATAAGTGTCCTTTACTTCCTGGACCATTTCATGCACTTGTATAATGTCCACAGAGGACACTTGTAGCTTGACTGTTAGACCTGGCAGGTGTGAAAGGTACTGAGACATGGTTACAAATGTAACAACGAAATCAAAGCTGGTGATTCCTGTGAGAACTTGCTGAGCATCACTCTTGGTTTGGGTCGAGCAGTCCTTGAACATTCCATTAAACCCTTTGTGCAATTCCTCGTACTCCTGCAGATGCATGCTGTATCCTATGATCTCAAGAGCATCCACAACAAATGTGAAACCCTAGTAGAAATGCTGGTAGGCGTTGTGGCACTCTGCCCATCTTGTTCTGCACAAGTCTATCAGGCATTTCCTTTTTACTGATCCATCATGATCAGTTTTGAGACTGATTATGGTTTGCAGCAGCTCATTTCGTTTTGGGTGATTTTTCAAGAAAAGGCAACAGTTCTTGAGTTTATACAACATGTTGCATACTTGTGGAATCTTTCAGGAGTGACTAATGACTAGGTTTAGGCAGTGTCCATTGCAGTGAATATAAGTTGCGAATGGTGAACACTGCTGAATTCGAGCTTGCACTCCGAAATGGTTTGAGGGGTGAACTGCAATCAAATATTATCGTTCAACCAAAAACATTCTCAAATATATTTCAAACTACATCTGCAAGTACATGTGCGAAATACATTTACAAATTGAGCTAAAGATATTTATCTATTCAAAGGCACAATACATATTAATACATATTTACAACTCCCCAGTGCAGCTAACTGGGTTATCAAAGGCTGGCCATGTCTCTCACTGTCTATGGTGAGAGGCATGTAAAATAACCATTGCTGACTTTCGACAAGAGTAGGCTGCAAAGCCGTTGGCGTGTTTCCACCCTGCGATGGCCTGGCGAGCTGTCCAGGGTGTACTCTGCCCTCGCTCGAAGTTGGCTGGGATGGGCGCCAGCCTCCCCGCAACCCTAATTAGGATTAAGCGGTTACAGAAAATGAAGTGAACTGAACTGAACATATTTACAACACAAAGACATACTGTTAATTTTATTCAGGTACTGACCATTAGGCTGCAGATACAAGCTGGATGGCTTACGATTACTTTTGCCATTCGTTCTCTGTGAGTCAATGTCTACTTTGTGTTCTAACACATGTGCAGGAAGCAGAAGCGGTATTAAGAACCTGTGCTTTATTCTCACACTCGCACTTTGTTTGATTGACAGTGTCCAGCTATTATTGCTTCCTGATAATATGTGAGGCGCTCCACCAAAAGTTGATGCTTGTCACACAGACCACTTTTGAGATAAAGGCCAGAAAAGTAAAAATGGTCCATTTTCATCGAAATTCGGATTTTTGCGTAAACTATTAAAACAAGAATTCAACTATCTTTTGCTCACGTGAAATTGACAAAACGAAAAATGTCTTTTTTTTTTTTTTCATTTTCCTCTCGTGTACCCTCATAAAACTAGATAAAAACAGTAGCAATTTTACTGGTTTTCATTGCATTTATTCACCAAGTTCAGTACAAGACACACTATAATCCATACACCAGAAGAACGGTAGTGAAGTTATCTGTCCATTTTGGATACTGTTTTGATATTAAACTGCCGTTTCAGCGAATAAAATAAAGGTTATGAAGACAATATGCTCGTAAACAATGCAGGCTAGTTGTGAAGGAAGATCTGAAAGGAGCACACTGATTGGTCAGCTCAGGCTTGCACATGCGCAGTGCTCGGCACACGTCAACTTTTCCTGTTTACTTCCTACTTCTGGTTTACTGCATGCGGAACTTATCTCCAACTTTCTCTTCAATAACAACCATTAAGCTTATTTAAAATATTGTGACTACACATAATTTCTTGTCCAGCGGAACTCAACTCCTGCTGTGTGTGTGTGTGTGTGTGTGTGTGTGTGTGTGTGTGTGCGCGGGAAGGGGGGGGGGGGGTGTAGAAATGACCTTAAAAGAGGCACTTTTATTTGTATGCTCCACTTCATTTCAAGACCTGTACCTTTTTACTTTTATCAGAAACATTAGTTTTACAATTAATTAATGAATCAATCAATCAATCACTGTTATGTAAGACAGTGGTCCCCAACCTTTTTAGCACCATGGACTGGTCAACGCTTGACAATTTTACCGGGGGTGGGGCATAGATTGTTTATATTGTACAGACACCACCCAACTTTTGAACGAGATATGTTCTGAACGACCATTCATTAGATGAATTTCTTTGTAAGTTGTTATAGGGCGTTTTTAGAGGGAACTATATACGAGTTTGTACTGTATACAATCTCTCTCTCTCTCTCTCTCTCTCTCTCTCTCTCTCTCTCTCTCTCTCTTCATGGGAATCCAGCAGTTCCTCGAAATCCTCCTCCTCCTCCTGATGAAGGTTGAGCTTCTCACTTAGCCCGACAAGACTGGTAAGGATGTGCTTAGTCTCCTCTTGCTTGTCGAAGCCTTTGAATTTGTTGACAATCTGAGGGTATAGCGACCTCCAGACGGCATTGAGGTTGACCTCGGCAGCATCACGCCATACAGCATCAGTGTTTTTGATGCAGTTTTGGATGTTGTAGGACTTCCAGTAGTCGTGCAAGGACAGCTCAGGGTCGGTGTCTACTGCCTTTAAAGCCTTTCTGCAGGTGCGATGGATGCCCTGATCCATCGGCTGCAGAGTGAAGTTGTATTTGGCGGCAGGTATTCAACTTGAACATCCGGATGAAAATCATCCAAGTGTGGGGGATGGCCAGGGGCATTGTCTAACATCAGCAGGATCTTGAACGGAATGCCATTTTCCTGGCAATACATCACTTCGGGGATGAAATGGTGGAGGAACCATTCCTCAAATATGGCTAGCGTCACCTATTCTTCGCATTAGCCATACATATAACAGGGAGAGAGCTCTTCATCATGTTCTTCAGGGCTCACGGGCTAGCTGTCAGGTAGATGAGCAGTTGCTTCAGCTTGAAGGTTCCATCAGCATTCTCGCCAGGCATTAGGGTTCACCGATCTTTAGCCACTTTAAATCCGGGCATGGTCTTCTCTTCACAGCTAATGTAGGTGTTTTCTGGCATTTTTTTTCCAGAAAAGACCTGTTTCATCTACATTAAAGATCTGATTTGGAGAATAACCCTGCTTGTCGATGATTTCTTTGAACACTTGGTGGAAGCGTTAGGCAGTTTCATTGTTTGTTGATGCTGCCTCTCCGGTCACAGCTACGTAATGAAAATGTACCCTCTTCTTAAAACGGGAAACCAGCTGTGGCAGGCAGAAAAAGTTTCTTCGTTACACTTTCCCCTGCCTTCACCTAAAGGTGTTCAAAGATCGATCTAGCTTTCTCTTGAATCAGCATAAGGCTCAAAGGAACACACTATTGATGCATGGTGTTCGTGCGAATCCGGAGAACTTCATTACTGACTTATTCATTCCAGCAAATCATCTCCAGGTGACGGTATGCACAGGTATCAAGAGCATTCAGTTTTCTCGTCTGCGTAACTGAGAAGGTCCAGGTTTCTGAACCATACAAGAGCACTGGCAGGACTGCAGCATTGTATATTATCAACGTTGTTTTGCAGCAGACAGCTTGTGATTGTAGGCTCTTGAGGACTCTTGTTGCCTTTCCGATACGTCGATAGATGTCTTTGCTGCAGTCTCCATCAGTTGATATCACAGAACCCAAATATTCTTGCTCTGAAGTAATAACTATGTCGACTCCATTGACGGTGACAGAGGGTGGTGGGTTACCAAACGTGATACCCGGGATTCTTCGCACAACACAGTTCATCCATCGGTCAGCTGCATAGTTGAATACATCCAGTGCAGCAGCACAATCCTGACGCACACCACTGTGATGCTGAAACCAGTCACTACCTTGTTTCCCTATTCGCACCATGCTTTCACTATGGTGAGAAAGATCAAAGAATACGTTCGCTAACTTTGCAGGGAGCCCTAACAAGTCTAGGCATTTCCAGAGTGATGATCAAGGGACAGAGTCGAACGCTGCCTTCAGATCGATAAATCCTATATAAGCCGTAGTGCTGGGCTTGAATTCATTCACTTTTTGGATAACGTTCCTCACCGCAAAAATATGCTCCGTTGTTGACCTATTTTCTCTTTATCTGGCTTGGTTAAGACATCTGGTGCAAGAGAGGGCAGGTTGCGCCTGAGACAGGATGGATGCATATAGCTTCTGCACAATTGGAAGGAGTGTGGTCCCGTGATAGTTTTCACATGTTAATTTGTCTCCTTTTCTCTTCCAGAAGGGCAAGATAATACCGCAACGCCATTCCTGGGGGATTTCCTTCTTCATATATGTCTGTGTCTTCCTTTCGGCTTTTTCCCTTTTACTCGGGAGTCGCCACAGCGAATCATCTGATTCGCACGTTTGATTTGGCAGAGGTTTTTATGTCGGATGCCCTTCCTGTCACAACCCTTTTAGCAAGGGACAGAAACACGCTGACGACTTAGCAGCCTACTCTTTACGAAAGTCAGCAATGGTTCTTTTACATGCCTCTCACCATAGACAGTGAGAGACATGGCCCGCCTTTGACAACCCAGTTAGCCGCACTGGAGGGGACAGTGACAACCTTGTGGAGAGTGGGACTCAAACCCCAACCTTTGGATCAGCGATCCAGTGCCCTATACCACTAGACCACCTCTGCCCCGTATCCTTCTTCATATATATCATATTGAAAAGGCGTGTAAGATGGGTAATCAAACCTTTACCACTGCTTGCTGAAAGTTCGGCTGGGATTTCATCGATACCAGCGGATCTGCCTCTTTTCAACTTTGTGAGGGCTACTTTTACTTCTTCCTTTGTGATCTATTCTATTAAGCACTCTAAAATACCAGTGGGTGGTTTTGAGTCTTGCAACAGGGGATCAATCAATTGCTCTGGTTTATTGATTAGAGATTCGAAATGGTCTTTCCTTCGGTGCATGCAGTCGTGAGGTTCTGTTAGGACTTCTCCATTGTGATCTTTCATTTGTATAGTTGAATCATGCGGTTTTGCGCACATTTTTCGAAGGAATTTGAAGATTTCGCCTTGGTTACGCTGTAATGCTGCCCGATCAAGTTCAGTGGCCCATTCTTCAAAGAATTTTTCTTTGTCACATTCTATAACACGATTCCTGGCAATATTTCGCTGCCGATATTCGTTGATTCAGTTGTTAGGCTGTGCTTGCCGTCGCGTCTCAATTATATCGACGGTGGCTTGGGAGATCCAAGGACGACATGCCTGTCTATAGTTGCTTTTCCAAGGACCTGTTCTGCAGCTTGTAAGATTGGTTGCTTTATATGCTCAAACTCCCGGTTCACATCAAGTCTTTCCACTACATCATCATGGACAGTCCCTTTGCTACCAAGAACAGCAAAGTGATTGTTCACTTCAACCTGGTAGAGGTGTTCAACTCCCGGATCTTTGACTTTTGAAAGGTTGAACTTTGGTGTATTTCTCAACTTCTGTTCAGCTCTGAGCATTAGCCTCATAGACATATACTTAATATTATATTCTAATATATATACTTAATATATATAATATACTTAATATATATAATATACTTAATATATATACTTAATATATATTATACTCCAAAATAAATGTTCTAAAATGGTACATCGAGCTTTTGATTATATGGCCCCCAGCTGGGCCCCATTGTCTCTGTGCTGACTGGGGTCCGCTGTTCACCTTGATCTGTCTAACTCAAAAAGAAAGATGTATACATATATAAATATACAGATGCTACCCAACTTACGAACGAGATACATTCCGAATGGCCGTTTGTTAGATGAATTTGTTCGTAAGTCATCACAGGGCGTTCTTTAGAGGGAACATATGTTTAAAGCTTGTATAAGTAACCTATACGAGTTTGTACTGTATACAATATCCCCATCCCCCCCCCAGACTGTTGCTATAACAAACGAGGGAGTGGGCAGAGCAGAGTGATACACTGCACAGAATAGGCACGTAGAATAGGCGCTCACTGTCCTCTGCACACTCTGTCGTTTTATGAATGTTCCTAAGCACAGAAGCGTCTGTTGATAAGATATTCAATATCACTGAGGAAAATGTGTTCGGGCACCACCACATAGGAAATTGTGGCTGTTTTGTGTTGTTAATGAAAATGTTGTTGGTATCTCATCAATAAATAAGGAAATACATTTTTTTTATCATGAGGTCGAATCTAGAAATACTGAATGATGCAGATTTAATGAACTGATGCTCAGTATGGATGAAATTTTTCTCCTTTTTTCCTTCGTTTTATTCACTGCAGCATTGCTGCACTTTCCAAACAGTTGGTGGTGATAATGCACAAAGGTTTTATTAGGAAGGACGGAAGGAAGAAGAACAGAAGCAACGCGACACCAACCGGGATTGGGGAAGATACATGTTTTTATCTTTAAATCCTGAGGTAAGTTAAAGGCAGCTGCTTTCTGTGGAGAACAGACTGGATCATAAATGGGTTTATATTTTATTGAATAATGTTTAATACCGGCAGGCTTAAAGATTCTCACTGCTAGGGATTCACTTTTTGTAATTTTATCTTTTAATTTACCTCAGCAAGTTGATGAGCCATATGATGAAGTTATGGGAAAGAATAGTGGAAGCTAGACTAAGGACAGAGGGCAGCATTTGTGAATAATAGTTTAGTTTCATGCCAAGAAAGAGCACCACTGATGCAGTGTTTGCCTTGAGGATGTTAATAGAGAAGGACAGAGAAGGTCAGAAGGAGCTGCATTGTGCCTTTGTGGATCTGGAGAGAGCATCTGACAGGGTGCCAAGAGAGGAACTGTGGTATTGTATGAGGAAGTCTGGAGTGGCAGAGAAGTATGTTAGAGTGGTGCAGGACATGTATAAGAGATGTAAGACAGTGGTGAGGTGTGCTGTTGGCGTGACTGACAAATTCAAAGTGGAGGTGGGACTGCATCAAGTATCAGCTCTGAGCCCCTACTTGTTTGCTATGGTGATGGACAGGCTGGCAGACGAGGTTAGACAAGAATCTCCATGGACTATGATGTTTGCAGATGACATTGTGATCTGTAGTGAAAGCAGAGAACAAGTGGAGGAAAATCTAGAGAGGTGGAGGTATGCCCTGGAAAGGAGGGGAATGAAGGTTAGCCTCAGTAAAACATAATACATGTGTGTGAATGACAAGAACCCAAGAGGAACGGTGAGGTTACAGGGAGAAGAGATAAAGAAGGTGCAGGATTTTAAGTAGTCAGGCTCAACAATCCAGAGCAATGGAGAGTGTGGAAAAGAGGTGAAGAAGTGTGTGCAGGCAGGTTGGAATGGTTGGAGAAAAGTGTCCGGTGTGATGTGTGATAGGAAGGAATCGGCAAGAATGAAAGGAAAAGTGTACAAGACGGTGTTGAGGCCAGCGATGTTGTATGGTTTAGAAACAGTGGCCTTGGGGAAAAGACAGGAGGCAGAGCTGGGGGTAGCAGAGATGAAAATGTTGAGGTTCTCTTTGGTAGTAATGAGTATGGATAGGATCAGGAATGAGCACATCAGAGGGACAGCACATGTAAGCGGGTTTTGGAGACAAAGTCAGAGAGGCTAGATTGAGATGGTTTGGACATGTACAGAGGAGGGATAGTGAGTATATTGGTAGTAGGATGCTGAGGTTGGAACTATGCACATGCATTCCCCCCACCCACAGCAGGAGTTGAGTTCCGCTGGACAAGAAATTGTGTATTCACAATCTTATAAATAAACTTGATGACTGTTATTGAAGAGAAAGTCAGAGATAAGTTCAGCATGGCTAGAGTCAGGAAGTAAACCGGAAGTTAACATGTAACGGGCACTGCGCATGTGCACGCCCGAGCTGACCAATCAACAAACATAATATTATCAGTAAGCAATAATAGCTGCACAGTGTCAATCAAACAAAGTGCAAGTGTGAGAAGAAAGCACAGTTTGTTAGTACAGCCTCCGGCTCTTGCACATGTGTTAGAACACAAACATTGACCCGCAGAGAATGAATGGCTAAAATAATCATAAGCCATCCAGCCTGGATCTGCAGTCTACTGCTCAGTAGTTTTTATAAAATATATTTTAATAACATATATTAAAAAATAATCAATAAAAAATAGTATGTCTTTTGTGCTGTAAATATGTATTAATATTTGTTTGTGCCTTTGAATAGATAAATAACTTGAGCTCAATGTGTAAATGTATTTAGCACATGTACTTTCAGATGTAGTTTGAAATATATTTGAGAATGTTTTTGGTTGAACTATAATATTAATAATATTTCTAAGAATCCATCCTCAATTTGTCGCAGTCGGAGATTGTCAGTCGGCCAAGAAATAAAGTTCTTACGCCTTCTCACCAAGGCATCTGTAACATCTCTCACTATTCTCGATACCATACTTTTGTCCAAGCCCACAGTGTCCCCAACCACTTGTAGAAAGCTCCCACGGGCTTCAAAGCAAAGGGCCACCAACACTTGCAGTTCGACAGTCAGTGCGTGGCCCCTATTCATGGGATGCTGCAACTCACCTCCCAGCAGATTGCACAGGTACGCAATTGAGCCTCTCCCAAACCGGTAGCGGATTCTTAATTCTTCGTCTGAAAAAGCAGCCATGTCATAATCAAGCCCACGGTACACTCTGTCCTTACGCCGCTGATGCGGCATCATGAATCCAGCGTTAGCCATGAACGTCATCTTGCAAGTTAACCACACTGTTAAAAATTTAACGGTGGTCCTTAGGTGTGTTAACCTTAACGTCAAGTTAACACTCGGTTAAAGTTAACCAAGTTTTGAACAACAAGATAACGGTAGCGTTAAATTTAACGGTCAGTTAACTCGACTTAACCAGTGGTTAAAAAATAACCATGTTTTGAACAACCAGCCCCTGGTGTTTTTTACCAACTGATTAAAGAATTTATGACTACCAGACTTCCCTCCTCCTGTTTAATTCCGTGCACCAAACCGGTTCTGTGTGGTACTGGTTTTTCGTGCTCGGCTCAGAATTTCAACAGCTCTTGGATATTTATTCATAATATCCCCATGGTGTTTTTACAACTATTCAAATATCTGTACTTACTGACTTAATCCTCTTCGTTCCCAGTGGAACATAAGGCCATGATGATTGTCCTCCATCTGGACCTATCCTGTGCTGCCTTTTGTGCTTCCCCCCCCCCCCCATGTCAGGTTTCAGCTGTGATGTTATCGTTCTTCTCCATGTTGTTTTTGGTCATCCTCTGCTTCTCTTTCCAGGTGGAGTCCATCTGAGAGCCACTTTGGGAAACCTCTTGTTATCCATTGTGAGCACGTGTCCAAGCCATCTTAAGCGTCGGAGTTTTATCTGATGTTCAATGCTTGTACATTTGACTTTCTTGTGCAGTTCATAGTTTGAGATAGTTTTTGGCCAGAATATGCCATAGATGTACCTCAGACATTTGTTGAAGAAGATCTTGATTTTCTTCACGTCACTCTGCACCACATGCCAACATTTCGAGCCATATAGTACGACAGATTTGACGTTGCTGTTGAAAAGCTGTACCTTTGTCCTCTGAGTGTACTGTTTAGACTTCCAGATGGGGCGAAGTCTGGCAAAGGCACACCGAGCTTTGGAGAGTCTGGACTGAATATCTTTACTGGTGGAGTTTTCTTTGCTGACAAGGCTTCCTAGGTATGTCAATTTATCAACATTTTCAAGAGGTTGTTCATCAACTTTGACTGTTACAACTCTCTCTGCTCCAATGTTCATAATTTCAGTTTTGGAGGCATTGATATATCGGCCAATTTGCTTTCCAAAGCTGTACAGTCAGTTGGTCTTCTCTTGGAGATGGTTTACATTTGCGAAGATTGCAGCGATGTCCTCTGCAAAATCCAAATCCTCCAACTGGGAAAAGAGGATCCACTGTATGCCACTTGGTTTGTCAAATGTTGTTTTTCTCATGATCCAGTCCAGTGCAACAAGGAAGCGGACTGGAGAAATGATTCAACCTTGTCTCACACCTGATCTTACTGGGAACCACTCAGAATCCACCATCTATGATCACAGAACATTCATACTTGTAGAACATCTGAATCAGGTTTATGATTTTTGTGGGGATTCCATATGACTGCAAGATCTTCCATAAGGTGTCACGGTGCAGGCTGTCAAAAGCTTTTTGGAAGTCTATAAAATTGATGTACAATGGTGTGTTCCATTCCACACATTGTTTAAGGATGTTCTTCAGTGTGAAGATCTGGTCAATGCAGCTTCTCCCTCGTCGAAACCCCGCTTGTTCTTCGCGGAGTTTGGTGTCAATGTTGTTTTCAATTCTGCTTAGAAGGATATAAGATAAGATACAGCTTTATTAATCTCACAATGGAGAAATTCACTGTTACAGGTGCTTGAGGTACCATCAGTAGGGGGTGCAAAAACAGATACATGTACAAACATACACACATACATATATATTATATAAGTAAATAAATAAATAGATACATAAATAGTATACATTAATAAACAATAAAAAAGAAAAGAAGGGAACAACTTTGTAGACTGGCCTATATTCAAGTGTACATGTATCTGAGGGCAGAGTAGATGGGTTGATATGGTTCACAGTCAGTGGGGTAGATGTGGTTGATTAATGACAGAAAACTTTAGATGGTACCGCGAGCATTGTGCTGCCTCGCCAGTTGTCACAGTTCTGTAGATTGCCTTTCTTTGGAAGTTTGACTATGAGACCTTTTGACCAGTCTTCAGGGATGTCTTCCTCCTTCCAGATGGTGTTGAACAGCTGTGTTAATACTCTTGTTGAGGTGTTAATATCAGCCTTTATCATTTCTGCATGAATGGAGTCAAACCCAGCAGCTTTTCCACTTTTTAGTTTCTTGATGGCTTTGTAGACTTCACTTTCAAATGGGGGGTTGGTGTTGATGTTGAGTTCATCTGCTGTTTGTGGTGGTGTTGTGTTTTCAGTTGGATCTGTTCTGTTGAGGACACTGCAAAAGTCTTCCACCCATCTCTCCATCTGTTCTTTATCTGTGCTGGAGATGTTACCATCTTTATCCTTCACGAGGGTTGTTGATCGTGTGCTGTTGCCACATAGTTGTTTTGTGATCTTATAAACAATGCTCATTTCATCTTTCTGCAACTTGTTGTGCTCTTGTTGCTTGCTCTTTTACAAAGGCTCTTTTATCTCGTCTAGCACTTTTCTTAACTCCTTTGCCTTTTAGTCTATATGCTTCTTGAAACTGCTGTTGTATTCTTTCAGACCTGGTGTTGAGCACTTTAACTTTTAGTTGTTTTCTCTCTTCTATTTTTTGCCATGTATCAAGTGCTATCCATTCTTTGTTCTTTCTTTCACAGTGGCCTAGGATCTTAGTTGCAGTTTCAACAGATGCATTTTTGATATTTTCTCATTTGGTTTGGATGTTCAGGTTTTCACTATCTGTCTCTGTTAATGCAGTGAATCTGTTCCGAAGCTCCATCACAAAACCTTTGTTTTTGTTAAGGCATTTTAACTTGGCGATGTCCAACTTTTTCCTGATGTTACCATGTCTCTCTTTCTTTCTTAATTTAAGCTTGAGTGTGGCATTGACAAGGTAGTGGTCGGAGTTTGCATCAGCTCCACTATATACACGGACATCCAGTAGTGACCTGCGCCATTTCCCACAGATGAGAGCATGGTCTATTTGGTTGACTGTCATACCATATGGTGACTTCCATGTCCATTTATGGTTGTTGTGATGGGGGAAAAGTGTTCCTCCAACAATTGAGATTGTTGTCAAGACAGAAGTCAATCAGGCGCTCACTGTTGTTGTTTCTTGTACCACACCCATGTTTGCCCATTGCTCTCTCACAGTTGATGTTATCCTCTCCCACTTTTGCATTCAAATCGCCCATCACTAGTAAAAGATGGAAGCTTTGATGTTACTCCTTGCAGTTTCTCATACCACTCATCTTTATCTCCTTCATCAGCATCATTAGTTGGTGCATAGCATTGTATGATGGTGAGTTCACAGGGCCTGGAGTTAAACCTGGCTCTAATCATTCTGTCCCCAAGGGGCTCCCATTCCAACAAGGTGTTACCATTCTTCTGGGTTATGATGAGGGCTACTTCACGGGTATGATGGTCTCGATGTCCTGAGTATAGGATAGTTGAACCATCTCTCGCTCTTCTTCGACCAGGACCAGTCCAACGGCATTCACTGATACCTAGGATGTCGAGCTTGTATCGCCTCATTTCATTTATGACCTGAGCTGTTTTGGATGTTTCAAACATTGTACGTGTGTTCCATGTACCAATTTGTATCTTTGTTTTGGGCTTGAGCAGACTTGATCTCTCACTCCTAACTTCCTGTATTAGGCTTTCATCAGGGGTGTTCATCAAACCAACATGTTGGTTCAAGTCCACATCAGAGTCCATAGGATTGTTTATCATAGTTTTCGTAACAGAGTTTCTTTTCAAGGAGTAGGGTTGTTAGCCCTACGTCCAACCCCCAACCTAGAGGACCGGGTGCTGTGTTTTGTCTGGTCTCTCATCTGGAACCAATTCGGTATGGTTGAACCTGCCGAAGGATATATCCTTCCCCGATCTAGCCTCCAGAATCTCTGAGACACGCAAGCCTCTCCACCACGACAAGGTAACAGCACAGGGAGAAGATTCAAATATTTGTAATAATCCATTAAATCTGTGATGATCCATGAAAAAAAAAGCCCTGTAAAAATACAAATCCGATGCCAATCCCAAATCATTCAGTTATTATTTTCATATTCTGGCAGTTCTAGAGAGTCCCAACAGATTCCACGTGATTATAAAATGTTGTTCTGGCTCTACAGTGGTATCTTGCTTGATGAAATGAATCTGTTCCGATCCTTCACACCCTATCCTCTGTATTTTCTTCTCTTATGCCAACTACCTTCATGTCTTCCTTCACCACACCCATCAATCTCCCCTTTTGATCTTCCTCTAGACCTTCTGCCTTGTTGTTCCAACCTCAGCATCCTACTACCAATATATTCACTATCCCTCCTCTGTACATGTCCAAACCATCTCAATCTAGCCTCTCTGACTTTGTTTCCAAAAAGTCTTAGATGTACTGTCCCTCTGATGGACTCATTCCAGATCCTATCCATCCTCGTTACTCCCAAAGTTCCCTGTGGTGTAGGGAAAAGTTGTGTGCAATGAATCTAAAATATATGAAGTCTAATGTTTATCAGTACATTACAGAAAATAATGAACTTTATCACAATATGCTAATTTTTTGAGAAGGACTAGCATAAGCCTAATAATGTATATTTACCTGAGACAGTGTTCGCTGCAAATGCAGCCATGAGGCGGGGGGGACACTAACCAGTGTCTCTCCCCCTTATTCCGGTCCCACAAGGAGCTGCCACAAGGTCAGTGTTTCTCAAATAGTGGGGTGTGTCCCCCTTGGGGGGTGTATGATACTGGGGAACATGCTTTTTTGCCATACTGTACTAGAATTAAGTGTAATTGTGCATCCCCTTCAATAGGCAATAGGTGACAGTGGCGGTTTCACTGTGTTCCATATGGTGTCAGGAAAAAGCTCCGAGAAAATGATATGAAGTGCAGTAAACACTATTTATAGTCATGTGTGGGGGGTTGTTATTTTTTTTTCTTCTTTTTATAGGGGTCATTACAAAAAATAATTGAGAAGCACTGCACAAGGTGTTCTCAGAGTATGCACAAATACACGCAGAAGAATACAAGGCTATTTGGCGTGGAAAATTTTGCTCCTCATGGAAAATTCGTTATAAAAGATACTCGTAAGTCAAGGTACCACTGTACTTTGAAATGTTGCATAATATCATGGAGAAAGCAGGCAGGTCATGTGTTGGAATGTACAGAGTGTTCAAGAAAGATTTAAAAGTCAAATATCATCACCATGTTGTTCATAACCAAAATATAAACTCATCATAACAAAAACCATTTACTGGAACATGTGAAATCATGCGAGGTCCTCTATATCTGTTCATCTGGGTTGTGTGGTTTGTTTGTACGAAATCAAAATGTAAGTTCAACCTATTTTTTAAAACCGACATTTTGTTATGCCAAATCTGTTTGAAACTTTGGGACAAAATAATATTGTTATATTGTAGAGTTATCAAACTGTATTAATTTTTTACATGAACGAGAGTGAACATTTTTAAAGTTTTTGTTTCCTGCAAACAAAATTCATGGTCTTGCGTCCCTTCCTTGTACAAAATTCTATTACCATGAATCTTAAGACTCTTGGAGGCACTGCAATTATGTCCACATCTCAATGTTTCATGTAATTTTAAAGAAGCTGGGTACAGGTGGGTACAGTCCAGACCAGGGGTCGGCAACCTTTGCCATTCAAAGAGCCATTTGGACCCATTTTCCACAGTCAAAAAAACACTGGAAGCCACAAATCCTTTTTAACATGTAAAATCAAATAACACTGCATACAGATGCTCCCCGACTTACGTTCATCCGTTTTTACGCCCCCCCCAATAAAAAAATTAAGAATTAAAATTTTCAGTTGAGACGTGCCTACATAGTATGCTGACGTTATGACACTGCATTAATTGTTTACAAACTACAGACTGCGTATACACACACACACACACACACACACTCACACACACACACACACACACACACACACACACACACATATATATATATATATATATATATATATATATATATATATATATATATATATATATATATATATATATAGGGATTTTCTGAGTAGATCCTTCCGTAGGAGAGTGCTCAATACTTTTTGGTAGAGCAAATAAACAAAAATAAAAGGACAGGACAAAGACTTTCTATTGAAACTCCATTTATCACTACAGATCTGTTTCGAGGGGTGGTGAAACCAGCCTCTCTCTTCAGGTGATTATTCTTCTACACAAAAGAAAGAGCTCTCCGCTTTGCTGGGAGACTGCAACAGTGCAGGCTGTGTTCTAAACGAGTTCAACGGCACCCTTGGGCACTTGAAAGACCGGAAGTCCATATAACCCACAGCAAATCCACTACTTTCGCAAGTACACTACTTTCGGTATTGAGTGCTTCACATATTGTAAGCCTTGATTGACTGTTTTAAGCTTCATGTAAAGTGAATCAGTGTAAATAAGTGACTTATTTGAAATTAATGTTGATATTATTTGATATATTTGATATTATTTTACAATATTATGTTTATAATAATTGATTTAGGGGTGTTTTATGAGATACCGTAATGGTATTTATGGATGTATAGTACAGTATGAGTGTCATATGTCACACGTCATACATCATTGTAACAACTTACGTTCACTTTCAACTTACGTTGGGCCATCCAGAACCGATTAAAAACGTAAGTCGGGGAGTGTCTGTATAATGTTTCTTTTTCCTTTATTTTAATATAAAAAAACGATATGTTGCACTGATTTGAACGACTGTAGAGACAATTAAATTACAATTCTGCTTACAACAAAAACTTTTATGTTTTTAAAAAGAAAAAGACGTTGAATTAAAGGTTACAGTCGGCACCTCTACTTACGAAAACTTCTGAATACGAAAAACATTTTCCTAAATTTTAGTCCTCTGTATGAAACAACTTCCTCTCACGAAAAGCGCCAAACGCGCCATTCAAAAATTCAAACACGCCATTCAAACAATGTGCGAGTTGCTCTCTCATTGGCTGTCTCCCAACATCCTGCCCTGCTGGCCTCCGATTGGCCAGTAGGGAGCTGATTTTCCATAGTATTGCACCCATAAACGCAGCTCATTCGGACCTCCGATCCCTCAAGGAAACAGGTGAATGTTGAGTACTAAACAAGTGTTCAAGGCGCACTTTACCTGCCTGACAGATCGAAGGTCCGGACAAGCCGCGTTCCACCCCAAAAGCTCCAGTGTTGGCCGCAACGCCTCTCGCACTTGGCAGAGTGCGTCACAAATGTTTAATAATGTTTAATATTGTTTGGTTTGGCTAATAAAAAAATTGGTTCATAAAAAATGTTCTGAATCTCCATATTAGTGTACCCATGCCTGTTTGTCACACACGTAAAGGAGAGTTGTACTGTTGGTTCGTGAGTATTGTGAGTTTATTTCAGAGTGCTCATCTTATAATCTTATAAACACGGCTCATTGGTAATGATTATGGGTTTACATGACTAGACAACCCAAGTGAAACAATAAGGACTGAAGACAGTTTTTATGACCTTTTTTGAGCAGAGATGTGTTTTGCCCCATAATTCCGAGACATTCAAAATCTGTAGATCAATGAATTTACTGTATTGAGTTGCATAACTTGCTGTATGCCATTTCTTCTATTGTAAACTTTTATTGCAAAATATGCTAAATCTACTTTTTAAAACTCCTTCCAGAGTTTTCGTCCAATCCACACAAACCATAGTGTATAGCATCCTGAGAGCAAAATGTTATTATATGTTAGTAATTAATTTACAATTTTTTTTTCTGTACCCAAACAACAACAAAGTGTTGCATATTTTGCCATAGTAAAGGTTTTTGATTTCAGACTCTTCCTTGTGATGATACTTTGTTGCTCTGGATCAGATTGGGTGGCCATTGACCTGTAGTTGGTGCTACAAACAAGCATCTCCAGATCATTTTATTCGATTTGTGTGAGACTTGGTGAGTAAAATCAAGGGCTGATACAATTTTATTCCGCTCAAAGTAGGTATAACAATTACAATGTTTAGAATTCACCAGTTAGAGCCAAGTGAACAGACTCAAATTTGTTGAGTAGACAGACAATGCTTCATACAACCCCTGGCAAAAATTATGGAATCATCAATCTCGGAGGATGTTCATACAGTTGTTGAATTTTGCAGGGAAAAAAGCAGCTCACAGACATGACACAAAACTAAAGTAATTTCAAATGGCAACTTCCTGGCTTTAAGAAACACTAAAAGAAATCAAGGAAAAATGTGGTAGTCAGTAACAGTTACTTTTCTCAACCAAGTGGGGGAAAAATTATGGAATCAACCTGTCAAATTTCCATTCCCAAAAACTAACACATGCATCAGATTAGAGCTGCTTGTTAGTCTGCAGCTAAACAGGAGTAATCACACCATAGAGAGCTGTTGCACCAAGTGGACTGACATGAAGCATGGTTCCAACATGAGATATGTCAATTGAAACAAAGGAGAGGATTATCAAACTTCTTCTCGAAGGTAAATCATCACGCAATGTTGCAAAAAGTTGTTGGTTGTTCACAGTCAGCGGTGTCGAAAATCTGGACCAAGTACAAACAGCATGGGCAGGTTGTTGAAGGCAAGCATACTGGTAGACCAAGGAAGACATCAAAGCGTCAAGACAGAAAACTTAAAGCAATGTCTTGTAAACAGAAAGTGGACAGCAAAACAAATGCAAGGAAACTGGAGTCAATGTCTGTGACTGAACTGTAAGAAACCACCGAAAGGAAATAGGATTTACATACAGAAAAGCATGTTTTCTTCAGTTAGTCATCTTCATAAAGCTCAGTGGAATGGCTCTAAGCAAAAGTTCCAGCATCATCACCTTGCCCAATGCAGATTTGCAATTCATCACTGAATATGTATGACTTTCATCCAGTCATCCACAGTTCACAATTGCCAGGGGTTGTAGACCTCACACACCAAACATTGAACATGTGCTCGACCAGGCCATTGAAGGGGACTTTCACAGACTGGGTTTCACCCTGATAGCAGTTCTGGTGCTAACAATGACAATGATCATGGTAAACCATTCAGAGACAAGTGAGTGCGGTCAAATTTACATAGACAGACAATACTTCATATACCTCACATACCAGAAACTGAACCTCAAGGTGAGGCTGTAATCAAAGTAAGTGTATTTGAGGTTGTGGCTCCCATATTTCCTTTGTACAGACATGTACAAAGGAGGGACATGTACAGAGGAGGGATAGTGAGTATATTGGCAGTAGGATGCTGAGGTTGGAACTACCAGGCAGAAGGCCTCGAGGAAGACCAAAGAAGAGATTTATGGATGTGGTGAAGGAAGACATGAAGGTCGTTGGAGTCAGAAAAGAAGATGCAGAGGACAGGGTGAGATGGAGGCGGATGATTTGCTGTGGCGACCCCTGAAGGGAGCAGCCGAAAGTCAAAGAAGACTCCCTAATTTCCTTTGAACTTGTAAATTTCAAGCAAGATGGAAAATACATTTTCTTTGACTGAATTGTCTTTATTTTTATTTGATTTATTTATTTTCAATCCTGGGTTTCTGCATTTACTTGTAATTAATTTGAGGTATATTAATTTTTTTATATTGCTTACTGACTTTGGGGATTTAAAATCCAAACAAAAACCTCCAGTTAATTCTGAAAGGGTCCTGCATTTAATTGTGACAGAACTTGTGCAGGGTTTCTTACAAGTGCATCGTTTTCTTCAGGTGATCCACCAGTGCTATAAGAATGGCATGATGCACCAGTGAAAATTTGGAACAGAGTGAGAGAGAAACTGATTTTCATTATTTAAGTTTTCACACACCCAGCCAGTAGAAACAAGGACATAGGCTGGTCTGACCGTGGGGCGGTGCACATCTTGGTTGACCGGAACTCGAGTCCCAGGGGCGATAGACCAAGCCTTAAAGGAGTGGAGAGAAACACAAGAACAAATTGAACACCAGACTGTTTTAATTATATACATAATTTGGGTCATAATTAAAGTTGACATAGAGGTCTTATAAATGATGTTATAAATCAGTTTACAGTTATAATGTACATTACAAAAATAACAGTTAGTTACAGTCACCAGTTTTCCTCTTGCCTGTTATGATCTTGCACAACTGATTTGTATGAGCTACAAGAGCACAAATTAAGGCTTGATCAGAGATTTCAGCTCCAGTCGCCTGGGGTGGATGGAAGCATAAATGTCAGTCAGTCAATCAAGAGCTACATGTTTATTGTAGTGGGTGTTGATGAGCCCCAATGATGAAAGTCTCTCTTGACCCATGGTTGCTCTCAAGTATGAATGTGACTTTCACATTCACATGAAGTCAGTGGAAGGGTGCAGATAATTTGCAGAAGAGTAAATATGTTCGGAAATGTCACATGATCATATTCTTTAATGGCTGCTGCCGGTGACTGGTCTTTTCTCCTCTAGCATCTTTTCGTACCTTTCCTTCCATTGTTTTAACTCCTGTGGAACCAACTCAGGTCATGGAAGGTCAATACTGTATAGGTCAATGGTCTCTTCAATGTTAATGACTGAAGTTTTGCAAATAATTGCAGGGACAAGGCCCAACAGTGATGCTGCCTTTCGTGCCAAGCTTGAAAACTGAGTGTCCAGGCTTTCATGGATGTGATCCAAGAATGGAATTGCCAGGTTCAGCCTGTAGTGGTCACAAATGGAACGTGAGGCAACCTTTTTGTGGTGCTGCTGTCTTTCTGCAACACGAGGTTTAGTGGGTTCTTTACCGATCTTTTCTGCCATTCGAACGGCTTGACTGTAGATCTTGGTAAACTCTTCCTCAACCTGATGTCTTTCCTGTTGATAAGTGTCCTTTACTTCCTGGACCATTTCATGCCCTTGTATAATGTCCACAGAGGACCCTTGTAGCTTGACTGTTAGACCTGGCAGGTGTGAAAGGTACTGATACACGGTTACAAATGTAACAACGAAATCAAAGCTGGTGATTCCTGTGAAAACTTGCTGAGCATCAAATCACTCTTGGTTTGGGTCGAGCAGTCCTTGTACATTCCATTAAACCCTTTGTGCAATTCCTCGTACTCCTGCAGATGCATGCTGTCTCCTATGATCTCAAGAGCATCCACAATAAATGTGAAACCCTAGTAGAAATGCTGGTAGGTGTTGTGGCACTCTGCCCATCTTGTTCTGCGCAAGTCTATCAGGCATTTCCTTTTTACTGATCCATCAAGATCAGTTTTGAGACTGATTATGGTTTACAGCAGCTCATTTCATTTTGGGTGATTTTTCAAGAAAAGGCAACAGTTCTTGAGTTTATACAACATGTTGCATACTTGTGGAATCTTGCAGGAGTGACGAATGACTAGGTTTAGGCAGTGTCCATTGCAGTGAATATAAGTTGCTAATGGTGAACACTGCTGAATTCGAGCTTGCACTCCTAAATGGTTTGAGGGGTGAACTCAAGCAAATATTATAGTTCAACCAAAAACATTCTGAAATATATTTCAAACTACATCTGCAAGTACATGTGCAAAATACATTTACAAATTGAGCTCAAGATATTTATCTATTCAAAGGCACAAACAACTATTAATACATATTTACAACACAAAGACATACTATTAATTTTATTCAGGTACTGACCATTAGGCTGCAGATACAAGCTGGATGGCATATGATTATTTTAGCGATTCGATCTCTGTAAGTCAATGTCTACTTGTGGTCTTTTGCTCACGTGAAATTGACAAAACTCACGAAAAGTCTCTTTTTTTCATTTTTCTGTCGTGTACCCTCATAAAACGATAAAAACAGTAGCAAATTTATTGGTTTTCATTGCATTTATTCACCAAGTTCAGTACAAGACACACTATAATCCATACACCAGAAGAACGGTTGTGAAGTCGTCTGTCCATTTTGGATACTGTTTTGATATTAAAATGCCGTTTCAGCAAATAAAATAAAGGTTATGAAGTCGATATGCTCGTAAACAATGCAGGCTAGTTGCTAAGGAAGATCTGAAACGAGAACACTGATTGGTCAGCTCAGGCTTGCACATGCGCAGTGCCCGGCACATGTCAACTTTTCCGGTTTACTTCCTACTTCTGGTTGACTGCATGCGACTTTCTCTTCAGTAACAGCCATTAAGCTTATTTATAAGATTGTGAATACACATCATTTCTTGTCCAGTGGAACTCAACTCCTGCTGTGTGTGTGTGCGCGCGCGCGGGGCAGGGGGGAGGGGGGTGCACGTCCCCCCTTGATAGAAATGACCTTCAAAGAGGCACTTTTATTTGTATGCTCCACTTCATTTCAAGACCTGTGCCTTTTTACTTTTACCAGAAATATTAATTTTACAATGAATTAATCAATCAATCAATCAATCACTGTTATGTAGGACAGTGGTCCCCAACCTTTTTAGCACCGTGGACCGGTCAACGCTTGACAATTTTACCAGGGGTGGGGCATAGATTGTTTATATTGTACAGACACCACCCAACTTATGAATGAGATATGTTCCGAACGGCCATTCATTAGATGAATTTCTTTGTAAGTAGTTACAGGGCATTTTTTTGAGAGGGAAATGTATACGGGTTTGTACTGTATCCAATCTCTCTCTCTCTCTCTCTCTCTCTCTCTCTCTCTCTCTCTCTCCCCCTCTCTCTCTCTCTTTTCATGGGAATCCAGCAGTTCTTCGAAGTCCTCCTCCTCCAGGTGAAGGTTGAGCTTCTCACTTCGCCCGACAAGACTGATAAGGATGTGCTTAGTCTCCTCTTGCTTGTCAAAGCCTTTGAATTTGTTGACAATCTGAGGGCATAGCAACCTCCAGACGGCATTGAGGTTGACCTCGGCAACCTCACGCCATGCAGCATCAGTGTTTTTGATGCAGTTTTGGATGTTGTAGGACTTCCAGTAGTCGTGCAAGGACATCTCAGGGTCAGTGTCTACTCCCTTTAAAGCCTTTCTGTAGGTCCGTCGGGTGTAATACTTCTTGAAGTTGACGGTGATGCCCTGGTCCATCGGCTGCAGAGTGAAGTTGTATTTGGCGGCAGGTTTCCAACTTGAACATCCGGATGAAAATCATCCAAGTGTGGGGGCTGGCCGGGGGCATTTTCTAACATCAACAGGATCTTGAACGGAATGCCATTTTCCTGGCAATACATCACTTCGGGGATGAAATGGTGGAGGAACCATTCCTCAAATATGGCTAGTGTCACCCATTCTTCGCATTGGCCATACATATAACAGGGAGAGAGCTCTTCATCACGTTCTTCAGGGCTCATGGGCAAGCTCCCAGGTAGACGAGCAGTTGCTTCAGCTTGAAGGTTCCATCAGCATTCTCGCCAAGCATTAGGGTTCACCTATCTTTAGCTGCTTTAAATCTGGGCATGGTCTTCTCTTCATGTCTCATGTAGGTGTTTTCTGGCATTTTTTTTCAAGAAAAGACCTGTTTCATCTACATTAAAGATCTGATTTGGAGAATAACCCTCCTTGTTGATGATTTCTTTGAACACTTGGTGGAAGCGTTCGGCAGTTTCTTTGTTTGTTGATGCTGCCTCTCCGGTCACAGCTACGGAATGAAAATGTACCCTCTTCTTAAAACGGGAAACCAGCTGTGGCTGGCAGAAAAAGTTTCTTCGGTAACACTTTCCCCTCTCTTCACCTAAAGGTCTTCGAAGATCAATCTGGCTTTCTCCTGAATCAGCATAAGGCTCAAAGAAACACGCTGTTGACGCTGATTTTCAAGCCAGATACTCAGGAGTTTCTCCATGTTTTCGATGAGTTTCCCTGTCTTCTTGCTGATGATGGTGGACTGCATTTGCACTGCACTCTTGATGTGCTCCATAATGCGGTCCTTCTGCTTGTAAATGGTACCGACGGTCAAACAATTCAAGTTGTGTGCACTTGCCACATTCACCATCTTCTAACCTGCATCAAGTTTCTTTATTATCACCACCTTCGTTTCAAATGAGATGGCTTGCCGCTTTTTCACATTTCCACTTTCACTAGAAGCTTTTTTTCGCTTTTCACCAACCATATTGGATTACGGATGCATGAAATATTTTTTCGATAAAACAGAAGAAAGTTCAGAACGCCGCTAGAGACTAGGTTTGAACACTTGGGTAACAAACGACAGAGTGGGCAGAGGAGAGTGATGCACTTCACAAAATAGGCACACAGAATAGGCAGGCAATACAAAATCTAACTTACAGCCACTCTGTTCACTGTTTGCGCAAACACCTTTGGCCTCTAGACAGCCCTGTTCGTATGTCCGGATGTTCGTAAAACGAATGTTTGTTAGTAGGGTCACCATCATCATCATCATCATCATCATCATCATCGGGTCTCATGCCGGGACGGCGTGGAGAGAACACGACACCCAAGCTGACGCCAAATTGTTTGATCGGAGGCGAGGACTGGAGTGTCTTCTGGTCTCACTCCAAGACCAAGAAGGTCTTCATTCATCACATCTTCCCAGCGAAGCCGTGGACGGCCAGGGAAGCATCTCCATCCGAAGCTGAGAGTATTCAACTGAAACAAAGACTTTGCTGGGATGTTGGCCCCTTTCAGAAGATGGCCACACCAGGATAGGCAGCATTGGCGGATAACTCTTGTGAGTGGCATGGTGTTTGTGCGAATCCGGAAAACTTCATGACTGACTAATTCATTCCAGCGAATCATCTCCAGGCGACGGAATGCACAGCTATCAAAGGCATTCAGTTTTCTCGCCTGCGTAACTGAGGAGGTCCAGGTTTCTGAGCCATACAAGAGCACTGGCAGGACTGCCGCATTGTATATTATCAACGTTTTGTAG
Organism: Plotosus lineatus; assembly: GCA_024760905.1. Classification (NCBI taxonomy): domain Eukaryota; kingdom Metazoa; phylum Chordata; class Actinopteri; order Siluriformes; family Plotosidae; genus Plotosus; species Plotosus lineatus. The sequence goes on from CM045744.1 coordinate 4,307,626, forward strand.
CAGACAGCTTGTGATTGTAGGCTCTTGAGGACACTTGTTGCCTTTCCGATATGTCGATAGATGTCTTTGCTGCAGTTTCCATCAGTTGATATCACAGAACCCAAATATTCTTGCTCTGAAGTAATAACTACGTCTACTCCATTGACAGTGACAGAGGGTGGTGGGTTACCATTGCCGACGGCCATAATTCGGGTCTTACTCCAATTGACTTGAAGCCCAAGCTTTGCTGCTTCCTCCTGACAGACCCTGAGGTCTAGCCTCAGCTGTTCCAAAGAAGGCGAGAATATGGTAACATTGTCTGCGTATTCTAGGTCTTGAAGCTGGTAATCACCAAACGTGATACCCGGGATTCTTCGCACAACACAGTTCATCCATCGGTCCGCTGCACAGTTGAATAAATCCAGTGTGGTGGCACAACCCTGACGCACACCACTGTGATGCTGAAACCAGTCACTACCTTGTTTCCCTATTCGCACCATGCTTTCACTATGGTGATAAAGATCAAAGAATACGTTCGCTAACTTTGCAGGGAGCCCTGACAAGTCTAGGCATTTCCAGAGTGATGATCAAGGGACAGAGTCGAACGCTGCCTTCAGATCGATAAATCCTATATAAGCTATAGTGCTGGGCTTGAATTCATTCACTTTTTGGATAACGTTCCTCACCGCAAAAAAATGCTCCGTTGTTGACCAATTTTCTCTGAATCTGGCTTGGTTAAGACATCTGGTGCAAGAGAGGGCAGGTTGCACATGAGACAGGAGGATGGATGCATATAGCTTCTGCTCAGTTGGAAGGAGTGTGGTTCCGTGATAGTTGTCACATGTTAATTTGTCTCCTTTTCTCTTCCAGAAGGGCAAGATAATACTTCGACGACATTCCTGGGGGATTTCCTCCTTCATACATATCATATTGAAAAGGCGTGTAAGATGGGTAATCAAACCTTTACCACTGCTTGCTAAAAGTTCGGCTGGGATTCCATCGAAACCAGCGGATCTGCCTCTTTTCAACTTTGTGAGGCCTTTCGAAATGGTCTTTCCATCGGTGCATGAAGTCGTGAGGTTCTGTTAGGACTTCTGCATTGTGATCTTTGATTTGTATATTTGAATCATGCGGTTTCGCGCGCATTTTTTGAAGGAATTTGAAGATTTCGTCTTGGTTACGCTGTAATGCTGTCCGCTCAAGTTCAGTGGCCCATTCTTCAAAGAATTTTTCTTTGTCACATTCTATAACACGATTCCTGGCAATATTTAGCTGCCGATGTTCGTTGATTCAGTTGTTAAGCTGAGCTTGCCGTCGCGTCTCAATTATATCGAGGGTGGCTTGGGAGATCCAAGGACGACGTGCCTCTCTAGTTGCTTTTCCAAGGACCTGTTCTGCAGCTTGTAAGATCGGTTGCTTTATATGCTCAAACTACCTGTTCACATCAAGTCTTTCCACTACATCGTCATGGACAGTCCCTTTGCTACCAAGAACAGCAAAGCGATTGTTCACTTCAACCTGGTAGAGGTGTTCGACTCCCGGATCTTTGAGTTTTGAAAGGTTGAACTTTAGTGTATTTCTCAACTTCTGCTCAGCTCTGAGCATTAGCCTCATAGACATCATAAGAAGACAATGTATTTCCAAGTTGAGCACTCGGATAAACCCAGCAACACGTGACACTGGGTGTCGAACTGAGAGTGGCATTGGCGTCTGTTAACGCTATAGTGATATCTTGTCTGGAAACCTGGACCACTAAACTTGACAGTATGCCATAATAGCGGGTCTTTTCATGAGCAGGCGCGACGTTGGTAGGAGCATATGCGACGATAAAAGTAGGTTTACCTCGAAGGGGAGGTAAGAATTTGTTCATTTACCGGATTCAAACGAATCAAAGCTCTCTGAGATGCAGGTGTGAGGGCTAAGGCAACACCAGCTTGTCCAATTCTCGGGCCGTTCTGGGCGGTGGAAGCTACATCTGACCATAGGAATCGGTGATTATTAACGACAGTTTCTCCTGATCCATTCCATCTGCATCCACAAAGTCCCAGCATATAAAGTTGCAGGCGATTCATTTCTCTAATCAAAAGCTCTGGATGCCCTGAGCGTTGTAGTGTGAGAATGTTCCAAACTCCGATATTCAGATTAGTTCGCATATCCAAATAATCATTGGTCCTTATGGCATTTCCGGGTCTAATGCACTGATTAACAATTTGGTTCGTATCTCGTGTTCTGTTCATAACAAGTGTGGGGTTCACTTGGCCGGGTTGTTAGCCCTGCGCAAGCTAGATAGCATGGTGGTTGAAGGTGAGCCATCACACCGATTGACAAACATTCACGCCGGTGGCCAAGGGATCTAATGGGATCAAGAGAGGGGTCGAAGGTTCCTCGTCGTTCCACCGGAGGCCGTCTCTCACGCCCCCAATGAGTAGGGTAAGTAGGGTAGCATCTGTAAATATAATAATAAACGTGAATCCACTGTGTGCTCGTATGTAACTTTACTAGCAGCTTCCTCATAACATTGTGCCAACAAAATAACATCCAACAACATAGAACAACAACAACAACAACATAACAGTATAACATCAAAATCTCTGGTAATACTCTCTCTCTGCCCCCCAAAAAAATTATAAAAAAAATAATCATGTGGAGAAATAAATAAATGACGAGAAACTACAATTCCACACTTCTCAATCATGTAAATACTGTGTTGACCTGGCGAGCTGTCCAATCTGTACCCCGCCCTCGCCTGGAGTTGGCTGAGATGTGCACCAGCCTCCCCGCGACCCTAATTAGGATTAAGTGGTGCAGAAAATGAATGAATATTAGATAAATTTACCTCCACTACATTTATTATTTGTGAGCCACTCCACCGAAAGTAGGCTCTAGTGTCCTAAAATGAAAAATGAGATTTTTACACAGTCAGATAGAGGAGGCCCAATGCTGCAAAATGCAGCAAAAAGTTTGTCAATACCTTGAAAACTGAGCGAACTATGCCATTTCTTGTGTCAGCTTCAACGAAAAATTTCAAAAGACGTTATAGAGAAAAATGAGCACAAAGATTGCACTTCTTCCAACATCATTAGTCCTTAGCAACCAAATATTTTTATGCACTTAAGCCATATAAACTTTGAGAAAACATGTCTAGGAAGAGTTTTCGGAAGAAGTGATAAGAGAAATCATCCTCATTTTAATCTGACTGGGCCTTTTTAAACCCACCAGTCACTGTTGTAAACACCCCCCACCCCCGAACAAAAAACTACTTTTTTTTTCATTTTTGTTTATTCCAATAAGATCAGTATGTATCTTTTCCACCATTATATAAAGGTTCAAATGCCTTCAAATGATACTGATTGGAAAAAAAAAACACTGTCAGGTTCAAACAATCACACTGAAATTAAGAAAACTATATAACAAAACGCTCTGATCTCTTTTTCAAGTTCAACATTTTCCCAAGCGTACAGAGAGTACACTTTTTTTGACACACACCCCCCCCACACACGCCGAAAGCATACAAATAAATGTTGATCTCTCGGCAGGATTTTTAAATAAGATATTAAACAAAACAATGGTCAAACCTCTTTTATAAAATAAATCAATGTATTTCCTTGATCAATACTTCTTTTATACACTAATCAAATTATAATGAAATCAATAAAAATATATACTTTTAAAGAATTCTTTTTAATGACACCTGCTTTAATATTAAGACATTTGGTTTTAATAATAAAAATGATGTTGTTTTTAATAATATTATTTTATGTTTAAATATAATTCAAAATGTCTGCATTTTTTATTGGTCATTGGCTTTTGGACGACGACGCTTCAATGTGTGACCAGCAAGAGCGTAGGCTGGTCTGACCGGGGGTGGGAGGGGTGCGCACATCTCTGTGAACCGTAGCCTAAGCCTTAAAGGGTAAATGAAATTCCGACTAAATAAGTTGTCGGTAGCTTAAGTATAGTTTATTGAAGCTATTGTAGCTTAAATTTTATATCATAAATAAACCATTGCACACACAGTGGTTTTGTTTGATGTGCTTGTCGTATAAATAATGGACCCGAAAGCCACCATTGCTAAGTGCCCGTCTACACAAAGTTACCGTGAGTTGATAAAGTCACTGAGTTGATACAAAGTACGACATAAAATACTAGTCCTTTTCAAAAGATTACCATATTGTGATAAAATTCATTATTTTCTGTAATGTACTGATAAACATTAGAGTTTCATATATTTTAGATTCATTACACACAACTGAAGTAGTTCAAGCCTTTTATTGTTTTAATATTGATAATTTTGGCAAAAAAGTAAAGAAAAACCAAAAATCCCTATCACAAAAAAATTGCATATTTCATCCGACCAATAAAAAAAATGTTTTTCATCCAAAAATGTAAACCTTCAAATAATCATGTTCAGTTATGCACTCAATACTTGGTCGGGAATCCTTTTGCAGAAATGACTGCTTCAATGCGGTGTGGCATGGAGGCAATCAGCCTGTGGCAATGCTGAGGTGTTACGGAGGCCCAGGATGCTTCGATAGCGGCCTTAAGCTCATCCACAGTGTTGGGTCTGGTGTCTCTCAACTTTCTCTTCACAATATCCCACAGATTTTCTATGGGGTTCAGGTCAGGAGAGTTGGCAGGCCAATTGAGCACAGTAATACCATGGTCAGTAAACCATTTACCAGTGGTTTTGGCACTGTGAGCAGGTGCCAGGTCGTGCTGAAAAATGAAATCTTCATCTCCATAAAAGGTTTTCTGCAGATGGAAGCATGAAGTGCTCCAAAATCTCCTGATAGCTAGCTGCATTGACCCTGCCCTTGATAAAACACAGTGGACCAACACCAGCAGCTGACATGGCACCCCAGACCATCACTGACTGTGGGTACTTGACACTGGACTTCAGGCATTTTGGCATTTCCTTCTCCCCAGTCTTCCTCCAGACTCTGGCACCTTGATTTCCAAATGACATGCAAAATTTGCTTTCATTTGAAAAAAGTACATTGGACCACTGAGCAACAGTCCAGTGCTACTTCTCTGTAGCCCAGGTCAGGTGCTTCTGCTGCTGTTTCTGGTTCAAAAGTGGCTTGACATGGGGAATGCGGCACCTGTAGCCCAGTCCACTGCTTCCACAGGTCCCTCAAGGTCTGGAATCAGCCCTTCTCCACAATCTTCCTCAGGGTCCGGTCACCTCTTCTGGTTGTGCAGCGTTTTCTGCCACACTTTTTCCTTCCCACAGACGTCCCACTGAGGTGCCTTGATACAGCACTCTGGGAACAGCCTATTCGCTCATAAATTTCTTTCTGTGTCTTACCCTCTTGCTTGACGGTGTCAATGTTGGCCTTCTGGACAGCAGTCAGGTCAGCAGTCTTACCCATGATTGTTGTTTTGAGTAATGAACCAGGCTGGGAGGTTTTAAAAGCCTCAGGAATCTTTTGCAGGTGTTTAGAGTTAATTCGTTGATTCAGATGATTAGGTTCATAGCTCTTTTAATGCAGCCGTGAGGGGGAGCGCAAACCAGTGTCTCTCCCTCACGCCGGTCCGAAGCCCGGATAAATGCAGAGGGTTGCATCAGGAAGGGCATCCGGCATAAAACAAATGCCAAATAAAATATGCGAATCACAAGAAAGAATGACATACCGGATCGGTCGCGGCCCAGGTTAACAACGACCGCCATCAGTGCTGTCAATCAACAGGGTGCTGGTGGAAACTGGAGTACTGTTGGTCGAAGACATCGAAGAAGGAGAGGCAGGAGGCGTGTCCGTAGGCAGAGAGAGAGAAGAGGAAAGGCATGAGTTGAGGACTGAAAGTAGGGACTTTGAATGTTGGAACTATGGCAGGAAAAGATAGAGAGCTGGCTGACATGCAGAGGAGGAAGGTGGATATACTGTGTGTTCAGGAGACCAGGTGGAAAGGTAGCAAGGCTAGAAGCTTAGGAGCAGGGTTTAAGCTGTTTTTTCATGGTGTGGATGGGAAGAGAAATGGAGTAGGAGTCATCTTAAAGGAGGGGTTTGTCAGGAATGTTCTAGAAGTGAAGAGTGTCAGAGAGAGTGATGAGTCTCAGGTTAGAAATTGAAGGCGTGATGTTCAATGTTGTTAGTGCTTATGCCCCACAGGCAGGATGTGAGCTAGAAGAGAAGGAGAGATTCTGGAGTGAGGTCGATGAAGTGATGCAGAGTACCCCAAGAGGTGAAAAAGTGGTCATCGGTGCAGACTTCAATGGACATGTTGGTACAGGCAAAAGATGGGATGAGGAAGTGATGGGCAGGTTTGGTATCCAGTACAGGAACACAGAAGGACAGATGTTGATCAATTTTGCAAAAAGGATGGAAATGGCTGTGGTGAATACTTTCTTCCAGAAGAGTCAGGAGCATAGGGTGACTTATAAAAGCGGAGATAGGAGCACACATTCGTCCACATCCTGTATAGGCGATGTAATTTGAAGGAAGTCAGTGACTGCAAAGTAGTAGTGAGTGAGAGTGTTGCCAAACAGCATAGGATGGTGGTATGCAGGATGATGCTGATGGTGAGGAGGGTGAAGAAGGCAAAGACAGAGCAGAAGACAAAGTGGTGGAAGCTGAAAAAGGAAGTGTCGTGTTGTCTTCAAGGAGGAGTTGAAACAGGCTTTGGGTGGTCAGGAAGTGCTTCCAGATGACTGGACAACTACAGCTAATGTGATCGGGGAGACAGGTAGGAGAGTACTTGGTGTGTCCTCTGGAAGGACAGTCGATAAGGAGACTTGGTGGTGGAATGAGGAAGTGCAGGAGTGTGTACAAAGGAAGAGGTGAAGAAGAAGTGGGACACAGAGAGGACCGAAGAGAGTAAACCGGAGTACAGGGAGACACAGAGTAAGGCGAAGGTAGCAGCGTCAAAGGCCGAACAGAGGGGATATAATGACTTGTATGCTAGGCTGGACAGTAAGGAGGGAGAAAATGATTTTTACAGGTTGGCACAGCAGAGAAATATAGATGGGAAGGATGTGCAGCAAGTTAGAGTGATTAAGGACAGAGAGGGAAATGTATTGACTGATGACAGAAGTGTGCTGGGAAGATGGAAAGAGTACTTTGAAGAGCTGATGAATGAGGAAAATGAGAGAGAGAAAAAGAGTTGAAGAGGTGACTGTTGAGGACCAGGAAGTAGCAAAGATTAGTAAGGGTGAAATGAGGAGGGCATTGAAGAGGATGAAGAGTGGAAAGGCAGTTGGTCCTGATGACATACCTGTGGAGGTATGGAAGTGTCTAGGAGAGGTAGCAGTAGGCTTTCTGACAAGAATATTCCACAAGATCTTGGAGAGTGAGCAGATGCCGGAGGAATGGAGGAGAAGTGTGCTCGTACCCATTTTTAAGAATAGTGCAGAGTTGTGCAAAGACATGCAGAGTTGTGGCAAGTACAGAGGGATAAAGTTGATGAGCCATACGATGAAGTTATGGGAAAGAATAGTGGAAGCTAGTCTAAGGGCAGAGGTCAGCATTTGTGAACAACAGTTTGGTGTTAAGCCAAGACAGAGCACCACAGAGGCAGTGTTTGCTTTGAGGATAATAATAGAAAAGTACAGAGAAGGCCAGAGGGAGCTGCATTGTGCCTTTGTGGATCTGGAGAAAGCATAAGACAGGGTGCCGAGAGAGGAACTGTGGTATTGCATGAGGAAGTCTGGAGTAGCAGAGAAGTATATTAGAGTGCTGCAGGACATGTCTGAGAGATGTAAGACAGTGGTGAGGTGTGCTGTAGGCGTTACAGAAGGGTTCACGGTGGAGGTGGGACTGCATCAAGGGTCAGCTCTCAGCCCCTTCTTGTTTGCTATGGTGATGGACAGGCTGACAGGTTAGACAACAATCTCCATGGACAATGATGTTTGCAGATGACATTGTGATCTGCAGTGAGAGCAGAGAACAAGTGCTGAAAATCGAGAGAGGTGGAGGTATGCCCTGGAAAGGAGGGGAATGAAAGTTAGCCTCAGTAAGACAGAATACATGTGTGTGAATGACAAGGACCCAAGAGGAACGGTGAGGTTACAGAGACAAGAGATAAGGAAGGTGGAGGATTTTAAATACTTAGGCTCAACAATCCAGAGCAATGGAGAGTGTGGAAAAGAGATGAAGAAGCATGTGCAGGCAGGTTGGAATGGTTGGAGAAAAGTGTCCAGTGTGATGTGTAATAGGAGGGTATAGGCAAGAATGAAAGGAAAAGTGTACAAGATGGTGTTGAGGCCAGCGATGTTGTATGGGTTAGAAACAGTGACCCTGGGGAAAAGACAGGAGGCAGAGCTGGAGGTAGCAGAGATGAAAATGTTGAGGTTCTCTTTGGGAGTAATGAGGATGGACAGGATCAGGAATGAGTCCATCAGAGGGACAGCACATGTAAAATGTTTTGGAGACAAAGTCAGAGAGGCTAGATTGGGATGGTTTGGACTTGTACAGAGGAGGGGTAGTGAATATATTGGTAGGAGAATGCTGAGGTTGGAACTACCAGGCAGAAGGCCGGGAGGAAGACCAAAGAAACTATTCATGGATGTGGTGAAGGATGACATGAAGGTGGTTGGTGTAAGAGAAGATGCAGAGGATAGGGTGAGATGGAGGTAGATGATTCGCTGTGGCAACCCCTGAAGGGAACAGCCGAATGGAAAAGAAGGTAAGACTTATCACTCATCCAAAGGAATAATGAGCACCACGTCCGAGTGGATGAAGATGTGAGAGCTCAGTTCCTGTATTTGTGTGTGTGTGTGTGTGTGTGTGTGTGCGCGTGTGTGTGTATGTGTGTGAGAATGCAATGTGTGTCTCTGTGTGTGGTGTGTGTGTGTGTGTGTGTGTGTGCGAGTGTGTGTATGAGAGAGAGACAGAGAGAGAAAATGTTAGATCTCTGTCTCTGTGTGTAGGATGATCCCTTAGTACTGTAAACACAAGATGGATCTTTTTAATTCAAACCCTCACATTTTTCTTGATGCCACTGAGGTGAAAGTTAGTTGGACGAAAGCTTCGATGTTTGTTTGTTTGTTTGTTTGTGTGTGTGTTTCAGTTCAGTTCAGTTCATTTTCTGTAACCGCTTCATCCTAATTAGGGTTGCGGGGAGGCTGGTGCCCATCCCAGCCAACTCAGGGCGAGGGCAGAGTACACCCTGGACAGCTCGCCAGGCCATCGCAGGGCGGAAACACGCTGACGGCTTTGCAGCCTACTCTTGTCGAAAGTCAGCAATGGTTCTTTTACATGCCTCACACCATAGACAGTGAGAGACATGGCCGGCCTTTGATAACCCAGTTAGCTGCACTGGGGGGGGACAGTGACAACCTTGTGGAGAGTGGGACTCGAACCCCCAACCTTTGGATCAGCGATCCGGCGCCTTATACCACTAGACCACCACTGCCCGTGTGTGTGTTTCTCGTAGTGAAATCCATTCCAGTAGAAGAAATCAGACTTTTCAGGACTCAGCTGAGTGTTTGTGGAAACTTTACTAATATTCAAAGATGGAGCCTCCTGATCTGGATACAGATAATGTTTCCCCACCTTCAAAACCACAGGAACCCAACACGCCAAGGTATTTTATTTAGCACACATTTATATTTAAATTATTTATTCAGTTCATATGAAATAAAAACTAAACCAACTGTTTTACTCTTCATAAAAATCTAACAGTCACCACTTCATTTAAAATTATTCAATTCTGTTCATGAAATGAAATTGACTCTTTTATTCAACATATTTTATTAATATTATTAATAAGTTAAAAGAGGAGTGAGTGAATATAAATCATTAAAGTTGTGTGTATAATGTTGTTCAGTAAAGTCCAGAGAAAGAGATCAGAACCACCAGCACCCAGCTGTATCTCCATGAAGAGTCTATGGTTCCTCCTCTGAGGTTTAGAGATGGAACCTCATCACTTCTCCACAGGTAACATCTCCTCACTGTCAATCTACAAGTCAAGATAATGATCATGTGACCAGATCAGGTGAAGACAACCAAATGAAGTGAATCAGGAAGAAGTCACTGATGAGCCAGTTTTTATAAACTCCTCCCAATTTAGTGCCTCCTTCTTGACTCACTTCAGAAGAGGAGAAATGATGTCACCAAGGAGCAGATGACATCCAATAAGGAGTAGTGCAGGAATAACAGAGAGAATCATGGGAAACAGGAAATGAAGGTAGGAGAGAATAAAATGGCCAAAAGTGCAAAATAAGAGGAAAGTGACTGAGAATAAAGACATTAAATCAGAAAAATGCAAATTCAGGAAGAATACTGAGAGTGATTAAGCTGGAGAATTCAGGGCGAGGTTTCAGACTGAGACCGAGACAGATTATGACTGTGGGGGAGACTGAGACGAACTGATTAAGGGACAGATGTCTCAGATGATTGATGGATGACTGACTTCTTTTCCTGACATTCGTACTTGGGTGTGTGAGAGTAAAATAAAGGATCCCTGCTTCTTCTCCTCGGCTGTGAGAGACTCTTATTTTGATACGTTTGATCATTTGTTGAGCAAATTGAACAAGAACAAGCGACACCAGAAGGAATTCGACTTTCTTCTGTTTAATCAGTTTCATCTGATTATTTCTTATTGTCAAAATAACCTAGAAATGTTTATTTCAAAATCGGTCCCAGATGTACTAGTATGATTTGTGAAAATCAACCAGAAGTGAAAATATTTCTGAATTATTTTTCTTTAGAAAAAAAAGCTTTTAATTTTTTCATGAAATTTCCCACCAGGTTCCTGTGTAATGGTGACTGGAGCGATATGTGTTGCGTTGTGTGTTATTATATCTGCATTATAGCACGCATTATTTTCCTCAGAACAATTAACGGACTCCAAAATGTGTAATTGTGTGTGTGTGTGTGTGAGTGAGATTATTTCCACTTTACACGTGTAGCTGTCCGTTATTAGTGATAATGACTTGCTGAATGCTGTTGTAAATAAGAGCCATTATAGATGTATTTTCGTCCTGATGGATCTGGGACAACCCAGTAGAGATATCCTTTTAATTATGCAAATTAGAAAGCTGTTGAAATGTTTGAATCAAAGCCAGGTGGAATATTTCAGCAGATGAGAGATGGATTTGTAGTTTGAACAAGTTTGGAGGTTGATACCCAGAAAGGTAAAGTGCATTTTAATTTAAATGATACAGCCATGTGTTGATTCTTGGATGAATAAGAAAAAATATTTATTATTTATATTTATTCATCACAGGTATTTACATAAATAAAAAACTCTTGGCCACCTCTTCCTTTCTTTCTTATTTGTGAGAAGCCTTCTCGTGTATTCCTGAAAGAGAAACACAGAAGGCAAACATGAGGATCGAACATTTTTGATAGCTGTGACAACTGTGATGAGGTCATAAATATTTAAATTCAAAATATTATCAGAGAACTCAAGGAAGTGAAAATATACACCCAGATTTATTCCAATTAAAATCCTCACCACACTGTGACCAGCTTCCCTCGCCTTCCGTACAGCCTACATTATTCCCACACACACACGCACACACGAGGAAAGAGGGATTTGTTGGGTGGAGTTTTGTTTCGGTTGTCATAATTTACATTTTAAAGAATTCGGTCTGAAACACGGTAGAGTGATGGAGTTGGTGGTTCTCACCTTGGTTCACAGCAGATGTTTGTCTGGAATCATGCTCATGATGTTAGTTATTTTCCCCTTTGATGAGCATCTGGGTGCTGAGCTTTGGTTGAAGTCAGATGGATTCACTCAAAAAGGGGAAGCACGTGTTCATCTGTAGGGGTTAAAGAGATTAAAAACGGCATTAAAACACTGGATTGGAGAGTAGGTGTGTGTGTGTGTGTGTGTGTGTGTGTGTTAGTTTTTGAGTATGAAATTCACCTGCCATTTGAACCTGGTCATCGAGTGTAGAGGAATCCAACAGGTACGGTGTTGTCCGTCCAGTGGTGGGCGAGTGTGTGGTTACATCCTGAGAATATAAAATATTATTATTATGAGGGTGGCACGATGTTGTAGTGGTGAGCACATCCACCTCACAGCAAGAAGGCCTGGGTTCGATTCCCAGCCTGGAGTTTGAATGCGGTTTCCTCCAACAGCCCAAAGACATGCACAGTACGCTAACTGGCTGTTCCAAATCTCCCCAAGGTGTGCGTGTGAGTATGAATGGTATGAGTACAAGTGTGTGAGTGTTGACCCTGGGATGGCCTGGAGAGTTCCCCACCCTCGCCTGGAGTCGGCTGAGATAAACACCAGCCTCCCTGTGACTCCAGTTAGGATTAAGCTGTTCAGAAAATTAATGAACTGTTATTATAATTATTAATATATATTGTTATAATTTAATTTTGGCCCTGTGATGGCCTGGCAAGCTGTCAAGGGTGTATGCTGCCCTCGCCCGGGGTCGGCTGGGATTGGTGCCAGCCTCCCCGTGACCCTAATTAGGATAAAGCGCTTACAGACAATGAATGAATTTTATTGTCACTATTATTGTTACCATTATTATTATTATTTTTGAGACAGACAGACAGACATTTTATTCAGTAATAGGTCGTTAGCCCAAAATACAGACAGAATAAATAGATTAAAGCATGAGCTATTGTTATAGACCAGTTAAATTTCTGATTTTCTTAACATGGATAAGAAATAAGCAGAGGTTTCGGATTACATTACATCACTTGATGACATAATATTAATAAAACTGTGTTGTGATAAGGGGTACTTCAAATATTTACTTAATAATGTATTTCTTATACCCGTGTAGCCTTTGCAATAAAGTATTACATGGATTTCATCTTCAGTTTCATAGATATTGTTTTTCTCACATAAAGGGCAAAATCTTAAATTATAAGGAACATTTTTATATCTACCAGTCTCAGTGCAAAGTTTGAAAGAACCACATCTGAAATTTGCTCGACAGATTCACAAATAAGGTTCTATATCTGAGTTAATATGTTTCAACATTTAGAAGGGACTTGAACAGTAAATAACTAGAGGACTGAGATGTAGTTTGTAATGATGAATGCCAATTTTGTAAGAGATGATCAGATAACCTCTGCTTAAAAACTGAAATAAAAATATCAACATCACCAATATCCTGTGATACCCAAGTGAAGCCAAACCCCAGTCTAAACAAAATATTTTTAATATACGATGCCCATGTTGTGCGTCCAGACTCATCTAATGCCTTCAACATTAAATAGAACTGGTGAGGTAATCTAGAACTTGGAAGTCTTAAAAGTCTACACCAAAATTTAACGGCCCTTGTCATATAAGTAATTTGTAGGGGGAACCTGCCAAATTCACCAAAAACCATATTACAACAAAATTTGCCAACTTTCAAGAAATATTTACAAGTTTTATTTGTATTTGCTTTATTTGTAATTTTTTAGTCAAATTACAAACACACAGTTGCTGATTTGATAATTACATGTTTAATGAACTGCAATATTAAATGATTTGTTGTGTGTGGGTGGGGCTCTGTTTTTGTTCTTACTCTTGTGTTGACTGATGGAACTGCCTCATCAGCGGGGACACTGTCCGTCAACAAGACTGTTTCAGCTGCTGGGACACTGTCCTCTGCTGGGTCAGCCTTCAGTGCCTGGACACTGTCCTTTCCAGGGTCAGCATTTGCTGCCTGTTCACGATCCTCTGTGTGGTCAGATCTTCTGCATACTCAAATGTTTTTTAAAGAAAATGTTACTATTCATTAAAAAAAGGTTTTCAAAGTTTACATATGTGTGTTTATTTCAACCACAAATTCATTTTTATTCAAAAGAAAGGAGAACAATTTATTTAAAACACTGAAATCATCTTTAATCACGCACTCATTTGCTGAACCACTTAATGCTAATAACATCACAAGGACCCTATCAAAGCCAAGGTTGAGAGAACGGGAGGGTCACCCCCCTGAACAATTTGCTCACCCCCCCCCCCCCCCAAACACACACACATTCAAGGAACAGTGGGCTGCCACACACCTTGGGGGGCTCGGGGAACAGTTGTGGGTTTGGTGCTTTGCTCAAGGACACTTGGATGAAGGTGGAAGAACAGATGTGGTACACACACACACACACACACACACACACTTTTCCATCTGGTTTGGGAATCAAAACAGCAACTTTTTGGTCCCAAAGTCACTTCTCTAACAATCAGGCTACAGCAACCCATATAAAAATTTTTTAAAGATGTATCCTTAGATTGAAAGATTTTTAAAATTAATCTAATGATACAAATTAAACATGTAAATACATTTCAATTAGATTTTAAAAAACCCACTTGACCCAGCGATAGTCTGGAAAGCTGTCCAGGGTGTTCTCTGCCTTTGTCAAGAGTCAGCTGAGATGGGAGCTCGATGACTCTAATGAGGATGAAGAGAAAATGAATGATGACTATGAAACGAATTAAGCCATATTTGTACATTTCTAGTGCACTTATAATCACTTCGATCTCTTAGATTTTAATTAACTCATGAAATATAATCCATCCAAGTTAAACAATAAATCAGAGACCGAGATCATCCCTGAAGAAATGAGATTGATCACATATTGATCAGTCCATCATTCCATAGACGTTGCTGTGATCAGGCAATGAGAAAACACTGAAGAAGGGCCCTTTGCTGCCCCCCCTCTCGCTCCCAAGGATTTCACATATTGATGAACATGGGCCACTGGGTGTGAGCCTGGAGTTTGAAGTCGAACTAGGGGAAGCCTTGAGCGTTGGTGTGGACAGAGTCAATGTAATCTAATGTAATTGAATTACACAGGGAACATATTACACAGTCTCAGGGCGGTCCAGACTGTCCGCCTTCGGCATGAACTCTGGAGGGTGGGCCATGTTGGCCCCTGACAATAATGCTGAGGAGGAAGCCACCCTGTTGGCCTCAGCTCAGGGCACTCGAGTGGAACCAACACTGTACACATCACATTCAGACAAAGTTTTCACAAATTCCTGGACATCATCCTCTCTACGTGGTACTCTGCAGACAATCATCAGGGACATGATACACAAGCGTGTGGGAGATGGAAATGTCAATATCCGAAGGGATGAGCATTGGCTTGAAGTCCCCCTTGTGGCCTTCCTATGCTGCTCAGGCATCCCTGAAGATATGATGATATTCATCCCTGAAAAAAAAAATTTGATCATATCCAGCTTCCCAGTGTTTTTTGATTGGTACACATTAATACTTCCAGCTTGTGTAACATTGATTCAAACCCACAACCTCTCGATGGTGAGCCCAGAAAATACACTATACTGTACACAATTTCTTCAGATGATCAGGTGGACAAGGTTATATGGTTTTCACAAAAGTTTTCAGGATGATAGATTTCCAGGAAGAGGGTCACGTTACTTCACCAATACCTGAAGAGATTGTTGTAACAGAGATTTTGACCAAACGGTTGAAAAGTCCAGGTTTTAAGTAAATACCACCACCTTTACACTGAATTTCTTATTAAATGTCACACTCAGCAAAAACAGAGAAATTAAACTCCTTCTATTAAACACCACAGTGCACGACTCAGCTTCACACAGAAACTACAAAAATTCCACATCTTTAAGGTTCCGATTCGGTTCCCAGGGATATTAAGGCCAGGATAAAAAAAAACTTTGTTGGCAAGAACATGATTCACCAAAAGATTCACCAGGGAGGGATGAAATTTTTTTTTTGCTTGTGCAGGCCACTCGGGATTGATTGGGATTTTTTTTTTCATACATCATGCGATATTATGTATGTGATGTTGAAAACACAGTAGAATGAAATAAATATCTTATATTTTAAATCAACATACTGAACATCCAAGTTTATTCTTTTAATATTGTAATCAACAGAGTGTCAAGGTTTCTTCAACATATCATATCACATCAGAGTCACGAGGGCAGTGGTGGCCTGGTGGTAAAGGGCGCTGGATCGCTGATCCCAAGGTTGGGGGTTTGAGTCCCACTCTCCACAAGGCTGTCACTGTTTCCCCAGTGCAGCTAACTGGGTTATCAAAGGCGGGCCATGTCTCTCACTGTTTTATGGTGAGAGGTTCATGTAAAAGAACCATTGCTGGCTTTCGTAAAGAGAAGCTGCAAAGCCGTCAGCGTGTTTCTGTCCCTTGTTAAAGTTCCCTAGCCATATTGCGGTCACCACCCTCTGTCCTGATATTGTCCTTGTGTCAGAGGCCACCAAGCAAGTGACGCTGCTGGAGTTGACTGTCCCGTGGTAAGACCGCCTGGAAGAAGCCTTTGAGAGGAAGCTTTCCAAGTACACGGGACTGGTGAAAGATTGTCAGCAATCAGGATGGAGGGTGAAGTGCCTTCCAGTGGAGGTTGGCTGCAGAGGCTTTGCGGCCCGGTCCTTCGCCAAAGCTCAGGCGAAGCCGAAGCGGCAGAGAGGGCCTCAAGATGGCTGTGGCTCAAGAGAGGAGAACCATGGAGTCGTGGTGGCTAGTGTGCCAACTGGACACAATCTGGGGTCTGATCAGTTCCAGCTGGGTCACCTTAATGAGGGTGTATGATGTTGAAAGACCCGAAACACCCAATGAATCCAGTAACATTGCTGATGATGTATCCAGTCGCATGAGTAGATGTATTTACATAGTAAAGAGTTTTGTCAGGAATGGCATCCAATGGGAAAACCTACTCCAAATCAAAGGTGTGAATCATTCGCTGTGGCGACCCTGATAAAGGGAAAAAAGCTGAAAAGAAATCTCATCATGTCACATCAGAGTCGGTCATATCCCCTGGAAATTTTACAAAAGTCAAGACCTCTTTTACAGGTTCATACAGCCAAGGCTTGATCGATTTCAAGCACTTTTTACTGACGTTTCAATGACAAGTGTTACATTTTCAAGGACCACTTTCATCAACATGTATGCAATATCATTACAAACAAGATGTTGGTAAGGATAGCGAACACATAATTCATGACATTTAAACAAAAATACTTGGAGAAACCGTATAATAAATCTCATATTTAATCATATTCACACTGATAATCTCTCTCTCTCTCTCACACACACACACACACACACACACACACACACACAGACACACACGGTACAGAGACGAGGTGTGTGTGCACACACAAACAAGGTGTAGGCTGGGGGGGTGGGTCACAGTGTATACGTGCATGACAGCAGGAGTTGAGTTTCACTGGACAAGAAATTGTGTATTCACAATCTTAAAATCAATAAAATAAAATGTATAAATAGCTAAGTAACAAATAATAATAAATAGCAATGAAAGTCCGTTTCATCAGTGCTTGTAAATCATGCACAAGTCCTCACTCAAGTCCATATGGCGTACACATGCATCCGAAGAAGTAAAACGTTTCTGATTTCTTTCACACTTGCACCACTTCTGACACCATGTAACATATCAATTGAAGCAGACGACCATGGCGGGCTCAAGTCGTATTTTAATGACATCTTCAGATCATATCATGTGCTCAAGTGCCGTAAAGCAATAGACATGTCGTAACAACACGTGTCAATTACAGAAGCGTACCTAAAAGTACTGCATATATCGTACGATATGCTATAATTCACATAAGACACACCACAAATGAATACTGCGGGCCAAACTGGAACAGATCCTTCCTTTGCCCCATTTTATGACCCAAGCAGCATCAGTAGCTTCTTCCTGTAATCAGAGACTCGGGTAGGAAGCACCACCTGGAGGGGATTCACCACGTTTGTCCTACATATACACCGTGACCCTGGTAAGGAGGGCTCAAGGTGTACTGTCACTTGCCCAAGGTGAGCACCCAGACTAGTGGAGGGAAGGAAGCGTCTTACCTCTCCGTTCTAGACCGGTTCCAAGCTGGGTATCACCACTGCCAACAGTCAAAAACCAGTTTGCAACATGCCGTGGAGCACGGAAACATTCCTTCCCGAACCAAATATGAGGGGAGAACCCTGAACTATTCCCCCAAATACAAACAGTGTCCTCTCAACGGAAGCCCAAAACACACAAATTACACCCTGAATTCAAAATAACAGTGGAAAATATGCATAATTTCATTAGAACAATTCACCACCTCCAAAATACATCAGATCCCAATAAATTGCGATCCACTTTCAATCAAATTAAACAAATATTGGGCAACACTGTCAAACCGGCTCTTCCAAACCCTAAAGTTCGCTTTTCTCTTGAGGAAAACACCAGGCAATGGGCCCACACAACACACCTTACACTTAAACACCATGAGAGCCTCATACAGCAGATAACAGACACTATTAGGGCAAATGTTCCTAAGGAGTGGGATGAACTCTTTGAAATGGCCTACAGATGGGCCAGGAAAGTACTGGGGAACAGACTCACACACTGAACACAGCTAGGGCACTGATCGTCTCACTGTCACAGAACAGTTCTAATCCTGAAACACAGGATACTCAACCCCAAACTGATGTGACTTTAGCAAAGGAGGAGGATTTCCCTCTCAAAGACTAAAAAAATAAAATGCTCTCTTATCACACCGAATTTAGGCCAAAACCTGCAAATGCATCACGTAATAACCAAACACCCAAGAAATGGAAAACATCCAGTCACATGGAGGTTCATACACCCACCGTCATAGCCAATACTGAGGGAGAAACAACGCCCAAAACACACCCAAAATAAAATAGTCTATAGCAGGGGTGTCAAACTCATGCCACAAAGGGCCATGTGGCTGCAGGTTTTTGTTTCAACCAAGCAGCAGCACACCTGACTTGGCTCATTCAAACAACTGATAAGAGTCTTCAGGCAGTTGATTTGTCAATGTGTGTGCTCTGTCCAGAGACTGACCAATCAAACGCCTGAAGACTCTTATCAGTTGTTTGAATGAGCCAAGTCAGGTGTACTGATGCTTGGTTGAAACAAAAACCTGTAGCCACATGGCCCTTTGTGTGACACCCCTGGTCTATGGTGTGAGGCATGTAAAAGAACCATTGCTGACTTTCGTAAAGAGTAGGCTGCAAAGCCGTCAGCGTGTTTCTGTCCCTTGCTAAAAAGGGTTGTGACAGGAAGGGCATCCGACGTAAAAAAAACCTCTGCCAAATCAAACGTGCGCATCAGATGATTCGCTGTGGCGACTCCCGAGTAAAAGGGAAAAAGCCGAAAAGGAAGACAGACGGGTATTACCTTCCCTCTCACACGACAACCACCACGGTGGGTAAACCCTCCCATCTCGAGATGCAGTGTGAGCCACCGCCTCTTTATTTGGGGGCGGTCTAATACACTCTGAGGGAAAGCGCTATACATCCCCTAGGAATGAGCTCAATCACTCATGATTGGCTGGATGGCTGTGCATGATCGGGAAGTGCGTTTACATCTGTGTTCCCTGGAGGCTACATTGGCACGACAAATTTTATATTGGCGCAAGGATTTATTGGCGCTGCGCCACTAACTTTTTCATATTTTTGTGTTAAGTTCCACAATCTCTAACTGGTTTGTAAATGTTAATTATCTCCAACATGCTGGCCATTTATCAGAAATACACCAATTCACGAATGAGATGTTCCGGTGCAGACTGGTTTCGTACCACTGATGTCCCACCACGTTATCTGCACAATGAATGCCGCGGGATTCTTATCCAGAAGACGATATTTACTACTGATTTCGAGTTATTAGAACATGTGTGTGCGCGTGTGGAGTCCAATAAATTGTAAGCCACCTATGAACTGAGAATAAAAGATAAAACCGTTGAAATTATATCAGTACTTGCACAAATTCTTGTTTTTAAATCAATACTTTTGTCTCGAGATGGAACCAGATTTCTTTCAATTGTAAATTTTGAAAAATTTTCTGGGTAGGTCCCCCAGACCCCACCCCTTCATGTGGGGATACCTCCCTCTCACATCTCTTGCACAGTGGGCCTGATGGCCCAGAGTGCCTTTACGGCTTTCGAATCATCTGAACACAGTATTGGTCCGAGCTCAATTCTCCTTAATGGGAACACTGGTGTACGCCACCCCTCCCTCCCGTGAGACCTCGACCAATTACCTCCCATCGGCTCCCAGTCACAAATAGCTGTGGCATGAACTTGGATTTAAGTAATTTTATTATGATATATTTGATAATAAAAAATGTTCATCTGATGAGATCCACTCCTTACATACAGATCCCCTCGAGTCTGTTGGCACCGCTTAAACAGTAAAGGTGTTGGTACCTGCGTGGCTGAGCTGAAATGTTCTTCCTCTGAGCTCCGCTCGGTTTCCCATCTCCCCATGTCAGAAGGAGATTTTGGAGCAGCAACATCTGAGCCGAACCAATCACAAAAAAAAAAAAAAAAAAAAAAAAAAAAATTTAAAGCCCAAGTTGCATTTACAATGATATTCAAAACACAGGCAAAGCCACGATACACTCAAACTATGACCAGTACCATTTTAAATGGAATTAAATCCACACAAGAGACGTCCTACCTGTTGCTGCGGTCGCTTCAGGCAGGTCTTCATTTTGTGTCTGATTGACAGGCTTCTGCAGCCTCGGAGGTGTTACAAGTTGCACCATTTCGCCATGATCTGAGGCAGCATGAAGGGTTCAGGAGGGAGAGGGTCATACGTTTTAATAAGCAGAAGCTATTACTTAACCCCACATCCACAACATTCTGGGTTTTTATTATTATTTTTTTTTTAAAGTTTCACACATGGGTATAACGTGGATCTGTTTCAGTAAAATACATGCGAGCATCCACAGAACACACACATCTTATTATAGCATCTTATACACACATTCAACAAATGCAGCCATGAGGTGGGGGGGGGGGCACTAACCAGTGTCTCTCCCCCTCATGCCGGTCCCAAGCCCGGAGAAATGCAGATGGTTGTGTCAGGAAGGGCATCTGACGTAAAACCAATGCCAAATATTGATGATGCAAATCAGAAGTATTACCCCATACCGGATCGGTCGAGGCCCGGGTTAACAACGACCGCCATCAGTGCTGTCAATCAACAGGGTGCTGATGGAAATTGGACTACTGTTGGTCGAATAAGGAGAGGTGGGAGGCGTGTCCGTAGGCAGAGAGAGAAGAGGAAAGGCATGCGTCTAGGACTGAGAGTGGGGACTTTGAATGTTGGAACTATGCAAAGAAAAGGTAGAGAGCTGGCTGACATGATGCAGAGGAGGAAGGTGGACATACTGTGTGTTCAGGAGACCAGGTGGAAAGGTAGCAAAGCTAAAAGCTTAGGAGCAGGGTTTGAGCTATTTTATCACGGTGTGGATGGGAAGAGAAATGGAGTAGGAGTCATCTTGAAGGAGGAGTTTGTCAGGAATGTTCTAAAAGTGAAAAGAGTGTCAGACAGAGTGATGAGTCTCAAGTTAGAAATTGAAGGTGTAATGCTCAATGTTGTTAGTGCTTATGCCCCACAGGCAGGATGTGAGCTAGAAGAGGAGAGATTCTGGAGTGACTTAGATGAAGTGATGCAGAGTACCACCAGAGGTGAAAGAGTGGTCATTGGTGCAGACTTCAATGGACATGTTGGTGCAGGCAACAGAGGGGACGAGGAAGTGATGGGCAGGTTTGGTATCTAGGACAGGAACGCAGAAGGACAGATGTTGATAGATTTTGCAAAAAGGATGGAAATGGCTGTGGTGAATACTTTCTTCCAGAAGAGAGAGGAGCATAGGGTGACTAATAAAAGCAGAGGTAGGAGCTCACAGGTAGACTACATCTTGTGTAGGCGATGTAATTTGAAGGAAGTCAGTAACTGCAAAGTAGTAGTGGGTGAGAGTGTTGCCAAACAGCATAGGATGGTGGTGTGCAGGATGACTCTGATGGTGAGAAAGGTGAAAAAGGCAAAGACAGAGCAGAAGACAAAGTGGTGGAAGCTGAAAAAGGAAGAGTGCCGTGTTGTCTTCAAGGAGGAGTTGAAACAGGCTTTGGGTGGCCAGGAAGTGCTTCCAAATCACTGGACAACCACAGCAAATGTGATCAGGGACACAGGTAGGAGAGTACTTGGTGTGTCCTCTGGAAGGAAAGTAGATAAGGAGACTTGGTGGTGGAATGAGGAAGTGCAGGAGTGTGTACAAAGGAAGAGGTTAGCTAAGAAGAAGTGGGACATTGAGAGGACCGAAGAGAGTAAACAGGAGTACAGGGAGACACTGCGTAAGGCGCAAGTAGCAGTGGCTAAGGCCAAACAGAGGGTGTATGATGACTTGTATGATAGGTTGGATAGTAAAGAGGGAGAAAATGATCTATACAGGTTGGCACAGCAGAGAAATAGAGATGGGAAGGACGTGCAGCAAGTTAGATTGATAAAGGACAGAGAGGGAACTGTATTGACTGATGACAGAAGTGTGCTGGGAAGATGGAAAGAGTACTTTGAAGAGCTGATGAATGAAGAAAATGAGAGAGAAAAGAGTAGAAGAGGTGACCATTGAGGAGCAGGATGTAGCAAAGATCAGTAAGGGTGAAGTGAGAAGGGCATTGAAGAGGATGAAGAATGGAAAGGCAGTTGGTCCTGATGATATACCTGTGGAGGTATGGAAGTGTCTAGGAGAGGTAGCAGTAGATTTTCTGACAAGAACATTCAACAAGGTACTAGAGAGTGAGCAGATGCCGGAGGAGTGGAGGAGAAGTGTGCTGGTGCCCATTTTTAAGAACAAGGGAGACGTGCAGAGTTGCAGCAACGACAGAGGGATAACGTTGATGAGCCATACGATGAAGTTATGGGAAGGAATAGTGGAAGCTAGACTAAGGGCAGAGGTCAGCATTTGTGAACAACAGTTTGGTTTCATGCCAAGAAAGAGCACCACAGATGAAATGTTTGCTTTGAGGATGTTAATAGAGAAGTACAGAGAAGGTCGGAGGGAGCTACATTGTGCCTTTGTGGATCTGGAAAAAGCATATGACAGGGTGCCAAGAGAAGAACTGTGGTATTGCATGAGGAAGTCTGGAGTGGCAGAGAAGTATGTTAGAGTGGTGCAGGACATGTATGAGAGATGTAAGACAGCGGTGAGGTGTGCTGTCGGTGTGACCGACGAATTCAAGGTGGAGGTGGAACTGCATCAAGGGTCAGCTCTGAGCCCCTTCTTGTTTGCTATGGTGATGGACAGGCTGACAGACGAGGTGAGACAAGAATCTCCATGGACTATGATGTTTGCAGATGACATCGTGATCTGTAGTGAGAGCAGAGAACAAGTGCAGGAAAATCTAGAGAGGTGGAGGTATGCCCTGGAAAGGAGAGGAATGAAGGTTAGCCTCAGAAAATCAGAATACATGTGTGTGAATGAGAAGGACCCAGGAGGAACGGTGATGTTACAGGGAGCAGAGATAACGAAGGTGGAGGATTTTAAGTACTTAGGCTCAACAATCCAGAGCAATGGAGAGTGTGGAAAAGAGGTGAAGAAACGTGTGCAGGCAGGCTGGAATGGTTGGAGAAAAGTGTCCGGTGTGATATGCGATAGGAGAGTGTCAGCAAGAATGAAGGGAAAAGTGTACAAGACGGTGGTGAGGCCAGCGATGTTGTATGGATTAGAAACAGTGGCGCTGAGAAAAAGGCAGGAGGCAGAGCTGGAGGAAGCAGAGATGAAAATGTTGAGGTTCTCTCTGGGAGTAACAAGGATGGATAGGATCAGAAATGAGTATATCAGAGGGACAACCCACGTAAGATGTCTTGGAGACAAAGTCAGAGAGGCTAGATTGAGATGGTTTGGACATGTACAGAGGAGGGATAGTGAGTATATTGGCAGTAGGATGCTGAGGTTGGAACTACCAGGCAGAAGGCCTCGAGGAAGACCAAAGAAGAGATTTATGGATGTGGTGAAGGAAGACATGAAGGTCGTTGGAGTCAGAAAAGAAGATGCGGAGGACAGGATGAGGTGGAGGCGGATGATTTGCTGTGGCGACCCCTGAAGGGAGCAGCCGAAAGTAAAAGAAGAAGATACACACACATTCAACAATTGCTTTGAAAGTAAAGGACATATTGCAATATTGACTTTGTCAGAATTAATAATTTCTATGAAAACCCTTCACCCCCCCAAAGGCTTTTCCATCCTTGAGCCCTCACCCTTTCCTTCTGCCCTGAATAATCCCAGAACTTTGTTTGTCTCGTGGCTTCCAGCGAGGCTTACACTTGTAATTTATTCGGGTAAAGCAGCTCTGGTGATCTTTTATCGCAGTTTCTGTAGTGGGAAGCAAATCGGATTTCATCTCTCCTTGATAATGGGCATGAACTCATCAGGTCCCTTCCCAGGATCATCAGGGTTCGCTTGTGTTTTGTCTTGTATGTTGTGTGTTCGAGGTAGAATTACAGACATCCCATCCTCTCCTTTTAACGCTCTTTTATCAGGGGCTGAGCGTTCTGACCCAGTCGCGCATGCGCACACAGACCTAATTAAGGATAATCCGTCAGGTGAAACCCATCACTTAGTGGATTTTTAAACCCGGAGCAACTGTGATGAGATCCAAACTCATTCGGACTGAGAATGAGAGAAGCGACCAAGGAAAAAGAGGTGGGTTTAAAAAAAAATAAATAAATCAATAAAAATAAATCGTCAGGTTATGCTTTAAGTTTTATTGTCATAAACAGGATACAGTGGACTATCATTCCATCAGTTCCCAGTTTTAAGTAATTTTGACGCTTCACTCGGTCGTTCATTAAAGTTTAAGATGTCTTGTACCAGGACAAATTATACAAACAGATAAACTTTTTAAACTGCTAGACAGCCCGCTTCACTTATTTTACATGTTTAACAGCGTGTGACTCATTCTTGTCTCTGTTTGACGAGCGAGTGTATAATCTTTATAATAATCTTCACCTAATTAGCATGAAGATGCTCGTCATCCATTTTTCTTCAGTTGGTGCTACTTAATATAACTGCACACAAACACATTCGGTTTTAGTTCTGAATATGCCAAGTTACATTTAATATGTGATGTCTGAGGTGTTTAAACGAGTTTGCTGAACCTTGTTTAGTTTTGTTGTTGCAGGCACCTCGGGTTTAGAAGATGGCCGTGAAGCAGATTGGAGACACATTCCATGTCTCATGTGATGGACGATTTGGACCAAGACTCTGAAGATGATGTTGATCAGTGGTTTGGTAAGTTAATATTCATTCTTGCACAATTTATTTTTGTTGTGCTCACGCCCTGTTTGTGTCCAAGTGTTAACCATTGTGTGCATTTTCTCCACCTTCACATGCGTGAGCTCCTCATGACCGCACATCATAACTAGATGAAAATGAAAACCGAAGACTGTGCTGTTGTGGGTTTGATTCCCTTTTAAACCCCAACTGTGTTGAGACTGCTGGATAAGGTTTTGATCACAAATGTAGCCCTAAAAAAATTCTGGGAAGGTACCTGATGAGTTAATGCCCCATTATCAATGATAGATGCAGTACGATCTGCTTCCCACAACAGAAACTGGGACAGAAGAGCACCAGACCTGCTTTACCCGAATAAATTACAATGTAAGCCACGAGAGTCAGAAAGTTCTGGTATTATTCAGGGCAGAAGGAAAGGTTGAGTGGCCAGGGATGGAAAAGCCTTTAGGGTTGAAGGTTTTCATAGGAATTATTAATTATGACAGTCAGTATTACAATATGGCCTTTAATTTCTAAACAATTCTGAAGTGTTTGTATCAGTCATCTGAGGCATGCATGTTAGTTTTATTTATCTAACTAGGCCAACTACAGCCATTATCCTTCATAACTCTTGACTTTCTTTCACTTTGATTATTTTATCATAAAATACAACAGGAAACTTTTATTGCACAGATGCTCCCTGACTTGAGTTGATTCATTTAATGTCTTTAAAAAAAGTCAAATTGAGTCTAGCGTGCTCTCTGCAGTATGAGATGTAATGATCCATTGTTTACAAACGACAGACTGAACATGCATTGCCGCCTTCCCCATTCATTGCGTGTGACCTTTGTTAACACGTGATCTGTTTCCACTGTGTTGCGGCTTTTTGTAAATATGGTTGGTCAGAAGCGTAAGCCTATTACTGATAGAGGTAATCAGAAAAAGCGGCAAGCCATCTCATTAGAACCGACAATGGCTATTATCAAGAAAATCAATGCTGGTGGAAAACTCATGACTGTTGCACGTTTCTTCCAAATGGCTCTGTCGACCATCAGAACCACTTACAAAGATCACTTCACAGAGCATGTTAAAGGTTGATACTTGATTAGTGAATTTGATTAAAATATTTTGCTTGAATTTAATTTATTTGAAATGTTGTTTTTACTATGTTTATAATTTAGGAGTGTTTTGAGATGGTGTTTATGAATGTATAGGACAATATGACCATGCATCACTGGAACATGTAGCAACTTGCGTTGTAGTTCGGTTCCGGACAGCCAAACATAACTTGGGGAGCAACTGTACACAAATCTAATCTATTTTTTTTCCCAGCTGTTTAAGGTATTTGAAAGTGAACACAAATGTTCACAATATAAACATTCACTTCTAACGAACAACTCCAGATACAGTGGGGGGGACCATTGGGGAGCCAGATCTCCTTAGGAGGAGGTCAAGGCAGCAATGCTCACGCTGAAAACTAACGTTGCTCTCAAACAATGCTCGAACTGCTCTCATATCAATGATGTTCAAACATCTGCCCAGCTGGCCTCCCATTAGCTAACAACTGAGCTGTGTTTCAGGTCACCTTCACTCAAGCGCCATCTTGGACAGATCCACCTGATGCTGTCTTGGACATGATTTGCCTAGGATGAATGATGCATCTACCTCCCTTGCCTGTTATAGAACTGTATCCACCATGATGCTTTTTGTGTCAAGGACAGTTACTGTTTTATGCCTTATTTCTTGACTCGGGCTTTTAACCTTCCATAAGCATTTGTAAGCTAACTCTGGTACACATGGTCAACATGCGCGTGCACACACACACGGTGAGAAGAAACGGGCTTGAGTGATATCACACAGGAATATGGCCAGACCGTCTACTGTTGGTATTATATTGAAACAGAAGGAGGTCTAAAAGGTATGCTTTTATAATTTTTAAAGGCTTTAGGGGGTAGTATTGGGAGCCTTGGAATCACATGTTTTTACATGTAAACTGCGGTTCAATTTACGAAAAATGCAGGTTATGAAAAAGCTCTGGAACGGATTAATTTCGTAAGGTGAGATACCACAGTACTATTTTTACTTGGAACTGTTCCACATCGATTCCATTGTAAATTTTCAGGATTCAGTACCTCAGTGATATCAGCCATTGGAAGGACATGCTGTATAAACTTACCATCTAGGAACAGTATGCCTTTGTGTGTAGATCAGGTTTTTTTTTTTCCTCCCATCCCCATAGCTTCATTGTATGGCTCAACTTTATCCCTCTGTAGTTGCCGCAACTCTGCACGTCTCCCTTGTTCTTAAAAATGGGCACCAGCACACTTCTCCTCCATTCCTCTGGCATCCTCTCACTCTCTGACCTTGTTGAATGTTCTTGTCAGAAAATCTACTGCTACCTCTCCTAGACACTTCCATACCTCCACCGGTATGTCATCAGGACCAACTGCCTTTCCATTCTTCATCCTCTTCAATGCCCTCCTCACTTCACCCTTACTGATCTTTGCTACTTCCTGGTCCTCAAGTCACCTCTTCTACTTTTTTTTTTGTTTTCTCATGTTCCTCATTCATCAGCTCTTCAAAGTACTCTTTCCATCTTCCCAGCACACTTCTGTCATCAGTCAATACACTTCCCTCTCTGTCCTTTATCAATCTAACTTGCTGCACATCCTTCCATCTTTCTCTGCTGTGCCAACCTGTATAAATTTTCTCCCTCCTTACTGTCCAACCTAGCATACAAGTCATCATGCATCCTCTGTTTGGCCTTAGCCACTGCTACCATTGCCTTACGCAGTGTCTAACTGTACTGCTGTTTATTCGGTCCTCTGTCCCATTTTCTTCTTAGCTAACCTCTTTTGTACACATTCCTCCTGCACTTCCTCATTCCACCACCAAGTCTGCTTATCTACTCTCCTTCCAGATGACACACCAAGTATTCATACCTGTCTCCCTGATCACATTGGCTGTAGTTGTCCAGTCATCTGGAAGCACTTCCTGACCACTCAAAGCCTGTTTCAACTCCTCCTTGAAGACAACCGGACACTTCCTTTTTCAGCTTCCACCGCTCTGCCTTTACCACCTTCACCTTCCTCACCATCAGACTAAAAGATGACCTTCTCTCTGTCAGTGTTACCCCCCCCCCACCAGCAGTAACCAGTTGGTGCACAATAAGTGCTCCATCCCCTTACAAAAAGAACTTTCCTCTCTAGAGGTGCATACACCTATACTGCCCTGAACTCCACCCCTCTCGAGGTCCCATCCACACATCACCCTCCCTGGCACCACAGACACAACTAGGTCTATGACCCAGTCATTGGATTTAAACAGAATTCCCACTCCCCACCCCCTTAAACTGCTACCCTTCCTGAATTGTGTAATGTCACATGTTAGGTGCCAAAATATCCACTCACTAGTGCATGCTCGATGCACTGAAAGAAGAGGTTGTCAGCCATATGCACAGCGAGAACAGATGGGTTTTGACTTGAAAGTTGAGTGATTAGGAGTCTAATTTCTATTGGTGAAGAGGTCCAGAGAGCTGGTGCTGCAGAAGGGAAATCTTTTGCCGAAAGACAGGTGGAATCTGGGGAGTTGTAACAGGTGCTGATTCGCAGACCAGAGAAATCTTGATGGGGTGTATTCTGTGGTAGGTTCTTCAAGGTATTCTGGAGCTTGTTTGTGGAGATGCTTGAAGGTGGTGCAGAGAATTTTGAAGTTGATTCTTGGCTAAATTGGTAGCCAATGAAGGGATTTGAGAACAGGAGAGATGTGGTCAAATTTGTTTTCAGGGAGATGATTCTTGCAGCCATGTTTTGCACTTTTTGTAGTTTAGAGATTTTGTTTGAGGTCCAACAGCAGTCCCTTGCAGTAGTCCAATCTGGATAATACTAGACATCTGACTAGGATGTGGGCACGCTCTGCTGTAATGTACTTCCTGATGTTGCCTATGGCCTTGAGATGAAAACATGGTTTACAGATTCTGTTGACATGCTCTTGCAGTGAAAGGTCTGATTCAATCCAGACTCCTAGATCCTTCACAGTACAGCTGTTGACAGGTTTGCTGATCTGATAGTGACTTCTTTCTGGAGATCAGTTTGATGATGTTTCCGTCCAACAAATAGACCTGTTTTTTCGTCATTCAATTTTAATGTTCGGCCCTTCATCCATGATTTTATTCCAGCGGTGCAGAGTTCCAATTGTTGGGGGGCTGATGATTGAGAAGTGGATAAGAAGAAATTCATTAGCCAAGAGTCTTCTGCATAAGAAGTTTGAGATGCTGAAACTCGATGACTGACTGGTTGAAGCTAGCCTGTATAAATCAGAAAAAGGACTGGATCTTGAAGACCGAACCCTGAGGTACACCACATGACTGAACAGTCTTGCAGGAAAGTTGATCTACAATGGATACAAGTTAGCTCCTATCTGTCAGATAGGACTGAAACCACTTCAGGGCTACGCCATGGAGTAGTGTGGTGATCCAGAATGTGACCAGACTGATGAATGGGTACATCTACTGAACAAAAGTTCGTGACACCATTCAGACTTGTATAAAAAAAGTCACATTTTGCTCTTTATCTTTTTTCACAAAACTGACATCTGGCAAGGACCTTCGTTATTATTT
Source organism: Plotosus lineatus (assembly GCA_024760905.1). Lineage (NCBI taxonomy): Eukaryota > Metazoa > Chordata > Actinopteri > Siluriformes > Plotosidae > Plotosus > Plotosus lineatus. Next base: position 4,337,135 of record CM045744.1, read on the forward strand.
CCTCAGGTTAAGTGGTCATTTGAATGTTGTAGGGGTCAATTCCAAGTTCACACACTCATATCAAGCATGACCACCAGCTGCGTTGATGCAGGCAACACCTCTCCGTCGCATCGAATCAGCAAGCCGTGCGTGGAGGGACTGTGGGATGTACACATGTTCCAGATCTGATGGAGATATTGTTGCAGGTGGATTCGGGGAACGTCTCGGGCGTCAATCCATTTAATCCCAGACGTGCTCGATGGGGGACAAGTCTGGGGATCTTGCTGGCCAGGGAAGGACATGGACATTGTTCTGTGCCAGGAACTGTTTAACAATCCGAGCAGCATGTGGCCCTGCTGTCACACCATTCCTGGTCTTTGTTTTCTTATGAAGGGTAAAACCGTTGGCTGAAGCACTTCATCCCAGTATCATTGCCTGTTCAGGTTGCTGGCAATGACTATCGGATCTGTTTTGTGTGCCACCGTTATGCTGCCCCAGACCATCACACTGCTACCTCCAAAGCGATCGATTTCCATAACACCCTTGTTAATGTAACGCTCACCATGTCGACGGTACACCTGTAACATGGCTGTCGGCTCTGTTCAACATGAACCTGGACTCATCTGTGAACAGGACTCTGTTCCATTGATGTAATGGCCACCTCAAATGCCATCTTGCCCAATGTCGCTGCTGAAAGGTGAGAATTGGCCTTCTTGCTGGACGTCTTGCAATGATCCCAAAATGCCATAAGAGTCACAGCACGGTTTGACTATCTCCACCTTAATGCTGTGACTGATGCTGCTTGGAACCGGTTCCAGAGGTTGTCCTGTCGTTACTGGTGGTTGACCACTGTGGGGGCAATCTCAGACTTAATTGGTTTGCTGGTGCAGGTTCCACACTTTGTTCCTATGGATATTAAATCGATGAGGTGGTTCTGGCTTGGAGCATTCCAAGAGCCCACCATCGGTCATTTTCAGAAAGTCGTGGCATTTTCCGGTTCACAATTCAATGTTTTTCAGGTGGCATTTATTGAATGTCTGTATCAACAATGAAGAATTTTATCATAAAGGCATGTTTAAATACAGACAGACTAACCCGTTTTCCATGAAATTGCACATGCAAAGTAATTTTGTCGTTTCTCAAAATTACCTGTGAAAAATACGTTTGTGGACATGTTTTTTATGGCTTAATTTTGACAATTTATTCTTATCTAAATGTTTGTCACAAAAACATTTGTTGCCATGTCAAAGGACACGTACCATATACATTGGAGATTTTATGTTCAGGGTATGTGTCCTTTGAGACATGAACGGTCTTTATAAATCCATATAAAACTCCCCAGGTGCAAGTTTGATTTTTAGAAGTAGGTGGTGGCTGATGTATACAAACAACTGAGTGTTTTGTTAAATGAGGTGAAGCTTGCTTCCAAATGTTCAAAGGTAGAGAGTGAAGTCTTTGTGCCACAACAAGACATCCCTTGTGGATCCCTGCAACTCCACCTCCTTTTCCTTGACGAGGGATGTGCTTGTGACCATATCCAGTTGGTCATTTCCACTATTGCTGCTTCATATCCTGCCTCTTTGAGCCAAGTTTCAGTCAAGAATAACACCTTGGTGTCATGTTCTGAGTCAGTTATTTCAATAGTCTTATTTTTCAAAGATTGTGCATTCCAAAGAACAACACTGAGGAAGTTTGGAGGTTTGTCTGTTTTCCTTTTGTTGAAGTTCCTGGTTAGATGTACAAATTTTTAGATTTTCACCTTTCGTCCAGATCTGCAACTTTCTTACAATCCCCTTCAACTACAGACTGTCTATACTGATTGGAGGACAATGGAGTGGGTGTACTGATTTGTCTAACAATGGCCTGTCCTTGGGCGTACACCAGTGGTTGATTGGTTTCCATTGCAATCAGAGCTTGGGTGCTGATTGACAAGACATTCAAAGTCGGTGATTTTTAACACCCCAACAGCAGAAAAGTGCCCATAACATCAACATTTCTCAGTATTGCTTCTTGAAACATCAAGTCTTCCAAGGGCACTTGGCAGTCACCATGCCAAAATGTAGCACATAACTGAGTATGAGTCATGAAAATGGTAAAAAGGTAGGAGCTGAATAACTAGCAGCTAACAAGTGCCTGTCAACCAACCAAAAACACCAATTGAGTGAATATGGCACTCCTGAAGAAACACCTCAATCTTTCCACCTTCCAAAATCACTGTCACTCTTGACAGGCTGTCTAATACCCCTTTCTAGGACTAATTAGATTTCTAAGCCTGTGGTTTTAAATGAACCTTAGTTTCAAACTCTCAAATAACCTTTTGTTCATACATTAAAAAAAATGCATGCCCCTCAAGCAATTTACTATTTAAACCCGACAAATGACACCTGCAAAAAAGCCCCGCATTGCTAAAATAGCAAATCATAGACTTGTCAACCAGATTTATTAAAATTAACCAGTACATTTGCAAATGAAGTTATTAATATACTATTAAAGATCTGCAGCAAGAGTCTGAAATTTCTGAATTAGTGTTGATGATAAATTTAGGTCAGATATTTGTCAGGTTTGCAAGTGGCGTGGATCTGCTCCATCAGGTTTACACCTCTTGGCCACTATGATGGAGCAAGGCACATCAAGCAGTGAAGGTTCCTTTACCCAATGAGTGGTGAAGCATTTCACAGCTTTGGAGCACTTAAATTGAGAGAGCCGAGAACGGGTCATTATAAACATTCTGCGACTAGTGCTGATTAGAAAATCTGACCTGTGCCCAAGTGCAAGTGAGTTTAGTGATCTCTCCACTTGGGAAGGAGGAAAAAGGCAATTAATGCAAAAGTTCCTCTTGAATTTCATCTAGCACTGAAGTGAAGGCAGTTTGCACCATTTTAATTTGGGGCCATTTTTCTTTTTGGTTAAACTTGAATGCGTCAGAGTTTAAAGAGGAAGTTGATCATCCCTCCATCCAGGATTCTCATTCTTGGGCATGATTGTGAGACCAGAATATGCCTTTTGAAGATCATCATAAAATATTTAATTGAACTTGTAGTTTATATCAGGTGGAGATTTTGTTGGAAAATAGAGGTCTAATGCTTGCCACAGTAAAAGATCAGGGACATGGTGTTGACAACCAGTAAACTGAGGTTCTGTGAGTCCCTTCTGGAGAAATTTTCTTTGAAGCCTGATGGCAAGACCACTTTTTTATTATAAACCAGTACAGTATTACTGCTGTTGTCAGAGAATCATTCAAATACTGTTCCATACGTTGTATTCATCAAGCAGGACTTGGAGTGGTGCAGAGATGTCATCTGCTGACCCACTTTTACAAGCCAAGATGCCAAGGTGTAGAGTTCTAGCTGAGTTCTTTTAAACAGACAACCTGGTACTCTTGAGAATTTTCTTGCTGCAAAAATGCTTTTCTGAGAATTTCTTTTTAGCAGTCTGAACTTCTGTTGCATTCTCAATCATTCGACGCTAAACTCCTGATTTTGATGGTGTTGGCACATCTATCCCCTCTTCTGACAAATTGTACAGAATGTTTGTTTTCTGAATGACCTGATAATATTTGACCTTTCAGTTACACGGCAGACGTTGAGTGACATCTCTTACGTTTGACTGGAGCTTCTTCTGGAATTGCCTCAGGATCAAATTCACTGCTGATGTTTCCCTCATCACAACTTTGATGTAAACACTTGGCTTGCACAGAGCAATCACTCAGTTCAAGTAAGCGTTGTGGACATTTTTGAAGTATGGATTGTTGACATGGGTGCCACCCTCTCAGTTGTATACTCTACTTGGCCTCCTGATTCCACTTGTTTTTTGTAGAGTCCATAGCCAAGTTCCTATTGTTTGACTTTTTTTTCCCAAATTCTTGACCTTTCTTCTTTTCTGTTTTTTCTAAATCATTTATCAGCTTATCAACCTTTGCTGAAAACTACCGTTTCAAAAGGGGAAATTTCAGCTTCTCCCAACGCTTCAGTAATTTTCCTTATTCGGTCTTGTCGCCCTTGGAGTTCATCGAACAGTCCAAGAAACCTGCCAACAATGTCTTTGTTCATTGGCATTTTACAATTTCTCATTCAAGTCTTGTTTTACTTGTGGTATATCAGGATGGCATTTTAAGGCCGTGTCCACTTCCCAGCAGTTTCTGCTGCCGATTTTGACATTTTGCTTTGGATGGTGCTATCTGTTAACCAAGTAAAAACTGGAGGGTTGAGTGGCGTTCAGTTAATTATGTGATGAATTCATATTACTTCACTGCCTTGGACCCTTGTTGCTTATTAATGTTTGGAGACCCACTTTGCCTTTCGTGCCTTTGCTGCTTTTTAATTTTTCTGACTTCCTGTCTCACATGGCCCCTAAAACATAAGGCGAAGTAACCCTTATAAATCTTCGCCTTCTCCAAGATTTCAATCCATGTCAAAACGCACAATTCTGGCTGTTCTTTTTCTTGCAAGGATTTTGGACGTCGTTCATGGAACTTGAAATGAACAGAAATGACACCACTCTGGGTTCAACTGAACACACCTTTTTTCAGCCTTGCTTTTCTTTGATAGTTCCTCTGTACTGGTGTCACATAGCCCTTCGTGTCGATGACCTTGAATGTGTAATGGCTGATTGCACTTATGGTTTCAGTGCCTTAGACTATGCATCCAATTTGCAAAATTAAGCACCACAGAAGTACCAGAGAATCATTATGAATTTTGAAGTGAGGTGATGCTGGGTCTGGGAAGATTTTGCATTACCCAATAAAAATAAATGTATATGGAAAAAGTCCACCAAATGCAATGTCAGGAAAGTAGAAATTTTAATCATACAACTTGCAGTTTAGCTTGTGCTTGCCTCCCCAGCCCTTGTTGCAGCTTCTCCTCCTTTCTTCCCCACCGACCTCTTTTGCCACTGCTCTCCCCCTTTTGCTCTTGGCCCCACTTCCCTCCCTTCCTTCCTCCTTCATATCCCCACTACTTCCCACTTTATAAAATTCTCTATTCCCTTCCTCCTGTGCTCTCTCTGCTGCCCTTCCCTCCACCTTGCTTCCAACTTCTCCTGTCTGCTGGACAAGGATGTACTCCATGTCTTCCACTTCCCTCACCCTCTGGTGAACTCCCTCGACGACCAGTCCACTGATGGGCTAGGCAAACCTCCCCAGCATGCTATTGAAGCTGAGTGGTGTTCACCGGGACTGTGTGCTATGTCCTGCCCCTGAACTTCCTGCTCATTGCCCCCCCCCTGCTGCTTATCTCCAGTGCCTTCTGTTGTCTCTCATCCCCCTCCGTGCATGACTCTGCCACTTCCTGCTCCTGCCACCTCCAGGCTTTGGTACCTGGGCTTGCTTACAGATCAGGCCAGCATTGGCACTTTAGAATGTATATCCATCCCCTTGAGGGTCCACTGCCCTATACGTGTTGACCAACCCTGCCCCCACCACAACCTGTATTAGTGCCACCCCTTCTCTTCTCCGGATGTCCTCATTAACGGCCCTTGATCAGCTGCCTTTGTTTCAACAGCTGATACTGGGTTGACAATACTTTATTGCCCGAGGAGGGAATTTGTCTTGCACGTACACAAGCTCCATAAAACATACATACATAAAAACATATTACAAACATGAAAACATAATACATATATAAAATTTAAATATCTTAAGGTACAGTGTAAGAAGACTAGCACTAAAAGTTCAAAAATGAAGTTTAAAAATACTTTAAATACTATGTTAAAACGGACATGTAACGACTTAAGACATAAAACTAAATTTTTAAATTAGATAACGCAACAGATAAAACAGTGGTACAAAATGTAACAATATACAAGAGACTAAAGGTGGAGGCTACTTATTTAAAAGGAAAATACTAGTTGGTATATAGGATGTACGGGCTCTCCTTGATTTAAGTTTAGGTAATTGATATCTGCGGCCGGAAGGAAGAAGGATATATTCAGAATGAAGAACATGAGTTTCGTCGTTAATAATTTTGGATGCTAGATTTAGTACATGAGATTCATAAAAGTAGTCAATAGGGTCTAAAGGAGTTCCAATGATTTTGCTGCTTACGTTTACAATTTTGCCAAGTTTGTTTGTTTTTGAGAGAGGGTGCCGTACCAACATTGTACACTAAAAAGTAAAACAGATTGCACACATGATTTATAAAATAACAACATAATGGTTTTATCAATATGAAAAGAGCTGAGTTTGTGGAGGAAGAACAGTCTTTGTTGACACTTGTTGTACACGGCCTCAGTATTCTGGGTAAAAGTCAGCTTATTGTCAATGATAGTTCCCAGATATTTGTATTGGTCAACTTGTTCAACAATCTGAGTTAATTACGACAGATGCATGATCAGATTTTTTTTTGTTCTAAAGTCTATGATGAGTTCCTTCGTTTTCTTTACATTCAGCTGTAGGAAATTGTCCTCACACCATGAATTGAAGTTATAAATGTCCTCTCGGTAGCTGGCTAAAGACTCACAATCACTAAGGAGACTCAAGGGCGGCGGCGTCTGCGAACTTGATGGTAGAGCAATTCGAGTGGGTACTGACACAATCGTTAGTGTAGAGAATGAACAACACAGGGGAGAGAACACATCCCTGTGGAGCCCCGTGTTGATGGTAACTCTACTGGACATGCTGTCGTTAACCCTCACGTACTGGGTTCTGTCTCTCAGGAAGTTGAAGATCCATTTGATCACTGCATTGTTTACGGATAAGCGTTGAAGTTTCTCAATCATTAGGTGTGGCTGTATGGTGTTAAATGCGGATGAAAAGTCAATGAACAGAACCCGAACAAATGACTTTGGAGTTTCAAGATGTTGGTATACCTGGTTTAGAAGTGTGATTGTGGCATCTTCAACTCCCCGTTTTGCCCTGTAAGCGAATTGTAGAGGGCCCAGCTTGTCTTGGATGTCGCGTAGCAACGACTTCAGCACCAACCTCTCCAAGCACTTCATGACAACCGATGTAAGGGCCACAGGCCTGTAGTCGTTTAGAGTTGATGGTTTGGTTTTCTTAGGTACAGGAACCATTTCAGACAATTTCCAGAGTTTTGGTATTAAATTAGAATCCAGTGACATTTGGAATAATTTACAAAACACTTCACTGAGCTGGTCGCGACACTCCTTTAGGACCTTGCCGTCCAAGTTATCTGGTCCAGACGCTTTACGTATGTTCAGTTTGGAGAACTCATTGATGACGTCATCGTGTTTAAGTAGTATCGGGCTCGAGTTGTTGGCGTCTAAATCCGAATACAAGCGATCACATTGTTGACTAAAATCGAAACAGTCAAACCTTGCATAAGTCATTGAGTTCACTGGCGAATGCATTTTTATCGGGAACATTGATGGCGTGTCTCTCGCTTTTACTACCAATCATAGTTCTTACACCACTCCAAGCTTGGCGAGGGTTGTTTGTGTAAAACTGACGCTCGATCTTCTCCTTGTAGGCCTGCTTACATAGTCTTATTGTGCAATCAATTTCCTTCTGAACAAGCCTCAAATCATCTGTTTTGTTCCATGAAAGCTATTTTCTTCTTGTTAAGCAGCAACTTTAACTCTTTTGTGACCCAGGGCTTGTTATTCAGGTAGACTTTTACTGGGAATAATATTGTCCACACAAGTTTATATAACATGAAATATGATCAGTAACAGTATCCAAGTTTGCACAATCGTCAAAGAAAATGTCCCAGTTTGTACTGTCAAAACACCCTTTCAATAGAATCAGAATCCCACGTCCTCACAATCTTTGAGTGAATTTTGTCCATTTTCAGTTTAGTCTTGTACTTGGGCATTAAGTATACTCCGTTGTGGTCAGATGATCCCAGAGGCAGCTTACTCAGTTTTATAGGCGTGTTTAACGTTCCCGTAACAGAGGTCGATTGTCTTTGTGGGTTTTTACATGTCACATATTGTTCGTAGTGTGGTAAAGTTTAAGTGAACAACTGTTGAAGTCACCGAGAATAAGTTTCCGTGCTTCAGGAGAGAGATTTTCTCATTTTTGCATGTGGTCGTAGATTTGATCCGTTGCCTTCTTGTCGTTAGCACTTGGAGGAATATACACCAGTGTTATGAAGACTTGTCCAAACTCTCGTGGTAGATAGAATGGACGAAACGATACAGATAAAAGTTCAATATCGGATGAACATACTGTTTCTTATCGTAAAGTTAGTGCACCACTTGGAGTTCACGTATATACAAACGCCGCCCCCGATGGTCTTCCCGGTAGCGTCGGTGTCTCTGTCGAGGCGGATAGGGGGTCCGAACCCGGGTAGTGTAATCAGAGTCGTCAAACTGTCTATTCAACCATGTCTCTGTAAAGCACAACAGTGAACTATCACGGTACTCAAACAGATGTTCCACACATGCATGGAGTTCATGAAGCTTGTTTTTGATGGACCGTACGTTGGAAAGCAGTATGGTGGGAAGCGCAGGTTTGTGGTTACGGGCTCGAACTGGACGTCTCACGCCCCCTCTCTTAGCTCTTTTACGTCGTTTTGTGGTGGTATGGTCCTCTGAAGTCGGTACACAATCCTGAGGTATATCCAGTTTAAGGCTACTCGCATCCAGATTGTCACTGAAGGATAATAAGAACTCCCGTCCATAGCGAATGTAATGACCGTAGTCGCCATGTTGTATACCCAAGCCGTATCCCGCTTGTGTGCAATCGACATTATGTTGAAATATGATGATTTTGAGCAAATGCAGCGTCAAAATGCTCAAAATAAGCATCCCCATGTTAGGAAAATCATTCACAATGAACAAATTCGTCACAGTAACACACAGAAGGACACAAAACAACAAAAATATCCGGAGCTCTGAGCGTGCGTGTCGCCAGCTGCGCAGTGCCACCTGTAACTGGTATTCTTTGCAGATATGCAACACTGCAGGTGTTTGGTGAATCGCGCATTGAGAGTTTCAAACGTATGCACATATATATTTTCACAAGTGCATGTATTGTTGATTGACATTTTAATAATAAAAAGTGTACAGACATCTTACCCCCGCCCCAGTGTACGCTTTGTATGCTTGAAAATGTTGCATGACCCCTTAGTGCTAACCAGTAATGTTAAACACGAGTTAACTAATGACTTAACACCCCATATTTAAGTCAGTTAGCTGCCACGGGTTAAAAATTTAACCAGCCATTAGGGGTTAACCAGGTTTTGAACAACCGGCCCCAGAATTTTAAGGCCATCTGTACACAGTGCGAAGGCTTCTGTTACCTTCGTCCGCCATACCCATGCTCCCACATACAAGGCAGCAGACTTACTGTGGTTCACTCGGTCCCCAGTGGTCTCTGAAAAGGCCCCCAGTACTATCGCCACCACACGAAGTCCCCCATGGTGCTCAGGAACAGCGTCGCATCATCCATGTACACTGCCACCTTGACTCTGTCCTTTTGACCCGGGGACATGTTCATCCAAGAAGGTTGGCTCCCTCCTCAAAGCCTCGATAAGGGGCTCGCGATGCAGCATCTGTGAAAGTGGACATCCCTGTCTCGCCCCTCATTGCTCGATCAACTGTTGTACCTGTTAATCATGACCCGGCTCGCTGCACCCTTGTACAGCAAGTGCACCATAGCTATGAACCCTGGCATGCAGCCCACATGCTCCAACACCTGGAACATAAATGCATGTGACACTTTGTTGAATGCTTTCTCATGGTCCAGGCTTGGCACTGCCAATGGCACCTGGTGTTGCTTGGTCCATGTTATCAGGTTGCGGACCAGTGCTAGGTTCATGCTACTTGTGTGCCCTGGGACACCACATGTTTGGTCCTGGTACACTGCCTGGGCCATCACCTGTTGCAGGCGCAGAACAAGGAGCTTGGCCAGTATCTTGTAGTCAGCAGTCAACAAAGTTGATTGGCCTCCAATTCGTCAGCTCCTCCCTGTGTCCCTTTTTGAGCAGCAGGGCAATGTAGCCCACCCTTGTGGATGATGGCAACTGCCCTTTTGCCATTGCCTCCCCATCAATTGTGGCTCGACCAGCATCCAAAATCTCCTATACCATTTGACTGACAAGCCATCTCCGCTGGGAGCTATGCCACTCTTTGGTATGAGCATGGCTGCCTCGACCTCTAAGATCTGGCTCCCCAATGTTCCCTCATTGTCCCCTTGCTAGCCGGCCCTCCATGGCCTCTGGAAACCCCTCTACTCGGTCCTGCCGTATGACTCCATCCCCTCCACAGTTGTTTCAATGCCTGCCCACCCCCAGAGACCCTCGATGATTGCCCCTCCAGCCCTCACCTGTTCTTGGGTTTATTCTCTCTGGAAAAATAACATGGGCAGCAAGCTACCTCTTCCAACGGAACTAATTCCCCATACACATTTTACACAAAGCCTAGACATGACCTCGTTACCCCCTCTCCAATGGACTCCCCACTGCCCTTTAGCCTGCCACCCTTTCAAAACTGGAAAAACAAGGCCTGTCCCCAAATTCCCCTCCTCTCCCTTGCTCCCATGGCCACCAAGGGTGCCCCACGGTTGTCCCACCCCCATTATTTGCTGCCATCCCCTACCTTGCCTAAAGGTTGCAAACACCCCCTCCTGGTCCACCTTTGGGTCTGGGCTCCTGAGGCAGCCACATCACAGGCCCCACCAGCCACTCTTCACCACTGAGATGGCTTGCCACAGAGGCTTTGCCACCTCTGGCCTCTTGGTCCCTAACCCAGTTCCATAAAGGACCAGATCCCGGTGCAGCACTTCCCCTCCCCTTGGGGGACACGACTACAAGGCGTGCTCTGTCTCCTCGCCCCCACACCCTACTGGGCACAGCGGCGTGTGGCTAATGCCCTGCTTCCCTGAATAGCCACTTCCTCACTGGGAGGTGCCCCAGGGCTCCCAACCAGTGCAGGTCTCTCCTCCCGCCATCCAACCACTTGGGCTGCATGGCTGCCCAGTTTATCCCGAGCCGACGGTGGGGGGGGGGTTACGTACCCCACACTTGCGTCCCTCCACCTCTTGTAGAGCTCCCTGTGGTCAAGAATCTGGCTGTCGACCAGGCTCTATGGATGATCCCGCACAGTCGGCCACCTTTTTGTAGTGTGGAGGGCGGTCGGTCAACCAAGGCCCCATCCCTTTCCAGGGAATCGCTGCCCGCAGGGTGAATCCCATCCAGAACCTTGCCAGCAGTGTTGCGGCATGTCCTTCCTCCCCCCCTGACTAACTTGACCAAAAAAAGCGATGTTCAATGAAATGATCTTGAGGGGAACATGCCACCCCTCTCCGTTTCCATTATCATCCTGCCCCGGCTGACCCGCTCACTTCTCCTGCCCTGAATGAGAAAATGGCTCTTTCGAGCTGCCTCCCCACTACAAACTGGACTGGGAAGACATGCACCAGGTGGTTTATACTGGCAATCAGCTCAGCACTTGTCACCAGCACCTGCCCAGAGAGTGAGTGCCCCCCCCCAATTCTTCCACTCTCACCCTGACCTTTGCCAGGGCTCGTTTCCAGTTCTTCTGGGCGCTACCTTCCCTCCAGAAAGTGAGGCCTAGAATTTAAGCCATCCGCACAAGCACGAAGGCTTCTGGTACCTCCTGTCCGCCCTGCCCATGCTCCCACATACTGGGCTGCTGACTTACTGTAGTTCACTCGGGCCCCAGTACCCTCGCTGCCGCATGAGTCCCTTTTGGATGCTCAGGAACGTGGTGTCATCCGCATACACTGACTTTGACCCAGGGATGTGCATACCCACGAAGGCTGGCTCCCTCCTCAAAGCCTCGATAAGGGGCTCAAGGTACAGGACATACAGCATTGGCGAAAGCAGGCATCCCTGTCTCACCCCTCTCCTTTTGCTTGATTAACTGTTATACCCGTTAATCATAACCTGGCTCACTGTGCCCTCATACAGCAGGTTCACCATGGTTATGAACCCTGGTGTGCAGCCTATGTGAACCAGCACCTGGAACATGAATGCATGTGGCACTCTGTCAAATGCTTTTTCCTGGTCCAGGCTTAGCGCTGCTTGGCCCATGCTATCAGGTCGCACCCCATCGCCAGACTCGTGCTGCTTTTGCACCCTGGGACACCACACATTTGGTCTGGGTGCACTGCCCGGGCCATCACCTGTCTTGGGCGCAGCACCAGGAGCTTGGTCAGTATTTTGTAGTCGGTCGTTAGCAAGGAGATTGGCCTCCAATTTGCCAGCTCCTCTCTGGGTCCCTTTTTGTGCAGCAGGGCCACTTAACCCACCCTCATGGATGGGGGCAGCAGCCCTCTTGCCATGGCCTCCCTATACACTCCCATCAAATCGGGGCCGACCAGCATCCAGAACCTCCTGTACCACTGGACTGGCAGGCTGCCCCCCCCCCCACCAGAGCTATGCCGGTCTTCAGTGTGGCCAGCTCAATCTCCTCTAGGGAGATCTGCCGTTCCAGTGCTCCTGCGCTGTGCCCTGCTCGATGGCCTTCAGGAACCCCTCTACCCGGTCTTGCAGTTTGGGACTGACCCCAAAGAGGTCCAAGTAGAAGGCCCTTGTGATGCCCCCCAAGCATCCCCCTCCACGGTCGTCCCCATACCTGCCCTCCCCTGCAGACCCTCAATAGTCGACCCCCCCCCCCCCCCGCTGCCACCTCCGAACTGCGTTAAAGAAGCTGCGTGTTGGCCGTTCATCCCGGCCTGCGGTTTCCCAGCTTGTACGATGTAGCCCCTCGCCTCCGCCTCATAGTAAGCTTTGAGAGCTGCACTGGCCCTCCTATTTCTATCATGGTCCTTATCGTGTCAGGCTGCCACCAGCTCTTCTGACCACCCCCTGACCTTTTCTCTCCTCGTCCGCGCTGTCACCTGTGGCCACCCTCCTCTTGAGGTCTTCCCACCATTCTGCCCGTGTGGCATACGATATCCTCATTTTCCCACTACCCTTGGTGCAGAAGGCGGAAGACCCCGCAAAACCTCAGGACTGTTACGTTCAGCTTCCACCTCCCCTTTGCCCCATCTCCCCCCTTCCATAAGGACTTTTCTGACCACTAGGCAGTGGTCAGAGGCCCAAAATGGCCTTAGGCAGCACCCCTGTACCTTCACCCTCTGCCCTACTAACACCAGGTCCAGCTGTGAGGGCCATTGGCACCTTGGAACATGTACCCCTCCCCTTGAGGGTCCACTGCCCTATACACATCCACCAGCTCTGCTCCTTCCACAGCTTGTGCCAGCTCTGCTCCTTCCTTCCCCCGATGTCCTCGTTAAAGCCCCCCCACCAGCAGCACCCTGTTGGTGCACCATACGTGCTCCAACCCCTGAAAAAAAACAAAAACCTTCCTCTCTGCCCTCCATGGTGGCACGTATACACCTACTGCCCTGACCTCGATCCTTCTCCATGTCCCATCCACGCAGATCACCCTCCCTGGCACCACAGACACTACTTGGTCTATGACCCATTTGTGGGATTTAGAGTTCCCACCCCCTTGCAAACTCCTTCCCTTTCTGCACTGAACAGGCATGAAACTCCAAGACTGCCACCCTCTTCCCCTGCTGCTTAATATCCTTTACATTCAGTGTTGCTATGTTTAGCTCACTCATTGCCTGCCCTGTCCCTCATTATCTTCTGTTGCTTTGGAAGGACTTGGGTCCATTCTTCCTCCTCCCTGCCCTCCCCTTCCTCTTCCACATCCCCACTGTTTCCCACTTCATACACATCAAATTCCCAATTAGCTTTTTCCCCATGCTCTTTGCTGTCCATCCCTCCACCCTACATCCTGCCTCTATGATCTGCTGGATGAGGGTGTGTCCTCCTTTTCCTCTAGCTCTCTGGGGAATTCCATCGACCAGTCCACTGGTGGGCTAGTCCTACCACTTCCCCTTCCAGAACTTTGTCAAGGCAGAGGGGTGTCCACAGGGACTGTGCTGTCTCCTGCAGCAGCTCCTGGCTCTGCTGCTCCCTCCCCATATCTTTTACCTCCTCCCTCCCTTCTGCTCTTTGCCCCACTGCTCCCTTTCTTCGAACTTTGGTGCCTGGGTTTGCTCGTGGAGTAGGCCTTGCTCTTTTCCGGGCAGGTGATTGCCACATGGGCTGCAGGTCTCTGGCGCCTCGCATTCGGCTGCCACATGATCCTCCGCACCGACGGCACCTCTGCCCCGTACATGCCTCTTTCTTGTGCCTCACCCTGCTGCATCTTCGGCAGTAGAGGGGTTGCCCAGGGTAGTGCAGGAACCCTCGATGCGGCCCGATCATGAAGCTGCCTGGCGCATGGCACAAGACCTCCTTCAGCCGAGGGGTCTACTTTAAGCCTTACCCTGAAACGCCTCTTGCCACTCCAGATCCTGAACTGGCCCCTGATCTTCTCGCCCTCTGATACCACCACGCAGTACTGTCCAAAGGTTCCTGGCACCTCCTCCTCTGCCACGAACGGGTTGTAGAGGTGGACAGTGATTGGAACCTCGTCCATCGCAAACGGGGGCACCAGCCGGAGGCCCCGCATTATCTCCTCTCCTTGAAGAAGGAGGTGCACTCCTTATACGATGAAAAGGTGACATCCATGAAGCTAGCCTTAGCAAAGTCCTGAAGACACAGGATCTTTGATGGCACAATCTTGCATTGCTCTTGCAGGAGCACTATCCAGTCCCAGCCAAACCTTTTCTTCACCTCAGCCATCGCTTCCACTTTCAGCTCTACTCTCACGGTTTCGAAGCTGCACCACTCGGGCCAGCCAGAAGTCGCCTTCTCTGTCCATGCCTTGACTTATCTTAGCCAAAAGGCTGAGCAGCGATACCGGCAGTGGAAACGACAAATGGGGGCATTACACCATTACTAAATCCGAGGAGGGTAAATGCTGCAGTCTCAATTTTTCGCATCAGAACAAATTAAAATATATTGTTCAAAGTAAAATTGGCAGAGGAAAGGAGACTTGAGTCTCAGTTAAAATTCAAACCTACTGTATTATAAATTTACACCCCACTTCCTGGGCGGAGGGGGTGAAAATGTATTAAACTCAACACGCAATAATACAACACGACCGCTCCGTGGTCAACCGTAGGATTGCAGGAGAAAATGAATCTGGCAAAATCCTCGTGGACAAGTTTAAAATGCGTTTTTCTGCCAAAGACACCATAATCATTTGTAAGTAATTGTAGAACATGTAACTTTAACAAACAAAAGTAAGATGCTTGAATCACATGCACTGAAGGCAAATTTTCCCCAAAACTCGATCACCATTTTCAACAATATGGCCAATTGTGTAGCACTGGTTGCCTTCGTCTCACACATCCTGCATTTTTAGTTCTCATACATTTAAGGACCTTTTTGTCTCTTAAAACAAACAAGCAGTTTTTTCCTCTGACTTGCACAACGTCCCACATACTTTCCAGCAGCAAACCAAATTCGTCTTGATGGAATTCTTTCTTTTGGGCTTTTTTTCCCCCTTTTTTGGGGGTCGCCACAGTAAATGATTCTCACATTTGATTTTGCATAGGTTTTTACATTGGATGCCCTTCCTGACACAACCCTTTTAGCAAAGGACAAACACGCTGACGGCATTACAGCGTACTCTTTTACGAAAGTCCGCAATGGTTCTTTTACGTGCCTCTCCGCATAGACGGTGAGAGACATGGCTGGCCTTTTATAACCCAGTTAGCTGCACTGGGGGGTACTGGAAATAAAACACGCGTGTGTTTGACCACGTCTTCTTAATGGAGTTAGAATCTTACAAATGTTTATGGAAGGTTAAAAGCCTCAGTCAAGAAGTAAAGCATAAAACAACAGTAACTCTGTCCTTTACACAAAAAGCATTATGGTCCATAATAGCCAATAGGAGGGAGTGGTGTCATCCCTCCTACCCAATGGGAGGCCAGCGGGGCAGGATGTTTGAACCTCATTGATGGGAGAGCAGCTCGTACATTGTTTGAATGGTGCATTTGAATTGAAGATGGCGCTTTCGTAATGTGAACTTGTTTTGTATCCAGATATAAAGATTTTAGGAAAATGCGTTTTGCAACCTGCTGCTTTTTTTTTTTGAGACTTTTGTAAAGTGACCCTTTGTATTTGATATAGAAAGCATTTATTTATTTTTTTTGCTATTTCAGATTTGATTGTGTGTATTCCTCTCTTTTTGCGGTAATTGTCAATCAATATAAAATCTAGATTTGTTTTATACTCTTATTCCTTGGATGTTATACATGACTTGTTAATGTAATAACATAAGTTTACAATTTAAGAATTGTTTTCATATTGCTTTGGGGACCATCTTGGATTCTCGTCACATGACATTACCCACTTGAAATCATTGAAAATGTTTTCATAAGAGTAAAGCCATTACATCCAAACTGTTAATAGATTATAACGCAGCATAAGAATACCCAATATGTAAGATGAAAACAAATTCCTTCATCTTGATATTTGGAACAGCTTGGCTATTTCCACATTTTCATTTATGAAAACAGAAATTATATAATCTCCTCCTAAGGAAACATTAACCAACAGAAAATGTGTTGGCAATGTTAAAATGAGATCATGTGACCCAAATTTGACCTCGGTGACATGAGAAAAACTGAAGGCCTCATGCAATTTGAGTTTCTGCATTCAATATCAAGTGGCTTTTTTTTTTTTTTTTTTTTTTGCGCCACTTCGCGATCTGAGCATCGGGGTCTTAGTACATCGCAGTATTTTAATAAATAAAATATTTATATATTCATAAATTCGTGCTGAAACGCTCATGTAAGCAAGTGGAAGGTAGGGACTTGAGGCAGGCTGCGTCCATTGTTTCCCAACAGACTGAAGTGCCCCTCCTCCCCAGTTCAGGCAGAACCGCCTACTCAACTCAATCTCACAAGCTGATTGGCTTAGATGCGTGATGCTGTTGCCTAACACATTCCCGTGGGATTTTTTTGGTGATCTTGGTGTTTGTGAACGTCCTGCACCGCAGAGAAAAGCTATTGTCAGAGGTGAGTACAGTACTTGATATTTAAAAAGAATTTATATATAAATACTTTAATACATTACAGTATTTTACATATGCATATAACTGTGACGTTAAATATACACTTCTTGATATTGTATAGATGCGAAAACATGTATAGAAATGACACAACATGGTAGAAATGAAAGGGTGTTCCTACTTCGCGGTTTTTTTGAATATTGCGGCCAGGTCTGGTCTACATTATCCGTGATATTCAAGGGCTGACTGGCATTTTGAGCTTTAACATTTTGGTACTTCTAGGGTTAATAAACTTGAAAGAATAAAAACATGAAATGTTCTGTAGTTTAAATGTTTGGTAATTAATTATATAAACTGTTCTTGAATTGCTCTACATTTCAGTTATGGAGTGTGAAATAAAATGCATCATTTGGTGAAAATTGCCAGCAAGTGCAGAATCAAGGTCGGTGCCCCCTCGGGGTCTAATTCAAAACAGCGAGACAAGTTGAAAAACAGAATGGATTTTTTTTTTTTTTCTTTCCTCTTTAACCACACGGAGTCATCTATTTGATTTGGCATAGGTTTTTACATCAGACACCCTTCCTGACACAGTCCTTTTTAAGCAAGGGGCAGAAACACGCTGACGGCTATGCAGCCTACTCTTGATTAAAGCATTTTTACATGCCTCTCACCATAGACCGGGAGAGAAATGTTCGGCCTTTGATAACCCAGTTAGTTGCACGGGGGAGATGGTGACAACCTTGTGTAGAGTGCGACTCGAACCCCCAACTCCAGGCCACATTATCCTTAGATAATCAAGACTGTTTAGACTAGTTTAATACCATCAAGAAAAACAGAAGATAACACAAACAAGTAAATGAAATCTTGCAAAGCATGATGTGTAATGTGGAAGTAAGAGAAACGGTACACATTCTTGCATCCATATGGACTACAGTAACCACTGACTAAGTTTGCAGTATAGGGTAACTCAACATGCTGAGGATGACAGATTAAGGGGTTAAACCGAATGAATAAATAAAAATAAGCAAATAAAAGGGGCAGCCAATTGAAAACACAAAATTAGTGTACACATGAGAAACTGGAGCACAAAATAAATCAGTCAGATTTGCAATATTTTGTCAAAATAAATGAACGAATGAGAAGTAAAAAGCTGGAGGTCTCCTGGCCACATATCAGGAATTTTAGCTCGGTTGGTAGAGCGTCCGCTTTATCCTCCAAAAGGTCAGAGTTCGAATCCGACAGCATCATAAGACGTTAAAATTTGCCAGTTGTTACTTCCTGCTTGGCGCTCAGCATCAAAGGCTCGAACAACGCAATAACTGGCGCTGTACAGTGGCGACAAGTGCCCAGAGCACAAAGCAAATTTCATGCATGTAATATACTTTGACAATGAAGAGTGATCATATAAATGTCAGATGAACAATTCCAATGACGAGATAAGTAAAGTAAAAATAAACGCTCCCAAATGGATTTTGTGGTTTCTTTGATATTTTTTGCACGTTTGACACTCATCCATTTCAGATCAAGCAAACCTAAATATTATACAAATTGGTCAGGGCAAAAACTTTTGCTCAGCAATGTATATTATGTTTGGGGTATGACAGACTATTCAGCTAGTTATGCACTGACCAACCAATCAGAGTGCAGTAAAATGCTGACTATGGGGAGTCCATTCGCTGGCCCAGTGAGCCAAATCTGATTCAGGGAAACGACCCCATTGCTTGTACTTGAATTGTACTGAATGAACTGCATCATTCCTGTTTCAGTGGTACCAAATTCAGTGTTCTTTTTCTGTGAAGATTTTAGTTTGTTGATTTTTCACCGATCTTGATTAGAGAGCCTGTTTTGATGAGATCTCAAGTGTACTACAAAATTGGCTCGTGCGTCACGACGATATGACGCAGGTGGTCTCAATCATTATCATATTCAGCAGTGAATCTCTAGCTTTCCATACATACCTGGTTTGTCAGGACTATATTGCGTGGGTTTTTTAAAACTTAATGTTTATAAATATCCCCAAGAATTCCAGTTTTTGAGAAATTTTAGAATATAACCCCCACAATCTGGGTACCAAAATTTAGATTTTTATCAAACGAAACTTGAATTGAAGCTCATGAATAAACAAGCTTGACATGTCTGGCAATTCAATTTCAAGTCCCCTTAAAAAAAAGGCAAGATTCCCGAAACTGTGATGGATGCTTCTAAGTAGGAAACAAGCATTTCTGATCTATTTATTCCATACCGAGGTAAGTAAAATAATTGTGCAATAAAACTGGTTTAGCAGTTTAAACCGGTTCGAACATGCAAACAATATGTATTGTGATATTCTGAAGCAAAATCCTTTTTTTTTTTTTTTTTTTTTTTGACATGCATTCGGAAAACTTCGGAATAGTAAAAAAAAAAAATCAGATATTCCAGCTAATTGAACCGGAAGTAGTGCTTTCATTGGGGAAAAAAAAAAAAATGGCGACTGCAGAGGGCCCAGCATGCAATCCAGACACAATTGTTTCCGTCCTCTTGTCTACAGTCATTCAGTGTGCGGAGAGCCAGGTATAATCGGAGCTATGCTGTGATTGGGCAATGCAGATGTTACGAAGGCCTTCAGTCAATAGAATGTTTTTATATAGGATACGGAAATTCCAGGTAAAAACAAAACCACTGTTGGTGTTGCTGATTCCTCAGAAATTTACTAGCATCTGCATCTAGATTTTCGCTTAAACATTTATTTTTAAATGAGCAAAAGAAGGAACCGGTCCCATGAACCTGATCTCCAACAAGGTGCATGAACCATGCATGTTTTTGCTAAACGCAGCAAAAACATCCGTCACACAACTTGTGGCCTCAGGCTCAACACGCTCCAAATCGGTCTCGAAGTCCAGTAAGTTGGATTCCACTTCTCTCCAGCATAATGTTATTTATATGATGAATGATATTGCATGTTATTGTCAAGTTTTAAAGTTTGACAACTTTCCTGAGCAGTTAGTGTCACTAAGTGCTATCCATGCGGCATGCATCCAGCAGGCCTGTGGGCATCACTATGATGGCATTCATATGCGCATATATATAACTGGATCAATCGACTGCTCATAGGGTCACAGGTCTGATGAGGACTAGGTCATGCATGGTACAGTTCTGCGCATGAGCGGATGATGCTCCACCTTTAATCCCGCCTTAAAAATTGAATAAGCATGCATTAATGATTAAGGCTTCACAATATGCTAATAAAAGCACAAGATGCACTTGCACTATTCTAATGTTTTGTGTATTTAATGTTTAAACAGCTTATCTTTTTGATATGCATTTCTATTTCAGTTGTTAATGTTTGTGCCAAAGTTTAAAACATTAAATTTTTATAAGTAGATTGTTTTTCTGTTGCTTAGAATTTTTATTTAAATGACTAAACAATGTTTTTAATGTTCATTTCTCTCTTTGAAATAAAGAATAAATACTGTCAAGAACAGGCTCACTTAATTTAAAATTCTTGCAATATAATGCGATACATATCACAATACAGAAAAGCTAGGCAATACCCAGCCCTATAAAATATTTGTGATCGGAATATAACCTTTTTGTGTATAAAAATTTCTAGTGCGGCTGTTTTGTTGCAATCTTGCAATAAATATAAACTTTGTCTTTCGAATTGATCGGGTCACTCAGCTTGCTGGTTATACATGAAGGGAATTGGCACTTCCAACTTCAGATAGATTTTTAATTTATGGGTTCTAATTTAAAAATCATGTTCCTCAGATGTAAATCAAGACTCTTACTTAGTCTGAGGTTATTTAAGAGTGCTTTGATGGAGAAATCTTAACCTACATTATATTATAACGCATACATTCCTGTCAAAAATCAGCTGCTGCATGTGTACTCAAGGCCACTGCCCCAGTCGCTCAAGGTAGCATGAACATTATCAATAATAGGATTGTTTATTCATACATCCCTTTTTTTTTTTTCCCCAGTGAAGAGTACAATACTCTGAAATTTTTACAATTATTACTTATTACAATACTCTGAATTTTCCAAAATAATTACATATTAAACTTTTCCAACATTTTTGACCTCCTTCACAGCCAAAACCATCGTAGATAGCCGACTGATGGTTCCAATGGATTAAGCAAGTCATTATACCTTCAAAACAAAACTATCAGGCTATTGACTTGGTTGAAGTTCAATTAATTTTCATAATTTGATTTTCAGCTTTTTTTTTTTTTTTGTCAAATTTCACGAGTCTGACCCCCATTAAACCCCAAGGCATGGTAGATAGCCTAAAACTGATGCTTCCAATGAATTAAGCAGGTATTTTTCCTTTTAAACAAAAGTATCACGGTATTGACTTGGTTGGTTAAATTTGAATCAATTTTCAAAAATTGTTCATTTTCGGTAATTATTTTTCCTGCTGTTTTTACACCCACGTCATAGTGGCTCTTCCCCAGTTTCCATAGTGGGAAGTGACTAGTCCAACTCCTCCTGGATGGGATGCTGGTCCATCGTTGGTTACCTTCCCTGTGTGTGTGTGTGTGTGTGTATATACACACGCATTTATTTTCCTGGTACCCATTTATACTGCTGGGAGAACAGAAGCACACTTGCAGTTAAGACCTTGCCTGGGGGTCTAACTGGGATTTGAACACACAACCTCCTCATGAGTGCAGCACCCTAACCAATACGCCACCGGCCTCCACTTTGCCAATTTGGCGCTACCATAATGTAGGAAAAAAAAATGCATTTTGAAACAGCTTTTACAACAAAACCCATTACCTAAGAGGCCCGGAATTCCATAATGCAGAACCACATTGTAGAAATGACAGATATGGCGTTCAGTGTTTTGTAGAAAGTCATAATTCTTGTTTCATAGTCTCCCCAAAAGTGCTCCAAATGATGTCCAAGCCAGGGGTGAAGTGGAGGTAACAGAACAGACTCTCAGAAACTGTTCAAGATAATTGCATGAAATTTGGACTGGTGATTTGGAATAGGTAACCCAACAAAAAGAACCTAAAACCATCCATTTATGATGACTTTCATCCCCCCCCCCCCGTGCAGATGCCTACTAAAATAAGTGAATATACTGTACGTCGAGCACCCGCATATACACCCAACTACAACCCTGCATACACCCTTCTGTACATCTCTGAATATATGTACAGGGCTATAAATAGATGTACTGTGGGTGTTATATACATTATGTACATACGTTAGGGTGCATCATCTTCCTCCTTAAGTCATAGATTTCTAAGTCCCCAAGTTAAGTGTACCATTATACAAAAACCCCTGAATTTTTAGATGATTTGGTTCATATTTAGGGAGACCACTGTCAGGTTATAATTCTCTGCAAATTTAGATTTTTAATTTTCCTGATTTGTGGCATGTATGACCTTTTTAAACAGTGTAATCTTCCTCCCGCTCAGTGACAACTCCAGCACAAATAAAGAAGGGTCGAGATTTTGTGAACTTTGTCACGGTCACAGTGGTGTATTGCTAGTGGTGCTTCAATGTTCAAAGGGTTTAAATGGATGATCTACTACTGTACAACACACTGCTTACATATAATGTCATTAATCCATGAGATACAAAGAGTGTTATCACAGCAATGAAAAGACACCTTTGGTACTTTTACTGGTGATATGAAACCCCTTGCACTTTTTAGTGACTTTGTACCCGAACAAGAAAAGCAAGGTCTGGCTACCAAGCTCATTGCTCTCAAACTATCTGAGATCGTCACAAGACCTGCACGGCGATTTGGTTCGGGGTTTGGAAAACCAAAATTTCCTACAGAAATCAGCACTGAAACATCTCTTGCCTACCTTGTAACCCCAGTCTGTTGGTTCACATCCCACACCCTGAAGCAGAAACACAGATCTCTGTTTGAAGATGTTGGAAACTGGGTTGAAATGGACTCTTACCAGACATCTGTGACTAACATTGCTGATATGAATGTGATAAATGATGGTGCGAACAGAGGAGTGGAATTTGGTGCATATGATCTAAAAGCAGCCCAGACTGAAGAACATCAAGTTGTTGAGAGCAGCAGGAAAGAAATTCCTAATATTTGCAACAAAAAATCAATTTGTTGAATAAACTTTAAACAATACTGAGAAGAGCTCAAACAACATGATAAGATGATGAGCTGACTCATGTATATCAGTTTACAAAGTGTATATTAAAAATATTTCGACTTAATTGTATTACTGCTGTTCGGGAAATGATTCGGTCCTGAACCCATCCAAAGTGAGCACGAGCACACACTGAGCACCTGGAGAGCAGTCGGAGGTGAGCTGCATTGCTCAAGGGTCCTTCAGGGGCTAATAACCGGGACCGGTAGGCTTGTGGTTGGCAGTATCTGTCACTTTTTCCATGAAAACCATCCACATGGAAAACGGTAAAAGTTCTTCCGAAATAGTCCGAGTCAGTAACAGAGCCCGTCTCTCACCACTGTCTGGGCTGGGTTTGTGTTTTTAAATTAAAATCGCAGCACCACCTGCTGGTCGATTACAGTCCGAGCAGCTCCAGAGAAGCGAGCCGCGGTGCACCGCTCGGTTCCGATCCGTGTATGTCCTGTACACGAATTCAACACAAACACATCCACCAAAAACACATCCGAGTTTCTGTCCTGGAAGAAGGAAATGATTCTCTGTGCTCCACTTCAACTTCTCACAACTTCTCACATCTGGAGTCCAAACTAAAGCTGCTGTTTGATTCCGTTTCATTTGGGATAAAGGACGCGGCGGGTGACTCGTGTGTCGCTGTAAACTCAACATGCAAACACAACAACTTCATTCGGGGAAGAAAACCAAAGCAGTGATCAACTCGAGTCGCTCATTCAGTCAGCAATCAGGAGAAACTCAAATCACGGACAGTCTCGACAACCGGAATATAAACGAAGGTTCATCATCCACAGTCCGTCATCAACTCTGTCAGGATGCACCGACCCCGGAAGTGATGCAATACCGGCCCGATGCGTGGAGTGGGCGGAGCAAGCCCCGATTCCATCTCCCTGTTCCATAAATCCATTTAATATATGGTCCCCAGTAGGAGACGTATCAGATATTCAAGTGGTAAGAACATATTTTCTTATCAATGTGCTTCTTTAATCTTTTTTTTCACAGAACATGTGGAGTGCACCGTTCCCGGAAGTACTGCAATACCGGGCCGATGCGTGGAGTGGACGGAGCAAGCTCCTATTCCATCTCCCTGTTCCAAAAATCAATTTAATATAGGGCCCCCGGTAGGGGGCGTATCAGATATTAAACTGATAAGAACAGATACTACACTTGATCTTAGCCAAAAGGCCGAGAAGCGATACCGACAATGGGAACCGGCAAACCGGGGCATTACACACATTACTACATTCAAGGAGGGGAACTGCTGCCCGCTCTTAATTTTGTACATCAGAGCAATTTCAAATAATTGAAATATATCGTTCAATGTAAAATTAGCAGAGGAAAAAGGCGACTTCAGTCTCCGTTAAAATTAAAAGAAAAGGGTGGTCATAGTATATTCACAAACTGACCAATCAGAAACGAGAACACAAAATCCTTCACACTACAAACTACGTCATTTTAAATTATAATTTTCTCAGCAATCCATTGAAGTGCGTAAAAACCCTTCGATTTCAACCCCCGACTCTTCTTCTTGGCATCCGTCTGTCTCAAGAGACAATGGAGTATAAAAAGCGAAGCTGGAGTGACCTCTCCAGGTGCAGGCCTGGGCAAGTGATATGGAGATCCTGGAGTGCCCAGTGCCAGGATCCACCTCTCGGCGTTGCTGGCAGAGTCCGGCGGAAAGGCAAGCCAGTACAGCCGGTGCCAGCGCGGCTGCAGGAGGTGTCAGAGGGCGTCGCAGAGCTCGGCCAACTGCCTTCGGGCCTCCTTACCGGATTTTCTATCTGGGTTTACTCCCATAGCCTTTGACCAGCCAAGGCCGACCTGCAAGGCAGCAGGAAACTCATGGAGGGCGGGGTCGTTCATTTTCCCGTGCAGATGCGAAGCATCTGCCCACTGCCCATGACTCTTCACACCCCACTTTATTGGGGGGTTAAAAGTATTAAACTCAACACGTATTAAATACAACACTGCCGCTCAGTGGTACACTGTGGAAGTGCGTGAGAAAATAAATCGGGCAGAAAAAAACAGATTCAGAGCAAACCAATTACAGTCCGTGGAGGACAAACATTTTTCTTCCACGTCTTTGGACTGCGCGCTCTGCATATATTAAGTATCCCGCCGTGGTCAATCGGCTCTGACTTCCGGTTCGGGCAAAAAGCTGAATAAACAGACACATATCGATATGGAAAACGATGCGATAAATGTAAATATTTGGGATGTTTTGGATCCCTAGAGACATGAATATAATGTCAACATTTGCAGCATGTCCAGGAAGGTTTGGAAGATACATCGACACATAATAGGAGGTTCACACCTGAATAATATTCCCCACGTCCAACACGTCCCTGCCACGCCCACCTCTCTTATCTTAGTATAGTGTATCAGGGATTTCAACTGATATATTCCACAAATTACAAGGAATTTCCCCCACACTTTTTGTAACAAAACGGCGCTACACACTTATAACCACAAACACTTACAGTTAAACTACACATGTAATATTAGATCATATAAATGAGCAGCAGCAACATCATACTTTTTATTGATTACAGATACAGTATACACAATAACAGAGCAGTTACACACATGCTTGTCATGTTCACATGTAACTCGTTTAAGATACAGGTACAAGTTCACCTGGGATACTGATGCACAATGGCCGAACATCTCTGGCCGAACTTCCTAAAGCAGGGGTGTCAAACTCAGTTCACATCGTGGGCCACATACGGCCTCAGGAGATGCCAAGTGGGCCGGACCATTAAAATTATACCATACTCTGCTATAAATAACCAAAATATCATGTCTTTCCTCTGTTTTTGGTGTAAAGAAGCACAAGAACATTAGGAAAATATTGAAATTTAATGAACTATCTTTTTACAAAACATTTCATGAAACACCCCATATTTCCTGAGACAAATGTGCTATTTACTTTTATCATTCACACACATGCATTGCAACTGATCCCACTGATTATACAAAGGCACAAAACTTAAATTGGTACAGAAAAATATAGTAATGCACTTTAAGATTAAATGAGACTTTTAAAGAAAGGAATTTTTAAACCACTTACACATCCACATATAAAAAATAACAAACTAAGGAGAGTGATATTAAATGTGTAATGAAGAAAGTGTTCACCTGTCCTGTAAATCTGTAAACTTCATACATGAAACATACATACACATACAATACATACTGAACATTTATGGAGTTGCATGAACAGTAGAATTCCATCACACTCTTTAGTTGTGAAGCTGCTGACTCACATTAAAGTGCACATTTTTTAATCACCACAGTCAGGATTCATCTTCACAGCGCTGTATTCTTTCAATGCAAACAGCATCTCAGGCAGCATTTTAAAGGTGTTTGTCTAGTCTGGACTTGTTTCTGTTCCTGGAACGTGGCATATTTTGGCCTGTACAAGTGCATCAACACCAAATGTCATGTCCTGACTAGCTGTCACTTTCAGATTGTCATTTAACTGCTTGTTTGTGAGCCTTGAACGCATTTTTGTTTTATTGATATTCATCACTGAGAAAATATGTTCACAAAGGTAGGTTGTCCCAAACATGTACAAAATTTTAGCAGCCAGGGCTGTTCATTTGGGGTACCCTGGTAGTAGATACTGAGAAAATTTGTCCAGACCTACGGAGGAAAATTTGCCCTTCAAATCTGCATCACACTGCAAATCAATTATTTCTCGCTGAATTCCGACCGGCAGATCAGAAGCTTTAACTGTGAAAGGTGAGCGAAAACTGAAAATTCTGTCTCAAGTTCACCAAATACCTGAAAACGTTTCTCAAACTCCCGCAGTAGTCCTGCAATCTTGTCTTTGTACCGTTTCACGTCCGCATCAGGTCTGGTCACACACACACATCTCTCAGATTGGGGAAATGAGCAGGGTTGCCATTTGCCAATTGCGTCTCCCACAAAGTCAGCTTCAACTTAAATGCATGTATGTTGTCAGAAAACCGTGTGACAACTTTTTTGCGGCCTTGCAACATTTTGTTCAGATTGTTCAAGTGTTCAGTAATATCAACAAAAAATGCAAGGTCCTGTAGCCATTCTTGAGATTGTAATTCCAACACCGGTTTTCCTTTTTTCTCCATGTACTGTCCGATTTCCTCTCGTAGATCAAAGAAATGCCTCAGCACGGCGCCTCGGCTTAACCATCTCACTTCAGTGTGGTATGGTAGGCTGTGGGTAATTTTGCTGTCACTGAGAAGTTGTCAAACTGACGTTGGTTCAGACCTCTGGACCGGATGAAATTTACAGTGCGAACAACCACCTCCATGACGTGGTCCATTTTCAGTGACTTGCAACACAATGCCTCCTGGTGCAAAATACAGTGAAATGTCCAGAAACGATCTCCTCCATTAAGGGCTTGTACTTTGTCTTTGAACTTTGTTGCCACACCAGCTTTCTTTCCGACCATGGATGGTGCGCCGTCTGTAGCCAGGCTGACAGCGCGGGACCAGTCCACTCCAACTCTTTCCAGTGCAGCAACGACAGAGCCGAAAATGTCCTCGGCTGTTGTGGTGTCCATCATTGGCACCAACTCAAGAAACTCTTCAGTAACAGTCAATGTCTCATCAACTCCTCGAATAAATATGGCCAGTTGGGCCACGTCTGTGATGTTAGTGCTCTCGTCAACTGCAACGGAAAATGCAATAAATGACTTGACTCTTTGTTTTAATTGACTGTCTAAATCTGCCAATAGTTCCGAAATCCTCTCTGCTATAGTATTCCTCATCAGGCTAATATTGGCAAAAGCGTGTCGCTTCTCGGGGCACACAATTTCAGCCGCCTTCATCATGCATCATTTAACAAAGTCACCGACGGAATACGGCTTTGATGCTAATGCTATTTCGCTAGCAATTAGGTCGCTGGCTTTTACCGCTGCTTCACTGACTTCTCGGCTCTGGATGAAAGTTGACTGCTGTTTCCTCAGACCCGCCAGCAATTCGTTGATCTTATCTCTTCTCAGTTGTCCTTGCAAGCCGTCATATTTTTCGCTGTGATGAGTCTCGTAGTGGCGTCGAATATTATATTCCTTCAATACTGAAACTTGTTGCAAACACACCAAGCACAAAGGTTTTCCGTGCCTCTCTGTAAATAAATAGGACGTGGTCCATTTTTCTTTGAAAATTCTGCACTCCTTATCTACTTTTCTCCTTTTGGATAATGACATTTTGGCTAATGATGGTGTAGCGGAGAGGTAGAGACCAAGGTAGTAACAACGTCGTAACAAGCAGCAGATGGCGCATTGATACCGTCTGCTGTTTTCAGTCTGTCTCAGTGATGCGGCTTGTCTTCTACTCTGATGGAAACAGTGCGCCCCTTAGCAGATAATCCATGAATTACCTGTCCTAAAGTGACCCTCCCTACTTGCATAAAAGGTGACAGATTTGTGAAGGAGCCACCATTCTGCCTTTAGTCCTGTCTGTCTTCCTTTCGGCTTTTTCCCTTTAACTCGGGAGTCGCCACAGCGATTTGATTTGGCAGAGGTTTTTACGTCGGATGCCCTTCCTGTCACAAGCCTTTTAGCAAGGGACAGAAACACGCTGACGGCTTTGCAGCCTACTCTTTACGACAGTCGGTAATGGTTATTTTACATGCCTCTCACCATAGACAGTGAGAGACATGGCCCGCCTTTGATAACCCAGTTAGCTGCACTGGGGGAGACAGTGACAACCTTGTGGAGAGTGGGACTCGAACCCCCACCCTTTGGATCAGCGATCCAGCGCCCTATACCACTAGACCACCACTGCCCCTATTCTGCCTTTAGTCCTATTGGTGTTTAAACAACAAAGTTTTGTTCAACTGGGGTCTGACACTGTCCCCTGTAAGACTGAGATTGGTGAGATTGATTGTGTGAAATCTACGAACCTTGATGAATTGTCCACAAATCAATTTGATCATTGCATAACAGTGTGCGTCAATACCTTTTGTAGTTTTCATAAAATGCTGAGTCATTTCAGGAAACAAGTCATTTGGAAGGTCAATCAACATTTTAGAAGCCAACATCTCCTCCCACTGTGCACTGACAACCTGCTTGATATTAACAGAAGACCTCAACACAATTGCAGTGTTTTGCAATACGAATAACACTTTCTGCGGGGACAACAAGTCCACCTTGATTTTTTAAAATAAGTAAGGCTGATGTACATTCTGAGGCAGGTCTGATAAGTGCCACTGAACATTCGCTGCAAGATATCTTCTTTGTGACTGCACACACTACCCATCCAGCAATATATTCTAAGATTCCCTCAACAAAGGCACTCAGCCCAGGTCTGGTAACACTGTATGTACAATTACAGAGAGCTGAATCAAAAGAGATTGCAGGCACAATCATATCAGCCCCAGTATCAACAACATTCAATAAGGATGTTGTGTCCTGTGATACACAATTTGCTTTAATAGAACCAGTGATAGATACACCAGCATGACGAAGCAGAGATCTGAAAGCACTGGAGAACCGCAAAGCTGATGGGTTGTTATTCCACCCACCACATTGTCGCACAGCAGAGAAAAAAGTTCCAAATGATCCTGAGATAACTTGTATGTCAATAAATATCTCTGTACAGGGTTCTGACCCATTAACAATTCCTGAGACAATTTAAGGATACTCTCAATGTTACACAGGAAACCAATGACATTCCAATTGTTTCTCTTACCAAAACACACCTTTCTAGCAGACATATCTGTCATACTCAGTAACATGGACTTTGCATTAAAAACCTCTCAGTGTAAGCAAGATTTTCTGGACTTAATGGACTTTTGCACAAGGCAGACGACTGTTGAAAATATCAAACATATGATGATCAATAATAGATACAAAATTTGCTGTCCCCTCACAGTCATCAAAATCATCACAACCTATTTGACGTCCATACCTTAAAGCAGCAGCTACTGAAGAACTCATTGTTTGTGCTGCTAACCTCACATTCATTGTCTGCTTTTGGAAGCGAATGTTTCATAGTAAGTTTGTTTGCAGCATGTAAAACTTCAGAAGCTTGAAGTTCCTGCAAAAATTTAGCTGTACCAACAGACGTTTTAATTTCACTTAAAGAATGAAGTGCACCTTTGACATTTTTAATCAGGTGACAAGCATTAAAGAACACATGTATTTTACGAGAACCGTCAGATGGGTGTGGAAAACTACTATTGATATTATCATGTACAATTGAACAGCCTAAAAGAGTTGCCATTTTTTTATTTGTAGTATGAGCATCCATAACAAGAGCCAAAACATGTCCATTACAATCATACAGTGCAGAAATATCAGATAATAACAATTGACACTGAATTTCTGCTGATAAACTATTGGTTAAAAAATATGCAACAGGCACTTTCCACCGGCCCTGGAGGCCAACAGCCATAACAACGAGTGCCTCAGTAGCCTCTCCTCCGCCATCTTCCTTTGGCCCTGCACCAAGGTCAACAAAGCCAACCATCTCTTGATGCTTTGGATCTCAGTCGAAATGCTTCCTTGGAGACATTCCATCAGGCATGATGCTGCAGTAGCTGTGGTTTCTTGAATCAGCTGCTGCCTTTGACTGAAGCAGGTTTAGCTGGGAGTTTAGTTGGGAGATTCCAGGCTTCGCTGATATGCTACTCACCCATCTAGAATGCAACGTAATAACTAAATCTGAATTGTATCCAACAATAGGTCTAGGACCAGGTCCCTCATCTGGGCAAGCTGATGTGGGATTGACTATGAAATAAAATACTGGAATTATTTAGCATTTGGTACACTGAATAAACAGAGACAGTTGAAGTACCATCGCACAAAAAACTCTGAGAGTTCATAATGAATATTTTAATATATGATACATAAACATCTGTATTTTTTTCATGGAATTCAATTACTATCGCAGGTGGCACTACCATATGAAGTTATTTATCGAGGAGCCCGATGTCACTTCACACACATAACATAAAAACATTTCCTGTGATAATTTTTAAGATGAAAATGCTAATGTCAACAGATGGACACCGCCAACCCTCATCCGTATGATGCTATAAATTGTGTCCATATTTTAATTATAACTCTTAACACAAAATGTTGCTGTACTGATACCTATAGTTCGGTTTTACAAATCTACACCGGAGACCAATTTTGTGTCCAGAACAGCGATTCAAGAAGTAACTTCCTGATGAACCTTGTTGAAAGGAACTTCCAATGATATATGGCCGGCGACATACTGACAGTCACAGTATATCTCTGAAAGCAACAACATTAACTAATAATATTAACAAAAAGTCAAAGTAAACATGGCGTATCTATTTCAAACAGTACGTGAATGAATTCAAAACCAAACATCAATGACCAAACTGTAAATTGATGGTTAAACTGAAACACACTTACCGCTGAAAAGTTGCTCTTTGCACTGCCTGCACGGTTTTGACAGCCAACAGCACAACAAGAATTAACCATATTTACACAAAACAAGCTAAACCTAACGTATTCCAATTAAATTTGATGCTGTTATGTTTCAAAACATACAATTATAATGACACCAAAGGATGTCAACTTTCAATTGAAAATAGTACCTGAAGCACTGTTTTGCCCGAACCGAAAGTTGAATCTGAATTACCACGTGAAAGGAGCCTGTCCGCGGTCTAGTTTTTCTTCCACGTCATTGCTCTACACCCTGAATGATCAGAGATAAAGAACAGAAACTCCATTGTGACAGGATTACAGGCCCAAACAAGTGACGAAGCAATATTTAAAAAAACAATACACTTTGATAAATGATCACGCAAGGCAAAATAAGAGCGTAAATGCTACATGCTGCTAAAATAAAAGTGTAAATGCTACATGCTTGATAAAATAAGTGAGTATATGGTGTATAACCGCGTTTATTCCCAATTATTCCCATCATTGGTTTTGGGTACTTTACATACAAAATAAAGTTTATGCACTCTTCTTGTTCTGTGCTGAGAAGTGACCCTGGGTGTTTTTCATTACATCAAATTCAACATCTCTCAGAATTCTCACAGCTTATTGCTTTAACCAAGGTTTAAAATCAAATATCAAATTTAAATTCATTTATCATTTATTCATTTTATTTTCAAAAATACTCTGTTTTGCTTTTAAATTTGCTTTTGTTTTGTCTTCATTTTTTGTTTGAAATGTATCAGAACAAGAGATCGGGTCTGATAAGGGTCTGAAGCTGACAGAAGATGAAGGTTTCTGAATGATGTTGGACTGTTCTGATGTTTCCAGATGTTGAGAGCAGCTCTTCAACCCCCAACTTTGGGATCGCTGATCCAGTGTCTTACCATCAGAATCTCCTGGCGGTCTTTGACACGCCGTGTTCCTTCTATCAGTCCATCATATCCAGATTTGATTAAAAAAAAAAAAAAAAAAAAGGTTGTCAGAATCTCCTGGCAGTCTCAAATTGATGGAAAGAGCACGGAGTGTCAATTATATCGAGATTTGATTAAATGAAGAAAAAAACAGAACCATGCAGGGTTGTAGTAATAATCAGAAAAAAGAATACAAAACACATAGCAAAGGCAAAGATTTCCCTTTATTTGCAGACGTCCTTCGAATGAGACTTCGAGATGGGCTTTTTCACCGTCTGCAGAAACTCTTTAATGGCCTGGAGGTAGTCACGGAGGTCTTCGTCTGCCATCGTCAGGTCCAGCCTACTTTTCAAATCGTCGACAAACCTGATGATATTGTTTAAATAATTTAATATTGCGGCTGCACTCATTTCTGTGAACAAGAAGTCCATTTTCAGTTCATCCCCGATCGGCTGCAGGTACCGCGAGAAACATAGTACATTGTGGAGCTTTGAATGACGATGATGAGAGAAATATTAATATTAGCATCGCACTAAGAAACAGGACATGTGTGACGGTGCTACAACTGGTGCTGAAAAAACATTTATAATCACATATCACCTCCTGTTGGCAACTGTGGACACCCAGGGTCTCACTTAGGGACTTTTGAAGCCCAAGAGGAGGACAGTGTCATCGCTGAATTTCTCATATGGACCCGCCTCCTTCATCTTTAAGCATACAGAGGTGGTTGGGGTGGGACGTGGCCTGTAAAACAATGTGAAAAATGATTGAAAATGACATTATAACAAATGCTTTGGGGGCAGTGGTCTCCTGGTGGTAAAGGTGCTGGATCACTGAGCCTAAGGTCGGGGGTTCGAGCCCCACTCTCCACAGGTCGTCACTGTCCCCCCAGTGCACCTAACTAGGTCGTCAAAGGCCGGCAACTTGGAAATATCAGATGAATGTGCTGAAATGTACTTACTCTTTCCAGAAAGGATCTCTGGTACCATCAACCCGATCCGAAGACGAAGGAGGGTCACTGGGCGGGGACCCCTGTGGACCCACAGAAGCAGAGCCAGAGGTGGCAGCGATAGTGTAAGCAGTATTTCTAGCATCAACATCGGTCGCAGCCGACGCGGTGGCGGCAGCAGAGGTGTTACTGGTGGTGTCAGGCTCGGGCTCAGTTAGGAGCAGATTTGACTCATGGGGCCCATTGAGAATGAAGAAGCCATGCTGGATGAGTTTCTTCAGCAAGGCAGTACGGCAGGGACGGTGGGGTACGCCATTCACCAGATCATCATAATCCCAGGCCCAGCCATACCGGACCCATTGTTTGTCTGACACCTCAGCTTTCTTCACCTCCATCGCGACTTCTTTTGCTGTGCTGTTTTTCATGCACCCCCTCGCCAGATGGACTGAAATTCTGTCCCGGGGCTTGTGGCACCGTTAGCAGCGCACATATTTTTGATTCGGGATCTTAAAAGAGAATGACAGGAACACCATCAGGTCATGGGTTCAAGCCCATTAAACAAGTGTAAGTGGTCTTCCAGAGCCCTGAAATATTACAAATTAAAAACAAATATGGTGATATGTGAGGAAATGAGGTGACATTATTTATTCTTGTTTTATTATTATATATTATTAATTATTATTATTAATGTTAATGTACATGTATTATTATTATGAAATATTTGTTGTTACATGTTTATCTTTAATATATTCAGTCAAATACACGTCTTTGTGGCAGGTTATGAGTTCGGAGGGGGTAGGAACGGATTAATTGGTTTTCTGTTATTTCTTATGGGAATAATTGGGAATTAATGCGGCTATACACTGTATACTCACTTATTTTATCAGCATGTCACGTGTACCCTCTTATTATAGCAGTATGTAGTGTTTACGCTCTTATTTTGCCTTGCGTGATTATTTATCAAAGTGTATTTTTTCCAGGTAAAAAGTTTTATTTTAATATTGCGTTGTCACTTGTTCGGGCTTGTAATCCTGTCACAATGGTGTTTCCGTTCTCTGGGTGTAGAGAGCCCGGCATAATGAGACCTGTGCATGATTGGGCAGTGCAGATTGTCACTCAGGTCTTGAGCCAATAGAATTAGTTTTTATATAGGATACGGAAATTCCCAGTAAAAACAAAACCATCGTGCATGTTGCTGATCGCTAAAAAATGTACAAACCTTCTACATCTAGATTTGTGCTTATAAATATAAGTTAAAAATGAGCGAAGGAGGAAACCGCTCCCATCAACCTGATCGCCAACAAGGCTCATTAACCATGCGGGTTTTTTTCTAAACGCAGCAATAATATCTCTGTCGACTGTGGAACAAAACATCAGCCTGAGTTTCACTTGAACAGAAAAATTCTTAAAATATGAGAGGATGGCACAGCTGCATGGAATAAACCAGTACACCCGACACCGCGCAAATAGATCAATATTAATAAAAAGCCAAGTGAATCGCAGCGGTAAATTTGAAAGACTACAATCCGACAGAATACAGTAGAATATGCAGCGAACGCTGTATCAGGTAAATATACATTATTAGGCTTATGCTAGTCCTTCTCAAAAAATTAGCATATTGTGATAAAGTTCATTATTTTCTGTAATGTACTGATAAACATTAGACTTTCATATATTTTAGATTCATTGCACACAACTGAAGTAGTTCAAGCCTTTTATTGTTTTAATATTGATCATTTTGGCAAAAAAGTAACGAAAAAACAAAAACTCCTATGTCAAAAAATTAGCATATTTCATCAGACCAATAAAAAAAAGTGCTTTTAATACAAAAAAGTCAACCTTCAAATAATTATGTTCAGTTATGCACTCAATACTTGGTTGGGAATCCTTTTGCAGAAATGACTGCTTCAATGCGGCGTGGCATGGAGGCAATCAGCCTGTGGCACTGCTGAGGTGTTATAGAGGCCCAGGATGCTTCGATAGCGGCTTTAAGCTCATCCACAGTGTTGGGTCTGGTGTCTCTCAACTTTCTCTTCACAATATCCCACAAATTCTCTATGGGGTTCAGGTCAGGACAGTTGGCAGGCCAATTGAGCACAGTAATATCATGGTCAGTAAACCATTAAGCAGTGGTTTTGGCACTGTGAGCAGGTGCCAGGTCGTGCTGAAAAATGAAATCTTCTCCATAAAGCTTTTCAGCAGATGGAAGCATGAAGTGTTCCAAAATATCCTGATAGCTAGCTGCATTGACCCTGCCCTTGATAAAACATAGTGGACCAACACATGCAGCTGACATGGCACCCCAGTCCATCAATAACTGTGGGTATTTGACACTGGACTTCAGGCATTTTGGCATTTCCTTCTACCCAGTCTTCCTCTCGACTCTGGCACCTTGATTTCCGAATGACATGCAAAATTTGCTTTCATTCGAAAAAAGTACTTTGGACCACTGAGCAACAGTCCAGTGCTGCTTCTCTGGAGCTCAGGTCAGGCGCTTCTGCCGCTGTTTCTGGTTCAAAAGTGGCTTGACCTGGGGAATGCGGCACCTGTAGCCCATTTCCTGCACATGCCTGTGCACGGTGGCTCTGGATGTTTCGAATCCAGACTCAGTCCACTGCTTCCACGGGTCCCCCAAGGTCTGGAATCGGCCCTTCTTTCACTTTTTCCTTCCCAGTGACATCCCACTGAGGTGCCTTGATACAGCACTCTGGGAACAGCCTATTCGCTCAGAGATTTCTTTCTGTGTCTTACCCTCTTGCTTGAGGGTGTCAATGATGGCCTTCTGGACAGCAGTCAGGTCGGCAGTCTTACCCATGATTGCGGTTTTGAGTAATGAACCAGTCTGGGAGTTTTTAAAAGCCTCAGGAATCTTTTGCAGGCGTTTAGATTTAATTCGTTGATTCAGATGACTAGGTTAATAGCTCGTTTAGAATACCTTTTCATGAAATGCTAATTTTTTGAGATAGGAATTTTGGGTTTTCATGAGCTGTCTGCCAAAATCATCAGTATTAAAACAATAAAAGACCTGAACTATTTCAGTTGGTGTGCAATGAATCTAAAATATATGAAAGTTTTATTTTTATCAGTACATTACAGAAAATAATGAACTTTATCATAATGTTATTTTTTTTAGAAGGACGAGTATATAAATAAAAAATGTGAATTCATACAAGCATTATAAGTAGTGATAATTTTAATTTATTATTGCATAAGCGCCTGTTTGTGTAGGTCTATTTGGGGATAGAACACGCACCTTAGCCGTTATGAGGTGGTAGTATTTCTTCCCGGTTCCTGGCTCCCATTGTTGCATACAGCTTACAAATCCGCCAACAAAATACTTGTAAGCTTCCATTGATTTGTCAGCTTTTAACTCTTTGCCAGTAAATGGAGATGGGCCGTGGACAAGACATGTACAAAGATCCAAGTAGACAAAAGCAGGAAGGGAAGAATGGTCGCATTCTAACACATTCCTAAACATTGACTGCAACTTTAGAGATGGATTGGCAATCCCCAGCTGCTTTATTTTATTCGGATATCTCACCCTCTGATCACCTGTCAGATGACTGACAATAGTGTCATTGCTTTCGCTGTCATAATCGGTTGTTGTTGAAGTCATGTTTAGTGAATCGTGTGTGTGTGTGTGCTGGATCACGCTTGCCGTCCAAGATGGTGCATGAAGGTATTGGGGTCAGGTGACTGCAAAACCTCAATAGGAAGAAAATACCCCCCACACCCCCGTGTCCCGCACGAGTCTATAAATAGTGTTGACTTCACTTCACATTGTTTGCTTGGTGCTTTTTCCCCTACACCACAGGGAACTTTGGGAGTCATGAGGATGGATAGGATCTGGAATGAGTCCATCAGAGGGACAGTACATCTAAGACTTTTTGGAAACAAAGTCAGAGAGGCTCGATTGAGATGGTTTGGACATGTACAGAGGAGGGATAGTGAATATATTAGTAGTAGGATGCTGAGGTTGGAACAACAAGGCAGAAGGTCTAGAGGAAGATCAAAAGAGGAGATTGATGGATGTGGTGAAGGAGGACATGAAGATAGTTGGCATAAGAGAAGAAAACACAGAGGACAGGGTGAGAAGGATCGGAACGGATTCATTTCGTCAGGCAAGATACCACTGTAGAGCCAGAACAACATTTTATAATCATGTGGCATCTGTTGGGACTCTCGAGAACTGCCAGAATATAAAAATAATAACTGAATGATTTGGGATTGGCATCTGATTTGTGTTTTTACAGGGCTTTTTTTATGGATCATCACAGATTTAATGGATTATTACAGATATTTGAATCTTCTCCCTGTGCTGTTACCTTGTCGTGGTGGAGAGGCTTGCGTGTCTCAGAGATTCTGGAGGCTAGATCGGGGAAGGATATATCCTTCGGCAGGTTCAACCATACCAAATTGGTTCCAGATGAGAGACCAGACAAAACACAGCACCCGGTCCTCCAGGTTGGGGGTTGGACGTAGGGCTAACGACCCTACTCCTTGAAAAGAAACTCTGTTACGGAAACTATGATAAACAATCCTATGGACTCTGATGTGGACTTGAACCAACATGTTGGTTTGATGAACACCCCTGATGAAAGCCTACTACAGGAAGTTAGGAGTGAGAGATCAAGTCTGCTCAAGCCCAAAACAAAGATACAAATTGGTACATGGAACACACGTACAATGTTTGAAACATCCAAAACAGCTCAGGTCATAAATGAAATGAGGCGATACAAGCTCGACATCCTCGGCATCAGTGAATGCCGTTGGACTGGTACTGGTCGAAGAAGAGCGAGAGATGGTTCAACTATCCTATACTCAGGACATGGAGACCATCATACCCGTGGAGTCGCCCTCATCATATCCCAGAAGTATGGTAACACCTTGTTGGAATGGGAGCCCCTTAGGGACAGAATGATTAGAGCCAGGTTTAACTCCAGGCACTGTAAGCTAACCATCATACAATGCTATGCACCAACTAATGATGCTGATGAAGGAGATAAAAATGAGTGGTATGAGAAACTGCAAGGAGTAACATTAAAGATTCCAAAACACGATCTTTTACTAGTGATGGGTGATTTGAATGCAAAAGTAGGAGAGGATAACATCAACTGTCAGAGAGCAATGGGCAAACATGGGTGAGCGCCTGATTGACTTCTGTCTTGACAACAATCTCAATTGTTGGAGGAACACTTTTCCCCCATAAGAACATCCACAAATGGACATGGAAGTCGCCAGATGGTACGACAGTCAACCAAATAGACCATGTTCTCATCTGTGGGAAATGGCGCAGGTCACTACTGGATGTCCGTGTATATCGTGGAGCTGATGCAAACTCCGACCACTACCTTGTCAATGCCACACTCAAGCTTAAACTAAGAAAGAAAAAGAGAGATGGTAACATCAGGAAAAAGTTGGAGATCACTAAGTTAAAATGCGTTAACAAAAACAAAGGCTTTGTGATGGAGCTTTGGAACAGATTCACTGCATTAACAGAGACAGATAGTGAAAACCTGAACATCCAAACCAAATGAGAAAATATCAAAAATGCATATGTTGAAACTGCAACTAAGATCCTAGGCCACTGTGATAGAAAGAACAAAGAATGGATAACACCTGATACATGGCAAAAAATAAAAGAGAGAAAACAACTAAAAGCTAAAGTGCTCAACACCAGGTCTGAAAGAATACAACAGCTGTTTCAAAAAGCATATAGACAAAAAGACAAAGAAGTCAAGACAAGTGCGAGACGAGATAAAAGAGCCTTTGTACAAGAGCAAGCAACAAGAGCAGAACAAGCTGCAGAAAGATGAAATGAGCATTGTTTATAAGATCTCAAAACAACTATGTGACAACAGCACACAATCAACAACCCTCGTGAAGGATAAAGATGGTAACATCCTCAGCACAGATAAAGAACAGATAGAGAGAAGGGTGGATGACTTTTGCAGTGTCCTCAACAGAACAGATCCAACTGAAAACACAACACCATCACTAACAGTAGATGAACTCAACATCAACACCAACCCCCCATCTGAAAGTGAAGTCTACAAAGCCATCAAGAAACTACTTATTTTCCTTTCGGCCTTTTCCCTTTCTCAGGAGTCGCCACAGCAAATCATCTGATTCGCACATTTTGATTTGGCAGAGGTTTTTACGTCGGATGCCCTTCCTGTCACAATCCTTTTAGCAAGGGACAGAAACACGCTGATGACTTTGCAGCCTACTCTTTACAAAAGTCAGTGACAAAAGGGCAGTGACAATCAAGAAACTAAAAAGTGGAAAAGCTGCTGGGTTTGACTCCATTCATGCAGAAATGATAAAGGCTGATATTAACACCTCAACAAGAGTACTAACACAGCTGTTCAACACCATCTGGAAGGAGGAAGACATCCCTGAAGACTGGTCAAAAGGTCTCATAGTCAAACTTCCAAAGGCAACCTACAGAACTGCGATAAATGGCGAGGCAGCA
This sequence comes from Plotosus lineatus, assembly GCA_024760905.1. NCBI lineage: Eukaryota > Metazoa > Chordata > Actinopteri > Siluriformes > Plotosidae > Plotosus > Plotosus lineatus. The sequence continues at coordinate 4,376,799 of CM045744.1, forward strand.
CACTGTTCGCGGTACCATCTAAAGTTTTCTGTCATATCCGTCTAAGCAGAATTGAAAACAGCATTGACACCAAACTCCGTGAAGAACAAGCGGGGTGTCGACGAGGGAGAAGCTGTTTTGACCAGATCTTCACACTGAAGAACATCCTTGAACAATGTGTGGAATGGAACACACCATTGTACACCAACTTTATAGACTTCCAAAAAGCTTTTCACAGCCTGCACCGTGACACCTTATGGAAGATCTTGCAGTCATATGGAATCCCCACAAAATCATAAACCTGATACAGATGTTCTACAATAAGTATGAATGTTCTGTGATTATAGATGGTAGACTCTGAGTGGTTCCCAGTAAGATCAGGTGTGAGACAAGGTTGAATAATTTCTCCAATCCTCTTCCTTGTTGCACTGGACTGGATCATGAGAAAAACAATATCTGACAAACCAAGAGGTATACAGTGGACCCTCTATTCCCAGCTAGAGGATTTGAATTTTGCAGATGACATCGCTGCACTCTCAGCAAATGTAAACCACCTCCAAGAGAAGACCAACTGACTGTACAGCTTTGGAAAGCAAATTGGCCAATATATCAATGCCTCCAAAACTAAAATTATGAACATTGGAGCGGAGAGAGATGGAACAGTCAAAGTTGATGAACAACCTCTTGAAAATGTTGATAAATTGACATACCTAGGAAGCCTTGTCAGCAAAGAAAACTCCACCAATAAAGATATTCAGTCCAGACTCTCCAAAGCTCGGTGTGCCTTTGCCAGACTTCGCCTCATCTGGAAGTCTAAACAGTACACTCAGAGGACAAAAGTATAGCTTTTCAACAGCAACGTCAAATCTATCTTATTATATGGCTCGAAGTGTTGGCATGTGGTGCAGCGTGACATGAAGAAAATCAAGACTTCTTCAACAAATGCCTGAGGTACATCTACGGCATATTTTGGCCAAAAACCATCTCAAACTATGAACTGTACAAGAAACCCAAATGTACAAGCATCGAACATCAGATAAAACTCAGATGCTTAAGATGGCTTGGACACGTGCTCAGAATGGATAACAACAGGTTTCCCAAAGTGGTTCTCAAATGGACTCCACCCGGAAAGAGAAGCAGAGGACGACCAAAAACAACATGGAGAAGAACGATAACATCACAGCTGAAAGAGATGAACCTGACATGGGGGGGGGGGGGAGCACAAAAGGCAGCACAGGATAGGTCCAGATGGAGAACAATCATCATGGCCTTATGTTCCACTGGGAACGAAGAGGATTAAGTAAGTAAGTACAGATATTTGAATAGTTGTAAAACCACCATGGGGATATTATAAATAAATCTCCAAGAACTGTTGAAATTCTGAGCCGAGCACGAGAAACCAGTACCACACAGAACCGGTTTGATGCACAGAATTAAACAGGAGGAGGGAAGTCTGTTAGTCATAAATTCTTTAATCAGTTGGTAAAAAACACCATGGGCCGGTTGTTCAAAACACGGTTATTTTTTAACCACTGGTTAAGTAGAATTAACCGACCGTTAAATTTAACACTGCCGTTATCTTGTTGTTCAAAACTCGGTTAACTTTAACTGAGTGTTAACTTGACGTTAAAGTTAACACACCTAAGGACCAACACTAAATTTTTAACAGTGTGGTTAACTTGCAAGATGACGTTCATGGCTAACGCTGGATTCATGATGCCGCATCAGCGGCGTAAGGACAGAGTGTACCGTGGGCTTGATTATGACATGGCTGCTTTTTCAGATGAAGAATTAAGAATCCGCTACCGGTTTGGGAGAGGCTCAATTGCGTACCTGTGCAGTCTGCTGGGAGGTGATTTGCAGCGTTCCATGAATAGGGGCCACGCACTGATTGTCGAACTGCAAGTGTTGGTAGCCCTTTGCTTTGAAGCCCGTGGGAGCTTTCTACAGGTGGTTGGGGACACTGTGGGCTTGGACAAAAGTATGGTATCGAGAATAGTGAGAGATGTTACAGATGCCTTGGTGAGAAGGCGTAAAAACTTTATTTCTTGGCCGACTGACAATCGCCGACTGCGACAAATTGAGGATGGATTCTTATAAATATTATTATTATTATAGTTCAACCAAAAACATTCTCAAATATATTTCCAACTACATCTGAAAGTAAATGTGCTAAATACATTTACACATTGAGCTAAAGTTATTTATCTATTCAAAGGCACAAACAAATATTAATCCATATTTACAGCACAAAAGACATACTATTTTTTATTTATTATATTTTTTTATATATGTTATTAAAATATATTTTCTAAAAACTACTGAGCATTAGACTACAGATCCAGGCTGGATGGCTTATGATTATTTTAGCCATTCATTTTCTGCGGGTCAATGTTTGTGTTCTAACACATGTGCAAGAGCCGGAGGCTGTACGAACAAACTGTGCTTTCTTCTCACACTTGCACTTTGTTTGATTGACAGTGTTGAGCTATTATTGCTTACTGATAATATGTTTGTTGATTGGTCAGCTCGGGCGTGCACATGCGCAGTGCCCGTTACAAGTTAACTTCCGGTTTACTTCCTGACTCTAGTCATGCTGAACTTATCTCTGACTTTCTCTTCAATAACAGTCATCAAGTTTATTTAAAAGATTGTGAATACACAATTTCTTGTCCAGCGGAACTCAACTCCTGCTGTGTGTGTGTGTGTGTGTGTGGTGTGGGGGGGGGGTGCATGTGCACCCCGTGCAACCCCCCCCCCCCCCCCCCCCCCCAAGCATACACCCTTGATCAGCTCTTCTTTTCCTTTCGGCTTTTCCCTTCAGAGGCCGCCAGAGCGAATCATCTGCCTCCATTTCACCCTATCCTTTGCATCTTCTCTTATACCAGCTACCTTCATGTCCTGCTTCACCACATCCATGAATCGTCTCTTTGGTCTTCCTCTAGGCCTTTTGTCTGGTTGTTCCAACCTCAGCATCCTACTACCAATATACTCACTATCCCTCCTCTGTACATGTCCAAACCATCTCAATCTAGCCTCTCTGACTTTGTCTCCAAAACCCTCTTACATGTGCTGTCCCTCTGATGTGCTCATTCCTGATCCTATCCATCCTCATTACTACCAAAGAGAACCTCAACATTTTCATCTCTGCTACCTCCAGCTCTGCCTCCTGTCTTTTCCCCAAGGCCACTGTTTCTAAACCATACAACATTGCTGGCCTCAACACCGTCTTGTACACGTTTCCTTTCATTCTTGCCGATTCCTTCCTATCACATCACACCGGACACTTTTCTCCAACCATTCCAATCTGCCTGCACACACTTCTTCACCTCTTTTCCACACTCTCCATTGCTCTGGATTGTTGAGTCTAAGTACTTAAAATCCTCCACCTTCTTTATCTCTTCTCCCTGTAACCTCACCGTTCCTCTTGGGTTCTTAAGATAAGATAAGATAAGATAGGATACAGCTTTATTAATCTCACAATGGAGAAATTCACTGTTACAGGCTCTTGAGGTACCATCAGTAGGGGGTGCAAAAATAGATACATATACAAACATACACACATACATATATATTATTAAGTAAATAAATAAATAGATACATAAATAGTATAAATTAATAAACAATAAAAGAAAAGAAGGGAACGGCTTAGTAGACTGGCCTATATTCAAGTGTATATGTATCTGAGGGCAGAGTAGATGGGTTGATATGGTTCACAGTCAGTGGGGTAGATGTGGTTGATTAAAGTGCACGGGGTTTTTATTGCACATAACCGGTATTTTCACAGACAGTTACAAAGTGGCGTTGTACAGTCTGACAGTGGTGGGAATGAACGACCTGCGGTAGCGCTCCTTCCTGCACTGAGGATGTCTCAGTCGTCCACTGAAGGAGCTACTCAGCTTGAGCTACTCAGGAGCTACTTCTTTTCATTCACACACATGTATTGTTTTACTGAGGGTCACCTTCATTCCCCTCCTTTCCAGGGCATACCTCCACCTGTCTAGACTTTCCTCCACTTGTTCTCTGCTTTCACTACAGATCACAATGTCATCTGCAAACATCACAGTCCATGGAGATTCTTGTCTCACCTCATCTGCCAGCCTGTCCATCACCATAGCAAACAAGAAGTGGCTCAGAGCTGATCCTTGATGCAGTCCCACCTCCACCTTGAATTCGTCGGTCACGCCAACAGCACACCTCACCACTGTCTTACATCTCTTATACATGTCCTGCACCACTCTAACATACTTCTCTGCCACTCCAGACCTCCTCATGCAATACCACAGTTCCTCTCTTGGCACCCTGTCAGATGCTCTCTCCAGATCCACAAAGGCACAATGCAGCTCCTTCTGACCTTCTCTGTACTTCTCTATTAACATCCTCAAGGCAAACACTTCATCTGTGGTGCACTTTCTTGGTATGAAACCAAACTGTTGTTCACAAATGCTGCCCTCTGCCCTTAGTCTAGCTTCCACTATTCTTTCCCATAACTTCATCATATGGCTCATCAACTTGCTGAGGTAAATTAAAAAATAAAATTACAAAAAGTGAATCCCTAGCAGTGAGACTCTTTAATCCTGCCAGTATTAAACATTATTAAATAAAATAAAAACCCATTTATGATCCAGTCTGTTCTCCACAGAAAGCAGCTGCCTTTAACTTACCTCAGGACTTAAAGATAAAAACATGTATCTTCCCCAAACCCGGTTGGTCTCGCGTCGCTTCTGTTCTTCTTCCTTCCGTCCTTCCTAATAAAACCTTTGTGCATTATCACCATCAACTGTTTGGAAAGTGCAGCAATGCTGCAGTGAATAAAACGAAGGAAAAAAGGAGAAAAATTTCATCTAGGCTGAACATCAGTTCATTAAATCTGCATCATTCAGTATTTCTAGATTCGACTTCATCATAAAAAAAAAACTTATTTCCTTATTTATTGATGAGATACCAAAAACCTTTTCATTAACAACACAAAACAGCCACAATTTCCTATGTGGTGGTGCCCCGAACACATTTTCCTCAGTGATATTGAATATCTTATAAACAGTAAACAGACGCTACCGTGCTGACGAACATTCGTAAAACGACAGAGTGTGCAGAGGAGAGTGAGCGCTTATTCTACGTGCCTATTCTGTGCAGTGTATCACTCTGCTCTGCCCACTCCCTCGTTTGTTATAGCAACACTCTGGGGGGATGGGGGGTATTGTATACGGTACAAACTCGTATAGGTTACTTATACAAGCTTTAAACATATGCTCCCATCTGAAGAACGCCCTGTAACGACTTACGAACAAATTCATCTAACGAACGGCCATTCAGAACATATCTCGTTCGTAAGTTGGGTAGCGTCTGTATATTTATATATGTATACATCTTTCTTTTTGAGTTAGATGGATCAAGGTGAACAGCGGACCCCAGTCAGCACAGAGACATGGGGCCCAGCTGGGGGCCATTTCATCAAAAGCTCGATTTACCATTTTATAACATTTATTTTGTAATACCAAAAACGCAATTGCCCCACGAAAAGGTAATAATACAAAGCACACAAAACGGTCACTGTGGACTTTGTACCCAGTCCGGAAGTATAACTTGATTTCAAATAATTAATACATTGAAGCACTTATAATTTATTAGAATTAGAGAATTAGAATTAAAGCTCAGGAATGTTGGAGCCATTACCTTGCTGTACAAGGAAAAGCTCATGTAGGACCCAGTATTTAAACTATTTTGGTATAAGGTCCATGCCTTCCTATGTGTTCCCCATATGTTCATCATCAGTTCATTTCTGTAACCGCTTCATCCTAATTAGGGTCGCGGGGAGGCTGGTGCCCATCCCAGCCAACTCAGGGCGAGGGCAGAGTACACCTAGGACAGCTCGCCAGGCCATCGCAGGGCAGAAACACGCTGACGGCTTTTCAGCCTACTCTTATCGAAAGTCAGCAATGGGTCTTTTACATGCCTCACACCATAGACAGTGAGAGACATGGCCGGCCTTTGATAACCCAGTTAGCTGCACTGGGGGGGACAGTGACAACCTTGTGGAGAGTGGGACTCGAACCCCCAACCTTTGGATCAGTGATCTGGCGCCTTATACCTAATATACCTAATATTATATTATACTTATACCTACATTTTAACCCATCTGGGCGAGCCCATTTTTTACCCAAATAGGACCCATGCTTTAGCCCATCTGGGCAAGCCTATGTGTCACCCATGTGGGAATCCGCTTTGAAACCCCTGCTGAGCCCGAGCCCAGATCTGCCCAGCTGGTCAAGGACACTACTATAGGGAAGAACACCGCGTTTAATACAATCACGTGCAACAAACACGAGACCGCGCTCTGCATATATTATGTATCCCGCCGTGGTCAGGAGGCTCTGACTTCCGGTTCGGGCAGAAAGCTGGTAATCAGACCCACATCGATATGGAAAACGATGCGATAAATGTAAATATTTTGGATCTTTTGATCCCTAGAGACATGAATATAATGTAAACATTTGCAGCATGTCCAGGAAGGTTTGGAAGATACATCAACACATAATAGGCGGTACAGATCTTAATAATATTCCTCATGTCCAACACGTCACTGCCACGCCCACCTCTCTTGTCTTAGTATAGTGTCGCAGGGATTTCAACTGATATATTCCACAAATTACAAGGAATTTTCCCCACACTTTTTGTAACAAAACGGCGCTACAGACTTATAACCACAAACACTTACAATTAAACTACACATGTAATATTATATCATATACATGAGCATGAGCAACATCATACATTTTATTGATTACAGATACAGTATACACAATAACAGAGCAGTTACACACATGCTTGTCATGTTCACATTAAACATTAAACTAAAGTGATCCTCCCTACTTGTATAAAAGGAGACAGATAAGTTAAGAGACCAGCATTCTGCCTTTAGTCCTGTTGGTGTTGAAACAACACAGTTTTGTTCACCTGGGTTCTGACACTGTCCCCTGTGAGACTGAGGTCGGTGAGATTGATTGTGTGAAATCTGTGAACCTTGATGAATTGTTCACAAATCAATCTGATCATTGCATTACAGTGTGTGTCAATACCTTTTGTAGTTTCTGTAAAATGCTGAGTCATTTCAGGAAACAAATCATTTGGAAGGTCAATCAACATTGTAGAAACCAACATCTTCTCCCACTGTGCACTAACAACTTGCTTGATGTTAACAGAAGACCTCAACACAATTCCACAGTGTTGTGCAATACGAATAACGCTTTCTGCTGGGACAACAAGTCCACCTTTGTGAACATTATCTGCAAGATATCTTCTTCTCCCGACGCTTTGTATTATGGAGATCAGTCTGTATCTCCTCTAGCTTCTGGAGGGTATCAAGATACTTTCGCTTGAGGGTATCAGGCTGGCAGGCGTAACTGTGCTCTGAAGTTATGACCTCCACACAAGCACCAACGTCTGCTGGGGGTGATGGCTCTTTCATGGATTCCGAGGATGAAGCACACATTCTATGACTCGCTGGTCTGGACCGGTTCCTCAGAATATAAGAACACCCTATAAAATACCTATTGATACTGATATGAACCGATGGTAAACTGGAAATCGACCGCAATATACCTGCATACAACATTTGAACATAAAATATCAAATCTTATCAAACCCTTTAAGTTTTGGCCCCTGGTAGAGGAATTCCACAAATTCATGAGAAAGTCTGTATATAGATTAGCAGTGAAACAAAATCAAGCACTGATTGACTGTATAAGTATAATAATACTTTATAGACATTATTAAAGATCCAGTGTAAATGTATGTTTTGACTCACACTGATATATAATATTGTGCAAATTCATTAAAGTTAATGGTCCTGAAAGGTTTCTGGCTCAGGCTTCCAAGAAAAAAACAGATGGCACCGCAGTCTTCTTCAGCAGCTTCAAATGCCTGTGCTTGGACAGATACAAGTCTCTTCTCTCAAGTGTTCAGAACAAATAACAACACATCTTGACGGCACCCGTCGCGTCTTCGTCACTGCGTCGATGCGGTTGATGGCCTGCACCCAGAATTGCCTCCGATGCTGATCCAATGGTCCTCTGGAGGAATATCAAATGTTCTCGAGATATCATTTCTGTAGCTCTGCATACATCAATCTATTATTTCTGTAGCTATGGTGCATACATCAATCTATTAGTCCAATACAAAGCTCTGTCTAAATGCAGGTCCTGCTCAGTTTTCATGTTCTTCTGATATATGTAACAGAGGTTAGAAAAACCCAGTGGTCTATGGGAGAGGATTTTAATCAACTTACTAACTGATTGCTATTATCAGGTTCTGCCCAGGATTTTAAGAGAGGTGCCTATCATTTGCCCCAGAGAGTGAAAAGTGCCAGAAGTGCGAAACTTCTCTCGGGGGGTCCGGGGGCATGGGGGGAGCTCCAGTCTCACCATGCAACATGAAAACCCTGCACAGGGACGCCTGAGCCCGGGACTCGAACCCAGGATTTGGTTGCTGTGAGGCGAATAATGTCACCATTACATAATAAACAAACAGATAAACACAGTCGGGTGTAATTCAAACAACCGAATCAACTTTTTATAAAAAAATGGTAAATATGTTTTTAATATTCATCATGTTTTTATAATACAGTATCTTCTTCTTCTTCTCTTTTCAGCTTTTCCCCTTTTCTCGGGAGTCGCCACAGTGAATCATTTGATTCGCACATGTGACTTGGCAGAGGCTTTTTTTTTTTTTTTTTCCGTCGGATGCCGTTCCTGACACAACCCTTTAGCGCAGGACAGAAACACGCTGACGGCTCTGCAGCTTCTCTTTCCGAAAGTCAGCGATGCTTCTTTTACATCAACCTCTCACCAGAGACAGTGACACACATGGCCCGCCTTTGATAACCCAGTTAGTGCACTGCGGCTTTTATAATGCAGTTTCATCATTTATCATTTTTACTATTTACCTATTGATGTAAATAAAAATAATCAGAATTATCATAATAAACAATAAACAATCCTCAACAGACTAATACAGTTCGGTGACGTGACATAATTGAAACAATTGAATAAACTTTGAATAAGAATGAATGATAAACATTTTTAAAACATCGATGTAAAATAAATTCTCTCACTTTAATAATATTGTAATTTATTATCCTCGTTTCTACTCCGAGCTCCTCCCGAACTTCTCAACTCAGAGCTTCTCACAACCGATTGTTCATCATCATCATCATCATCATCATCATCATCATCATCATCATAAAAACAAACAATCAAACAAACCCATGTAATTGTCTTTGTTTTGACTTGATCTAATTCTTTTTGAATAAAAATAAATAAATAATTGATGAGAGATTTATGAAAAATGTTTTCACCTCGACGGCATTTAAAAATATAATTAACTCAAATCAGGATCAGAATGAAAAGGTTAAATATCCACAACCACTTCAATATAAAAACAAAATACATCAACAAAACACACGGTAGAACACAGTACATCCCTGTTGGTTTATTACTTTACACTTACGGCTTTACTGGTCGAACACAAGATTTAAGAAATATATTTCTTAAAATAACAAGTAATTTACCTCTTTATTCATGATCAGACATATTTCCCATGATTCCCAGTGCAGTGATAAAAGTTTCCAGTTGTTGATTTTAGAGTTGTTGACAAATTATTTTAATGGTATGCTTTTGAATAAATAGCTTAGTCTTAGTAGAGCTTGCAAGTAGTACAACAGAAATATAATCTGGAGATTGTGAGTTTGTGGTTAAAAAAAAAAAACAAAACAAAACAAAACAAAAAAAACAGTACCACATTCATCTGTGGCCAGGAGCCCAAAAAGCATAATTCGCCAGGTTCCCCATTATCTGGCAACACCAATCTTTTACTTCATGGCATACAGGGCTGTAGTCGAGCGTAAGCGCGGGTATACGCCATATACCCACTTATTTTATTAAGCATGTAGTGTTTACGCACTTATTTTAGCAGCATGTAACATTTCCGCACTTATTTTGCCTTGTGAGATCGTTTATCTAAATGTATTTTTTTTTTTTTTTTTTTTTTTTTTTTTGCAAGTGAAATTTTTAAAATATTGCTTTGTCACTTCTCCCGGCTTGTAATGGTGTCACAATCATGTTTACGTCCTCTTATCTACAATCATTCAATGTATGAAGAGCCCAGTATAATAAGCCCCATGCTGTGATCGGACAGTGCGGATTGTCACGAAAGCTTTCAGCCAATAGAATTTGTTTTTATACAGGATACGGAAATTCCTGCTCAGAACAAAACCACAGTTTTACTCAAAAATTTACTGACCTACTGCATCTAGATTTTCCCTTAAACCTTTATTTTAAATTGAGCAAAAGAGAGAAGCTATCCCATGAACCTGATTACCAACGAGGCACATTTAACCAGGCAGGCTTTTTTTTTTTTAATAAACACAGCAATAATATCTCTGTCGATTCTGAAAAAATGATGTCACACAACTTATGGACTTATGGACTGAGGCTTAACATGCTCCAAATTGGTAACAGATTCCGGTAAATTACATTCCACTTCTCTCCAGCATGGGGCAGTGGTGGTCTAGTGGTATAGGGCACTGGATTGCTGATCCAAAGGTTGGGGGTTCGAGTCCCACTCTCCACAAGGATGTCACTGTCCTCCCCAGTGCAGCTAACTGGGTTATCAAAGGCTGGCCATGTCTCTCACTGTCTATGGTGTCTGTTTGTCTTCCTTTCGGCTTTTACTCGGGAGTCACCACAGCGAATCATTTTGATTCGCACGTTTTGATTTGGCAGAGGTTTTTTTTTTATGTCGGATGCCCTTCCTGTCACAACCCTTTTAGCAAGGGACAGAAACACACTGACAACTTTGCAGCCTACTCTTTACGAATGTCAGCAATGGTTCTTTTACATGCCTCTCACCATAGACAGTGAGAGACATGGCCCGCATTTGATAGCCCAGTTAGCCACACTGGGGGGACAGTGACAACCTTGTGGAGAGTGGGACTCGAACCCCCAACCTTTGGATCAGCGATGCAGCACCCTATACCACTAGACCACCACTGCCCCACTCTCACTGTCTATGGTGTGAGGCATGTAAAAGAACCATTGCTGACTTTCATAAAGAGTAGGCTGCAAAGCCATCGGCGTGTTTCCGCCCTGCGATGGCCTGGCGAGCTGTCCACGGTGTACTCTGCCCTCGCCCGAAGTTGGCTTGGATGGGCACCAGCCTCCCCATGACCCTAATTAGGATTAAGCGGTTACAGAAAATGAACTGAACTTCTCTCCAGCATAATGGTCATATTAATTTAATTTATATGATAAACAATATTGCATGTTATTGTTGTAAAGTTCTAAAGTTTCTTTCCTGAGCCATCAGTGTCACTCTACATGTGGCATGTGTGCCAGCAGACCTATGGGCATCACTATGATGACATTAGTATATAGACGCTCCCCGACTTACGTTCATCCGCTTTACGTTTTTTCGATTTTACGTTTTTTTTTTTTTGTTTTTTGTTTTTGTTTTGTTTTTTTTTAACCACTACAGCACTGATTGCATGTGATGTAAAGAATATGTATGGACCTCCACACATTGTTTAGCACTCTGAAGGTATTTATGGCCTTGCTCAATCGATTCTTGATGTCACTCTCGGCTCCTCCATCGTGTCTTACTGTGCTGCCCAGGTAAGTGAACTCTTCAGTTGTTGGCAGTTCTTCTCCGTTCACTTGCACTGGCATAGGGTTGGACAGATTTAGTAGCATCACTTCGATCTTCTTTTGGCTGATCTTCAAGCCGACTTGCTGCGCGTAAGTGCTGAGCCGGGTTGTCTTCTCCTGCATGTGTTGGTGGGTATGCGAGACCAGGGCTAGGTCATCAGCAAAATCCAGATCTAGAGTTCAAATACCACTGAGACCCTCACTGTGCTAAGACCCCTGGGCAAGGTCTCAACCACAAGTGTGCCTCTGTTCACCCAGCAGTATAAATGGGTACCATGAAAAATATACTGGGAAGGTAACCTGTGATGGACTAGCGTCCCATCCAGGGGGAGTTGAACTCCTGGTCGCCTCACGCTATGGAAACCGGGGATAAGCACCGGCCTGATGAGCCATGAGGCTTGGGTGTGAAAACCCAACAGACTTACTTACCTACCTATTAAGGGATGAAGGAAGCCTTCGGTCCCCAGCCGATTAAGATGGCTCCCCTAAAGTCAACATCAGGAGAAATCATCAAAGACAGGGCAAAGCGAGCTGAGCACTATCAAGATCTCTACTCAAGACAAAACATCATCACTGATAAAGCCTTGGCTGGAACTCCTGAAGGACACACAAGAATAGAGCTTGATGTCTTACCAACACCTGGAAAGCTTAAAAGGGCAATCAACTCACTTTCCAGTGGTAAAGCACCAGGAAGTGATGGAATCCCCCCAGAAGTCATCAAGGCAGGAATAAAAAGCGAGCACTTCCATCAATTCCTGATGAAGTGTTGGGAAGAAGGCACTGTCCCGCAGGACATGTGTGATGCCAAGATTGTGACCCTCTACAAAAACAAAGGTGAGCGCAGTGACTGCAATAACTACCAGGGATATTCCTGCTCAGCAATGTTGGAAAAGTGTTTGCTCGTGTTGCCCTCAACCAGCTACAAGCTTTTGCTGAGTCTGTGTATCCTGAATCTCAGTTCGATCAAAGCATTCAACAATAGACATGGTGTTCTCACTCAGACAGCTACAGGAGAAATGCAAGGAACAGAGACGTCCACTATACCTTGCCTTCATTGATCTCACCAAGGCCTTCGACCTTGTCAGTCGTCCTGGTCTTTTCAACCTCCTGCACAAAATTGGTTGTCCTCCCAAACTCCTTAAACTGATCATTGCCTTCCATGACAACATGGCAGGCACTGTGCACTTTGATGGATCATCATCCAAACCATTTCCAGTCAGAGTGAGGTGAAGCAAGAGTGTGTACTGGCCCCCACACTCTTCGGAGTGTTCTTCTCTCTCGTCCTAAACTACACCTTTTGTAACTTCGAAGATGGCATCTTTCTCCACACAAGGAGTGACGGCAGTCTTTTTAACATCAACCACCTTAAAGGCAAATCGAAAATTTGCAAAGTACGAATAAGGGACATGCTGTTTGCTGACGATGCTGCTATTGCCACCCACTCTGAAGATTCCCTTCATCGCCTCATCACAAAGTTTGCAAAAGCGTGCTCTGAATTTGGCCTAACAATCATCCTAAAGAAAACTATCATCATGGGTCAAGACGTCAGTGCTATCCCCTCCATCTCTATTGGCTATCACACCCTTGAAGTGGTGGAAACCTTCAAGTACCTTGGCTCAACAATATCTAGCAATATGTCACTGCACCATGAGATGGAGTCCAGATTCGGCAAAGCCATGAGAACCTTGGGTCGCCTCTCCAAAAGGGTATGGAACAGCCAAAAACTGACCAGAAACACAAAGATCCGTGTGTATGAAACTTGCGTTCTCAGCACCTTGCTGTCGGGAAGTGAAACATGGGCATTACACTCAAAAGAAGAGCAGAAACTGAATGCTTTCCACATGCGCTGCCTCAGAAGACTCCTTGGAATCTCTTGGAAAGATCACATCACAAACTCAGAAGTGCTCAGTCATGCAGGTCTCCCAAGTATGTTTGCATTGCTCACTCAGAGATGTCTATGCTAGCTGGGCCATGTTTGCAGGATGGATGATGGACGTATACCCAAAGACATCCTGTACGGTGAACTCTCAGAGGGCTCCAGACCTATAGGTCGACCACTCCTCCGATTCAAGGATGTGTGCAAACGTGACCTCAAAGCTTGTAACATCACACCTTCTCACCTCGAACAAGTCACTGCAGATAGAAATCTCTGGAGACCAACTGTGAAATCTGGAATCAACCAGGCAGAGGAGAAGAGAGAGTTCTCTCGTCTAGAAAAGAAGACTCATCGTAGTGAGAATCCTGTGTTGACAACACTTGTGTCACCCACAAACTTCATGTGCCCAAAGTGTTCAAGAGCTTGCCTGTCTCGCTGTGGCTATATAGTCCGTTGGGCGTTGTAACCCTCAACCTCATTAGATGTAGACTATTGTCTCACGAGACATACAGATGCCATCATATATATATAGTCAGCCCCCAACTTACGAAGACCGAAAAGCATTTTCTTGAGTTTCCGACCCCGAGATACGACCCCCTCTTACGAAAAGAAATTCAAAATTCAAATGCCATCAAAATTTCACATGACGCATGAGTTGCTCTCTCATTGGCTGTCTCTCAACATCCCGCCCTGCTGGCCTCCCAGATGGAGACAGAAGGCAGCTTCACTCTTGAGTTTTTAGTTTCGTTTTTTAAGTTGTTTTAATTCAGTAAATGTTTAATAAATGTGGGTGCATTTGAGCTCATCTGGAATTCTGATCCCTCAAGGAATCAAATTAAAGTTGAGTCAGTCAAGCAGGGAATGCGCTTTGAATTCACGTCTTGTGGGTGTGGCCCACAGCGCGCGCACGAGAGAGATAGAGAGAGAGAGAGAGAAGGAATAACGCTTTAGTTTTTTAAGTTGTTTAATTCAGTAGATGTTTAATAAATGCGGGTGCATTTGAGCGCATCTGGAATTCTGATCCCTCAATGAATCAAATTAAAGTTGAGTTTGTCAAGCAGGAAATGCGCTTTGAATTCCACATCTTGTGGGCGTGACCCGCAGCACGCACACGAGAGAGAGAGATAGGGAGCGAGAGAGACGTGTGTGTGTGTGTGTGTGTGTGTGTGTGTGTGTGTGTGTGTGTGTGTGTGTGTGTTAATAAAAAATGTTTAATAATGGTTTAATTAATAAATATGTTAATAAAATGGTTTAATATGTTAATAAAATGTTTATATGGTTTAATAAATACATTTCTTTTACGTTTAACACATATTTCATACAAATTTCATGTACTTTTATCATTTTTAAAGGGTTTATGGGGTTTATCCAGTCCAAAGACTGGAGCCTTGGAACAAATTAGGCTTTTAACATGTAAGATGCAACCCCTACTTGAGAAATCCCAGCTATATGAAAAGGGCTCCGGATCTGATTAATTTTGTAAGTTGGGGGCCGACTGTATATATATATATATATATATATATATATATATATATATATATATATATATATATATATATATATATATATATAAAACTGAACTGGGAAGAAAGAGGGGCATGTTCAGTCTGTCGTTTGACAAACAATGAACGCAGCATCATTACGTCATTGCGTTATTACATGAGCGTACTATGTAGGTACGTCTAAACTCAAAATTTGACTTTTTAAAAAAAACAAAAAAACCCAGAAAATCGAAAAAAAAAAAGTAAAACGGATGCACTTAAGTTGGTGACTGTCTGTATCAGTATTCTTGTAAATGTATGCACACATATATACATCTAGATATATCAAAGAACTACTGAATATAGTGTGAGAAAAAGTGAGGAATATAATATATATATATATATATATATATATATATATATATATATATATATATATATATATATATATACACACAGTGTACATCTCTTTTTGTTTTCCTCCCGGCTTTTTCCATTTTTGGCACAGCGACTCATCTGATTCGCACATTTGATTTGGCATAGGTTTTTACGTCGGGTGCCCTTTCTGACACAACCCTTTAGCAAGGGACAGAAACACGCTGATGGCTACAACCCTAGGATCAGCGATCCAGCACCCTATACCTCTAGGCCACCATTGCACAAACACACACACACACACACACATAGACAATATATATATATATATATATATATTTATATATATATATATATATATATATATATATATATATATTGTCTGGCTTCCTTTCAGCTTTTTCCCTTTTACTCGGGAGTCGCCACAGCGAATCATCTGATTCACATGTTTTTGATTTGGCAGAGGTTTTTATGTCAGATGCCCTTCCTGTCACAACCCTTTTAGCAAGGGACAGAAACACGCTGACGACTTTGCAGCCTACTCTTTATGAATGGCAGCAATGGTTCTTTTACATGCCTCTCACCATAGACAGTGAGAGACATGTCCCACCTTTGATAACCCAGTTAGCTGCACTGGGGGTGACAGTGATAACTTTGTGGAGAGTGGGACTCGAACCCCCAACCTTTGGATCAACGATCCAGCAACCTATACCACTAGACCACCACTGCCCTAATATATTTATAATATATATATATATATTGTGATACGAACTTTGATCCCACCAAAAATCTATCCTAACCAACGAGCACATTTTGACTTGCAAGATCTGCTGGGAAAATGGCTTTTCCGAGCTTATTAGCATTGCATTCTTCCGCGTGTATTCCTCTGGCTCTGAGAATGCCATGTGCAGCCACTATAAATAGTGTTTACCTATCTTCATATCATTTGCTCTATGCTTTTTCCCGTACACCATAGGGAACACAGTGAGAGTATCACTGTCACCTGGTGTAAAGGATGCGCAATCACACTTCAGGTCCAGTATGTTAAAAAACCATGTTCCTCAGGGCCATCCATGCCAATTAGCCTCGTTGTAAAAATCCAAATAAATAAATAAATAGTAAAAAAAAAAGGTTTTATATATATATATATATATATATATATATATATATATATATATATATATATATATATATATATATATATATATATATATATAAGCGTGTGTTAAGACATCATCTCTGTGATCTTTGTGTTTATACTGTTTTGCAGACTTTTGTTACCCTAAGCAAATATTTTTGTTGATTCACATCAGTGCACGCTGTGTTCTAATCGAGTTCAATGGCACCCTTGCGCACTTGAAAGACCAGAAGTCCGTATATACCACAGCAAGTACACTATTTTCAGTATTGAGCGCCTCACATATTGTAAGTATTGATTGGCTTTTTTAAGCTTCATGTAAAGTGACTCGGTATAAATAAGTGATTTGAAATTAATGTTGATATTATTTGATATATTTGATATTCTTTTACAATGTGATGTTTATAATAATTGATTTAGGGGTGTTTATGAGATATGGTAATTGTATTTATGGTTGTATAGAACACTATGAACGTCATACATCACACGTCATACGCCATACGTCACTGTAACAACTTACGTTCACTTTCAACTTACATTCGGCCGTCCAAAACCAATTAAAAACGTAAGTCAGGGAGTGTCAGTATTAGGTCAAATATATGTGTTTGTGGCAGGTTATATGAGTTTGGGACGGGATTTGAACAGATTAATTCGTTTTATATTGTTTCCTCTGGGAATTTTTGTTTTATCTAGCGAACGTTTTGACTTACGAGCTCTCCCTCGGAACGAATTAATTGCATAAGTCAAGGTACCACTGTATATATTGGGGGGGGGGGGTTCTGCCTTTAGCTTTGATTACATCATGTAAGCACCATGGCACAGCTCCTTAAGTTGGTCAGATCGAGGCTCAACAACCTTATGTGGTAATGAAAGAAGTTTTGCTTTCAATCTGCTTGTATTGAATGACAAGGCTGTTCCTTTAATGTACTTTTTCTTCGCTGATGGCACGGATGTCAAATAAAAGAGAGGCACAGGGACCATGATCATTTTCACACATGAGCTGGCACCCGACCTTAACCCTACTGAGAGTCTTTGGGATGCGTTGGAGAAGACTTGACTATGATTCAATTTTCCCTTCACCAGTTCGGGATGAACAGTCAAAAACAGTCAAAAAGAGACCAAACTCTGAGGTTTTTTGAGACAATCCCACTACAATTAAGCACCATATTCAAATGTGGCACTTTTTTTGCAATGTGCACTGTGTTTGCACATGTGTAAAAGTGATCTTTAAGGATAATTATTTGAAAGAGATAGCATTACATTCACATGATTTGTAATTTATAATAGCATATCTCACCGGATAGAATACTGTATGATTCAATAATATTTCAGTGAGAAACAGCATTTTTGTACTGAATATCAGCACAGTGATGATCACCTGCAGTCTCGGGCCTGTCCATAGATCACAGACACTGTGAATATTATCACTAAAAAAGCATGACTGCGTGGGCGTTATTGTTTAATAGTAGATCAATAAATAAGAAATGAATACTGGATAACTCACCTTGCAAACAGCATACCATCAAATATTTCATTTATTTTTACAGTATCGACGAAAATAGTTCCAAAGACCCTGTATGTTTCCATGCAATGCGCACAGTGACTGTCATGTAGTAACAGATTCAGTGTAACAGACTTCTGCCAGAATGAGAATTATGTTTCAGCAATAACCTGAGTAATATATATATATATATATATATATATATATATATATATATATATATATATATATATATATATATATATATATATATATATATATATATATATATATATATATATATAAAATACCAGCCTTGTTATACTATTTTTTTAACTTTTGTCAGATCAAATAATTGGATCAGAATTAATTGCTACTAAATATTATACCACATCAGCTGCTGAACAGTGATTCTGACCACCCAGAAGGCGTTAATTCTCTTTAATAACAAAGGCCTCCCATCACAGTTTTCATCTCACTTTGAATCCAGTCTCGTTCTCAGTGCTTTCAGGTTTATAAGGTGGAAGAACTACAGTCTACATGCCTACAGTTCACTCCAGGAGGATCATCAAAAAAAAAAAAAACCCACAAACACAGACGATGGCCCCACACACATAAACGATCAAGCAGCTGATGAAGAGGCCTTAAATACAAGGATTGTCCTTGACACAAGGTGAAGCATTGTGCTTATGCTTATATATGCTTACATATGTTCCCGTACTCAGATGTTGTCTGCATCTCTTCATTCACTTTGAACTTTGGCCACACTATGCCGAGACACCTGCAAGGACCTGCAACTAGACGAAATCCAAAAAACAGGTTCGTAATCATCTTCCCATTCAAACATTTTATTTTTCTACAATTGACTCTGTTATAATGTGTGGTAGACATCAATTCATTTATTTTCTGAACTGCTTAATACTAATGAGGGTTGTGGGGAGGCTGGTGCTCATCTCAGCTGATTCTGGGCAAAGACAGTGCACCCTGGACAGCTCACCAGGCCATCATAGGACAGAAACACACTGACGGCCATGCAGCTCCTCTTGTTTAAAATCATCAATGGTTAGCTGCTTTTTTTTTTTTGCAACTCGTTGAAAGTGGGGCTTGAACCCCCAACCTTACGATCAGTAATCCAGCACCTTTACCACCAAGCCACCACTGCCCTGTGGAAGACATGTTATAATTAACACTTCATCATGCCTTGCAGTTTGGCAGTAGTGAGACAAGCTGTATTTCTTTTTAATATTGGGAGACAGACAGAAAGGGGGAGGGTGAAGCCCATTTCAGCTGCTTCTGGACCAAGGCAGTACACACCCTGAACAGCTTGTCAACCCACTGCTGGGCAAACACACACACACACACACACACACACAACCATTCACATTCACACCTAGAGGCAATTTTATACAGCCAATTAACCAAATACGCAAGTCTTTGAAGTATTGGAAAATACTGAAATACTCAGTGGAAACCCGCACAAGCACAGGAAGAGCATGAAAATTCCACACAAAAATGCCCTCACTGAGCATAGAACTTGGAACCCGGACCTTCTCGCTGTAAGGCAAACATCCTGCCCTACCCAGAACAGAAGTTATTTTGAAGTTGCTATCGACATGTTGTTACAAATGGCCAAAGGCTAAATATTATCAAGCGAGTCCCTGTTATATAGAAGTGGGTACAATGCAAAACCCAGACAGAATTTGTTTATTTGTTTTTGTGCTCGTTTAAATGCTGAGTGAAATGACAGGCCTTGATTTGAAATGAGTCACTGGTTGTTTAAACAGCTGGATGATGTTCATTCCACCACCTGGGTACCAGTGCAGAAAGAATTTGGATGTATTCCTCACATGTTGAGGGATTTTGGGCGTGGTGTTTTTGACTAAGGAGATAAAGTGCAGAACGTGTTTGAATGTGTGCTCTCAGGCAGGTCAGGCTAACAACAGAAACTTGTACCATTTGCATTCTACATGTAAGTATAACTGAGACAATGTATGGTAAAGCATGTCATACTTTAACACGTTTTTCTTAACCTCAAGTTCATTCATTCATTTCTCACGCATTCATTCACTTTCTAAGCCAATTAATCCTAATTAGGGTTGCGGGGAGTCTGGTGCCCTTCTCAGTTGACTCTGGGAGAGGTCGGGGTACACCATGGACAGCACACCAGCCCATCGCAGGGTAAACACTCACACAAACATTCATACTCACACTCACCTAGAGGTGATTTGGAACAGCCAATCAGCCTACTGTTCATGTATTTGGACTGTGGGAGGAAACCAGTGTACTCAGAGGAAACCTACATGAGCACAGGGAAAACATGCAAACTCCACACATGAAACGCCCGAGCTGGGAATCGAACCCAGGTCTTCTTGCTGTGAAATGGACATGCTAAACTTCAAGTTGTGCACTGTATTTTTTTACATAAGAGGTAAAGTATATCACTTTTAAATTTAATATAAAAATATCTATTGCACAGCTGACAAAAAATTGCAACTTTTTTTTTCTGTCATCCATTATTTACTACAACATTATTTACAATTTGAAGGTGAGTGAATAAACAGTACAGTTATCCCTCGCTACTTCGTGCTTCAGTTTCTGCAGCTTTAGCGCATCGTGTGTTTTTCAAAAATATTAATGGAAAAATAAAAAAATAAGGAAATTAAGGAAGAATAAGGGGGAAAATTAAGGAAAATTCCACAAAACAAGGCCAATTATGCAAAAAACAAAACAAAACAACAACAACAAAAAACACACAAAAAAACCAACCCAAAACCTGCAAACAAAACTACTGTACTTACATTTTAATGTGA
Source organism: Plotosus lineatus (assembly GCA_024760905.1). NCBI lineage: Eukaryota > Metazoa > Chordata > Actinopteri > Siluriformes > Plotosidae > Plotosus > Plotosus lineatus. Next base: position 4,397,640 of record CM045744.1, read on the forward strand.
GGTGCGTGTCTGTGTGTGTGCGCACACAACTGTGTTTGTGTATGCACGTGTGCATCTGTATGTGTGTGTATTTCTATTTTATTTACATCGTATGCATTATTATTGAATGTTTAATTGTTATTATAAACATTTATAGTGTTGAATATGTATTTATTGATATTATACACACATATACATGTACATATACGTCAGTCAGGGGGGGTCGATCCGACTTTGTGGAAATCGGCGGTCGTGAGGGATCTCAGTCCCCATTAACCGTGGGAGGTGAGGGATCCCTGTAGAGTCAGTCACTGGTGCTTAAACTAGAATTTCTAAATAGATATTAGAATGCATATGTACATATATGTACATTAGTATTATAAAATAATTTCCGAAACAACATGAATGTTATTTTACACATTCAACAGCAAATCTGATTGGTCAAAATATGTTCTTTATTTGTATATCACCTCACTGCTCTGGCAGATATTTGGATGTAACATGGACAAATAGTCATTATTATATTATTAATTCTATAGTGAACAGGATGAGGATACACCTATGACTGATTAGCCACATGATCTTAGAATAATATTGAATAGGTTTTTAACTAAACCGCTAATAACCATTGATGTGATATCATGAAAGAACTCTCAATACTCAGTTTTTTGTAACAATCACCAGCACCATAGTTAGAGGAGGGATTTGGAGAGGAAACCGGGAAAACATCAAAGTAGTGAACAGCAGTGGCTTTCCAATGTTGAACAAACCAGTCATGAAATTACAACTGTGCACAACATGAACTGAGATAATTGACTGCAGTGACAACCTTCACATGTTCAGTGAAAAATATACAATTTGTGTATATAAATAAAATAAGCAAGTTCAGCAGTTTGTAATGGTGAACTTCTGGAAGATCAGTTTTCATCTAAAAGCGCTTTCACATGCAGCAGTAGAGAATAAAGAATGTGAAAGTATGAAAAAAAAAATTATAGAATTTAACTCAATGTTAATACAATGGTACCTCACCTTACGGAATTAATCCGTTTCAGAGGCTGTTTTGTAACCTGGATTTTTCATAAGTAGAACCACATTTTACATGTAAAACGTGTGATTCGTTCCAAGGCCCCCAAATACTACCCCGTAAATCCTTTAAAAATTTAACAGCATACCTTTTAAGGTACTTACTTCGTGTTGACCATGTCTTCTTAGCAGTTATAATCTTACAAATCTTTATGCAAGGTTAAAAGCCTGAGCCAAAAAATAAAGTTGCAATGAGCACACTCGAAAATCTCATGAAACAACAGTAACTCTATCAGTTACACGAAAAGCACCATGGGTATCATGGAGATACAGCTCCATAATAGCCAATGGGAGGGAGCTGTGTCATCCCGTTTAGCCAATGGGGGGCCAGGGGGCGGGATGTTGGGAGATAGCCAATGGGAGGCCAGCAGGACAGGATGTTGGGAGATAGTCAATGGGAGGCCAGCAGGGCAGGATGTTGGGAGATAGTCAATGGGAGGCCAGCGGGGCGGGATGTTGGGAGATAGTCAATGGGAGAGCAACTCGTGCATTGTTTGAATTTTTGAGATGGTGATTTCGTAACGTAAACTTGTTTCATATCCAGAGACAACAATTTTAGGAAAATGTTTTTCATAACCTGGATTTTTTGTTTCTTGCGACTATTGTAAGGTGAGGTACTACTGTATTCACATTGGATGTGGCATGATCATGCTAGACTTCTGCTAAATTATCTGATTTCAAGTTAGTCATCAAATGATGATTACAAAAAGTTGTGGGGATTGCATCCTATTTTGAGGAGGCAAGAACACTGGTTTCTGTTTCATCCAAAAGATGAAACTTTACTGTGACCACTTTTGGATCTATTTCAGGCTGTCTGTGGCTCAGTTTTAAAAACTGTTGTCTTTATAATATCTGTGGCCTTGTGAAATAGTAGCGGATACTGACAAACAAAATAAATCAGAGTCTCTGAATACAACATAATAGAATAGAATTGAATTTATTGTCATTGCACGATGTGTACAACAAAATTATAATTAAAGTTAAAGTATGCTGGCTTTTATACCCAAGCCTAATGACTCTTCAGGGCGGAGCTTATCATTGGTTTCCTTAGTGTGATGCCACGAGGAGCTGAATTAGACACTTGTCCATTTTGGGACAAAGGTACACTTTGGTAGACAAAGGTACACTTTTGGTTAAGTCTGGGGGGGTGGCCTGTTGGTAAAGCTGCTGGATCACTGATCCCAACTTTGGGGGTTCAAGCCCCACTCCCAATGGTTGTCAATGTCCTCCCGGCACAGGTAGCCGGGTTATCAAAGGCTGGCCATGTCTCTCACTGTCTATGGTGTGAGGCTCATTAAAAAAAAAAAAAAAAAAAACATTGCTGACTTTTGACAAGAGGAGCCGCATAGCCGTCAGCGTGTTTCTGCCCTGAGATGGCCTAGCGAGCTATCCAGGGTGTACTCTGCCCTCTCCCAGAGTCGGCTGGGATGGAGGCCAACCTCCCCATACCCCAATTAGCATTAATT
>CM045744.1:4405167-4429360 GCA_024760905.1 Plotosus lineatus
AATATCTTTGCTAACAGCCACACACACACACACACACACACACACACACACACACACACACACACACACACCCCATACACACATGCTTACACACAAACACACACATACACACACAGACAGACACACAGAGTATCTTTGCTAACAGCCACACACACACACACACACACACACACACACACACACACACACACACACACACACGCACACACTCACACACGCACGCACACAGTTACGTATGCCTAATGGATTCTATCGGCCAAGCCCCCACCTGCTAACGATAGGTAAATTTAGAAGATGAAAATTGCCCCGTGAAACCAGCAAAGCACGACAGACCACGACATAAACTATATACAATTTAATAATATGAACAAAATAAGACAAAATTTATAACTTACATCTGAGCTAAACCACATACAAATTAACAAAGGGTCCCATAGACACCAAGCACCCGCAGCAGGGTAAATTTAGAGACGGTGGCGGGGAAAGGCTTGCCATCCCGCGTGTCAACAGAAACAAAAGATGACCATCCTCGCATGGGCTGTGTGTGAACGAGGATGATGGACTTTGACAATGAAGTCCCGAACAACGAAACTTGGTTAATGCGCGTTCCATGGTTCACCTTGGATGAGTTGATCCGCCGAGATGAGTCCCCTTAGATGATCTGCCCGAAGAGACACGAGACTGGGAGACTGGAGCCAGTGGGCAACAGGTCCTTAATATAGGTCCCCTTAAGGAAAATTCCAGAACCAAACAGCTGAGTTACACCATGTGACTCTCTTCACAGAACTGAACATACAGTAATTGCATTTAACGTTTATACATCCATTATTTTTATATTTACATTCATACATATATTTTCATGCTCGTAACACACACACACACACACACACACACACACACACACACACACACACACACACACACTGTGCTGCACTAGTCCATGTAGAGTATAAATAAATTTGAACAAAATTAAATGAAATAAAATAAGTTATTTATTATATTAGGTACAGTAAAGTATAGTAGTTGGGCAGTGGTGGCCCGGTGATAAGGTGCTGGATTACTGATCCCAAGGTTGGGAGTTCAAGTCCAAGCCATACCTCTCACTGTCTGTGGTATGAGGTTCAAGTAAAAGAACCATTGCTGTTTCTGCCCTGCGGTGGCCTGGCGAGCTGTCCAGGGTGAACTCTACCCTTGCCCAGAGTCGGCTGAGATGGGCACCACGAGCCTAATTAGGATTGAGCGGTTTAGAAAACGAATGAATGAATTATATTAGTTACCACATTTCCTATTCAGCAGCATTTGAAGATGTTAAAAAAATAATTTCTACTGAGAGGCGTAAATCTCAATTAAGCACAATGAAAATATGTTGCATGGTTGGTTGCTGAAATATAGGTATAAATGTGAAGTGATGTCTAGCGAATCTGCATAATTAAAAAAAACATCTTTCTTAATGACGGCCAGGAGACTATTCACCCAGGCATTGCTCAGAAGTTCCAACACAGAACTGACACTCATATAACTGTCTATTTCTTCATACTCTTTTCTGTTTGTTTACCAATCGATCTTCTAGTTATATAAGTTGTTTTTCAGAAAATGCATAAGGTTCATCCAAGTGCCTTTAGAAAAGCCACTGGCTTCCACTATTAAGCTTCTTAAGCTGCGTGTAGAACCTGCAGGAGAATGTGAGCATTAAACCCTGCGCATATGTGATCATAATGTACTATCATGCAGCACAACACATTGCCTGTCCAGAAATAGAACCAACCCTGATTCCACCCAAGCTTTAGATTTTGTTCCGTTTGGGTTTAGTCTTGTTTATTATCTACATGTTATGCCCAGGGTGACATGGAGGTGGAGTGGATAGCACTGTCATTTCACTCAAAGCATGGGTTTAGATTCCAGGAGTTTTCATGTTCCCCTGCATCTCCATAGATTTCAGGGTATCCGAGGTTACACGGCCCAAAGGCTCTCTTTCTGAAGCATCACAGCATGTTGCTCTGCTGGAGGAACATTTGCTTTCCACTTAACATATTGAAATGTACATCATCATACTGACAGTCATGCCATTGCAATTGGCTCGTTGAAAGCTTTACTGTATAGCTGGGCTATTGCTGAGTGTGGTGTTGGAGGCAATCATCCAACTCGCAAAGAAATGCAGTCTAGTTCAATTGGCCACTCTTAATAGCAAAATTGTGATTCTAAGTGTGAAAGGCTGTCTACCTCTATATGTGATTCTATGGAAGCTGTTCCAGGGTGTTCCCTGTCCCTCACCCAAAGACAGCAGGGATTGGCTCCAGCTCACCCACAGCCTTCAATGAATAAGTGATATAGAAAATGATGAATGTATGAATGAAATATGAATGAAATTGGTTAGCAGAGCAGTAGCAGAGCAGATTATAAATAAAACACACACACACACACACACACACACACACACACACACACACACACACACACACACACACACACACACACACACACACACACACACACACACACACACACACACACACACCTCAACAGAACCATGTAAAACTCCTTTTTTCCCCTGCAGGCTGTTTAATGCCATGGACGTCATTGGCTGCCATGGGAATGTGTGGAAATACCAGCAGAACAAGAGTCTGACCAAAGTGCTGAAAGTAATGAAGCTACTGAACCAAAGAATCAGTTTGTGTGTGTGTGTGTGTGTGTGTGTGAAGAGAGGATGAGCCTTACATTCTGTTTTATAATTAATTTATTGAATATTATAAAGTGTGCTATCGTTACCAATCATTGTACTTAAAGATTTTATATATTTATTACATTTAAAGTATTTATCACTCATGACAGTCTCAGTTTTCTAGGAAATTTGCTGATAAATCCAATAAATACAGAGAAACATGTATCTATCCACAGAAAATAAACTTTCCACAGGGATTCAGAGCTTATTCTATTGCTTCAATAACTAAACGTTTTGTCATAAATAATAGAACACATCATCTTTTTTTTGCAGCAAACAAATGAGGACCTCAGCAACAAAGAAAACAAAACAAAACAATAATATATATATATACATTTTGTAAAAAAAAGAAAACAGCAACAAACAAACAAACGAACAAATAAAACATCACTAAATTTAAACTGGAAAATGTAGATTGTTGTTGAGTTTCACTGGCTTATCACTGACTGGCTATCACACATATCAATCTCTGAATGGAGGAAACTTGCAATATAATAATGGCCCAATGAGGATGTTATTCTGACAAAGACTCACGAAAATAACAACACAAATTGTGCATTAAGTAATTTTGTTCGGCCTTGAAAAGTGCATTTCGTTTTCCTTGTGAAAGTAAAATGCATGGCCAGGCAGCAGTGAACATGTGATGGATTTGCTGTCATGATACAGAGTTTGCTGGGGGGTTGTTTGTTTGTTTGTTTGTTTGTTTGTTTGTTGTTTTTTTTTTTTTTTTTTTTTTTTTTAACAGAGGTGTTGTGTTTTTAATTTTGCTGGACACAGACATGTACACCTGTAGCTAAGCAAAATTATTTACACACGCTACAGATAAAAATAATCATATATTATTATCACCTAATGCTGCTGAAATTGCCTACCCAGTGCGATACAGATGTGCACCTCATGTAGATACTCTCAGAGTAATGACCACGAACTGAGAGCCACCAGGTGGGAAACTATCTATTTAAAGTCATTTCCTCCTATTCGCCCAAACATTCCTGGACCATGTATTCATTCCCCCCATCCTCTTCATTATGCTTAATTCCTCTGATCCTGTGCCCCCTCCTCTCTCTCTCTCTCTCTCTCTCTCTCTCTCTCTCTCTCTCTCTCTCTCCCTCTCTCCCTTTCCCTGTCATTTTTTCTGCCTGCAGACAGTGTAGTTCTCAGAAGTACAAATCATAGTGTGTATCAGGCAGGGAGATGATGCTCAGCGGCCACTGAAGCCCAGAGCACATGGATTGGCCCTTGATAGATTACCTCTTTGCCCTACTGGTTATTACAGGACAAGAAGCAAATTCATCACAAGCCCAATTTCTGATAGAAGCGATATTCAGTGATACATAGTGTGGTTATAAGACACTAAAATCTCACCGTGTGCATCACCAACTGAGAGACACTGTGCTGGGGATAATAGCTTTGGGAGAGGATAGCCCATGTCCTCAGCTCCCTTCTTTTTTATGTATAGACCACATCCTGCAAGCCAGATTTTGCGTGAGCATGAGTGTGTGTTCCTGGCTCCAGATGTCATTTGATGACAAGTTCCTGCACTATTGAACAGGCTGGCTAATTAAGCAGTGATTGGCTAAAAAAAAAAAAAAAAAAAAAAAAAAGACTGAGAGTGGGTGATGAACACTTGACTGGCTGAGTGCTTTCACTCATTTCCCTTGGTTACAAGTTAGGACTTCACTGAGATCACTGCAACGCAGCATGACAGCCCTTTTCCATTAAACCCCACATTCAGAGAAGAGACAGAGAGAGAGACAGAGAGAGAGAGAGAGAGAGAGAGAGAGAGAGAGAGAGAGAGCAGGGTTTAATGTATGCACATAATAATTTTTTAGGTTTTCAACCTGTGTTAACAGCTACAAACTTGCACTAATGCCATAGTAATTGTTTGTGGAGTTCTTCTTGTCCCGAGTCAATTGCAAATGTTTTGACATTAAAAACAGTGTTATTAAACAGATAGTTGCGAGCACTGGGGTAATAGCATCCAATACATGCAATAGCATCGACACACTGTAGTCTGAGCAAAATGAAAGGATTTTTAAGGTGAACTGAAATTGCCTTTGTGACAGACACGTTGTTTTGATAAAAAATATCAGTGTAGTAAGAGATTCCAGCTACAAGCTTAAAACATTTATGAGATGATTTGCAAACCTTTTCTTTTATTGTTTTGGTAACTGTTATTACGAAACAGCACAAGTACCTGGTATTTTAAGCAGACTTGTCAAATTAAAAGAATTTACCTGTTTTTCACCCTAAACTATACAGTGGTGCCTTGCCTTACAAGTGTCTCTTATAACAATTTTTCCATGATACGAGATTCGATCTCACCAAAAATCTTCCCCATCCAACAAGCAAAATTTTGATTTACGAGCTCTGCTGGGGAAATGGCTTTTCTTGCTGGGGAAATGGCTCGTATTTTTCCGAGTGTATTCTACCGGGCTTCGAGAATGCCTTGTGCAGTGCTTCTCAATTATTTTCTTTTACGCCCCCTATAGGAAGAAAAAAAAATTCACGCACCCCCAGCACCTGGCGTGCAACTATAAATAGTGTTTACTACACTTCATATCATTTGCTCTGTGCTTTTTCCCTGCACCATACATACAACGATATACTTTGCCACTAATAGAGAACACACTATTCCATTCTGTTCAGGAGCTCACATTCTCCCTGTAGAAATCCTTTCACAACAAGCCAATGCCTTTTCACGTGTTGGTGTTAATTTATGGAACAAAAATCCCTAAATCATTTCGAGATTAAGGAAGAAACATATTCAAAAACAACATCAAGTGCATACTTTTTAGGGTGATGGAAACTGAGGAGATGATGAGGAGGAGAATGATGGAGGATGATGAGGAGATGATGAGGAGATGATGAGGAGAAACTTGATGTTTCTAATCTGATAAATTTATTTGATGATTTTTGTGAATTGTACAATTGATATTTGTATTCTATTTCCTTTTTTTTTCTTTGTTCAATAGTATGTTGTACAGCAAAATTACATCTGCTTTCTTTTCCACTCACTATCTTTTTCTGTCTAACCTTTCCCCTTTATCTTTTAAGGAAACTGCTTGAAAATAAATATAGATAACTATTTAAATTAAAAACCACAAAACAAATATGGAAAATAGACTGTAAAGGATAATATATCTTGTGAAACGCACCCTGCCTCAATTAATTTTCCTATTTGCGGGATGGGTTTACCTGTTTACCTGTGGCCATTTGAGTTACAATAAATCAAATTGAATTGAACAATGAGTGCACCACTGCCAATTGGATGTTGCAGTGGATGCGCAATTACACTTAAATCTAGTACAATATGGCAAAAAAATATGTTCCCCAGGGTCATAACCCCCACCCCCAATCCACCCCTTCCCGGGCATCACAGCCTTTCCTTGCTGGCATTCGTAGAGTGCATATACACAAAATTCTCCTTCTCCTCCTCCTACGCACCACCTCATGCCTGCCCATGTGACATCTTCACCGCAACTGATGATCTGAAGGGTTAGTTGACACAGTGGTACCTTGACTTACAAATTTAATCCGTTCCGCGGGCGAGCTCATAAGCCAAAAAGCTCGTTAGATGAAACAATTATTCCCATAAGAAATAACAGAAAACCAATTAATCTGTTCCAACCCACTACCAAACTCATATAACATGCCACAAACACATATATGTGACCTAATATATTAAAGATAAACATGTATAAACAATAAATATTTAATACTACTACTACTACTACTACTAATACTACTACTACTTTACTACTAATAATAATAATGCATGCATATTAACATTAATAATAAATAATAATAAAACAAGAATAAACAATAAGTCAAGGTAAGACTGCCTACCTGACTGCTGTCCAGAGGGCCATCATTGGCGTCAAGCAAGAGGGTAAGACACAGAAAGAAATCTCTGAGCGAATAGGCTGTTCCCAGAGTGCTGTATCAAGCCACCTCAGTGGGACGTCTGTGGGAAGGAAAAAGTGTGGCAGAAAATGCTGCACAACCAGAAGAGGTGACCAGACCCTGAGGAAGATTGTGGAGAAGGGCCGATTCCAGACCTTGGGGGACCTGTGGAAGCAGCGGACTGGGCTACAGGTGCCGCATTCCCCAGGTCAAGCCACTTTTGAACCAGAAACAGCGGCAGAAGCGCCTGACCTGGGCTACAGAGAAGCAGCACTGGACTGTTGCTCAGTGGTCCAAAGTAGTTTTTCGGATGAAAGCAAATTTTGCATGTCATTTGGAAATCAAGGTGCCAGAGTCTGGAGGAAGACTGGGGACAAGGAAATGCCAACATGCCTGAAGTCCAGTGTCAAGTACCCACAGTCAGTGATGGTCTGGGGTGCCATGTCAGCTCTGGTGTTGGTCCAGTGTGTTTTATCAAGGGTAGGGTCAATGCAGCTAGCTATCAGGAGATTTTGGAGCACTTCATGCTTCCATCTGCTGAAAAGCTTTATGGAGATGAAGATTTCATTTTTCAGCACGACCTGGCACCTGCTCACAGTGCCAAAACCACTGCTAAATGGTTTACTGACCATGGTATTACTGTGCTTAATTGGCCTGCCAACTCTCCTGACCTGAACCTCATAGAGAATCTGTAGGATATTGTGAAGAGAAAGTTGAGAGACACCAGACCCAACACTGTGGATGAGCTTAAGGCCGCTATCGAAGCATCCTGGGCCTCCATAACACCTCAGCAGTGCCACAGGCTGATTGGCTCCATGCCACGCCGCATTGAAGCAGTCATTTCTGCAAAAGGATTCCCAACCAAGTATTGACTGCATAACTGAACATAATTATTTGAAGGTTGACATGTTTGTATTAAAAACACTTGTTTTGATTGGTTGGATAATTTTTTTTTATATAGGAATTTTGGGAAAATTTTGTACAGTAAATAATGAACTTTGTCACAATATGCTAATTTTATGATAAGGACTAGTATATATATATATATATATATATATATATATATATATATATATATATATATATATATATATATATATAAAACACAAAAATAAAAGGACAGGACAAAGACTTTCTATTGAAACTCCATTTATCACTACAGATCTGTTTCGAGGGGTGGTGAAACCAGCCTCTCTCTCCAGGTGATTATAGAAGAATCTTCTATAATCACCTGAAGAGAGAGGCTGGTTTCACCACCCCTCGAAACAGATCTGTAGTGATAAATGGAGTTTCAATAGAAAGTCTTTGTCCTGTCCTTTTATTTTTGTTTTATTTGCTCTACCAAAAAAGTATTGAGCACTCTCCTACGGAAGGATCTACTCAGAAAATCATATATATATATATATGCAAACATGGCCAGTTTCTGTAAAAAGAAAAGAAAAAGAACAGGATGGTGGAATCATTATATCAGCACAAGAGATCCTGGGCGCAAGGAGTAAAACTGTTCCCCGAAGAGCCTCATAATTACAAATTTGCTTTTTAAAGGTAGGCCACATGGAACATCATTATTTCTTAAGGTGACAGATCAGAAAATCTGGAAGAATGTATCTTTGTAGTAGGGCACACTTGCTTGCTTTTAACATCTACACTGGCTGTAAATCTTTAAAAAGGAAAGGAGAAAGAAAGAAAAAGGTTTTACACACTGTGGAACATATTCTATAGAAATAATCTAGCGGTTATAATAATAAAGGACAGGATACTCTCAAATTACCTTTCTCTACCTCTTACAGAAACATGCTACAGTATTCCATAAACATAATGGTAGTATTTCACATGATATTTACATATCATCCTATACCAGGAGAGAACATCATGATGACCTCTCTATCTCTCTCTCTCTCTCTCTCTCTCTCTCTCTCTCTCTCAGTCTTTGTGTGTGTGTGTGTGTGTGTATATATCAGGTGTTCCTTAGCTTCTTCATCTCCAACTTCTTTCATTTGTTTTGGAGTCAGGTTGTGAGGGCAGAAGCCTAAACAGTGAGCTCCAGATGTCCCTCTTCCTAGCCACATTGTCCAGCTGTCTCAGAGGGAGGCTAAGGCATTCCCAGACCAGTCGAGAGACATGGTCCCTCCAGCTTGTTCTGGGTGACCCTGTGATCTCTTCGCAGTTGGACATGCCCTAAACATCACACCCGAGAACCGTTCAGGAGGCACTCCAAGTTCCTTGGAGAGCCCCACCACCCTGAAAAGGAAGCTCATTTCTGCCACTTGTATTCACGATCTTGCTCTTTCAGTCACTACCCAAAGCTCGTGGCCACAGTTGAGGGTAGGAACTTAAATCAACTGGTAAATTGAGAGCTTAGTCTGTCAGCTCATCTCCCTCTTTGCCACAAAGGACTGGACAACCTCCACTGAAAACAAATTCAACACCAATTACCAACTGTTAACAATGCAGACCAAACTCTGGCCTCGGCAATACATTGACCAAACGGCCTGTAGTAATGGGTCCAGTATACCATATTCCCAGAGCACAGCCCAAAAGAAAGTCTGATGAATGTGGTCAAAAGCTTTCTCCAAGTCCACAAAGCACATGTGGACAGGTTGGACAAACTCTCATGCTCTCACCATGATCCTGTAGAAGTCATGAGAGTAGCAGCCGGGATTAAAACCATATTCTTCCTTCTGAATCCGAGGTTCAACCATCAGTCGGATCCTCCTCTCCAGTACCCCAAATAAACTTTCAATGGAGCTGAAGTTCCTTTTGAGGAGTGCGATTCCACGATAGTTGAAACATATTCTCTAGTACCCCTTTTAAAAAGGGGAACTACCACTGAAAACTTTCCAATTAATGGGTATGGCCCCCGATGACCACAAAATTTTGGAGAAACATGTCAACAAAGACAGTCTTACAACATCCAGAAACTTGAGGTATTCCTGGTCTAGCTCGTCCACCCCAGAGCCTAGCTCCCAAGAAGCTTTTTAACTACCTCAGTGACCTCTGTCCTAGTAATGGGCAGAGCCCCATCCCAAACTCCCAGCTCTTCTTTTTTCCACAGAGGTCATGTTAGTGGGATTGAGGAGGGAATCAAAGTATTCCTTCCTTCCTCCCCACAACATTCCTAATCGAGGCAATCAGCTCCCCACTTCCCCAGTAAGCAGAGTTTGTAGAGTACCCCGGTCCAGAACATTTCCAAGCACTCACAAACCTCCTCCCATACTCCTTCACCAATATAGCTCATTCAAAGTTTATGTCCCTGGCTTCCATTGGGATGTGGGTGTAGCTCTACCAGAGGTTGAAATGTAAAGCCCTTCTGACAGGAGACATCACCAAATGTTCCCAGAACTACATATTTGAGTCTCCCAGGTATGGAGTGCAATCTCCTCTGCCATCGGAACAAGCTCACTGTCCATCATGTAATCAGTCGATAGATCAGCTCTCCCTGTCCACAGCATTCGACCACAAGTCTGATCACATGACTACAAAGTCAATAATCAAACTGCGGCTTAGGCTGTCTTGGTGCCAAGTGCACTTATGGACATAAGGAAGTCCCCAGGAGGAGCACCCTCTAGCACATCCCCTGGCATAGCAATCAGCCAGGGGCAGAGGGAGGCTACGCTTTCATCAACCGGGGAGAGCACTAACATGTGGAAACTGAAACAGGGGGCAAGGAGACAAATCACACACACACACACACACACACACACACACACACACACACACACACACACACACACACACACACACACCATGACGTGGTGATTCAAGGAGAAGGTCCTTAACTTTTAGTATGATTTCAGTATGATTTCCTTAAAAATAGATTGATCAATATAACAATATTGAATTATCACCCAGTTCAACTACAGCAGTGACAGCCTTTTTATTGTATTTTCCCTGTGAAGGTTCTCAAATGTATTCCTGATATTCCTGCTATCTTCTGTTCTGACAAATGCTCTTAATGCATCTTAATGCTTAAAACATTCATCTTCCATCCATTCATTACTCATTAATTACCCATACTCCTTATCCGATTTATGGTCACAGGAAGGCAAAAATCCATTTGACTCTGGACAAAAGACAGAATAAACGCCTCACCAATCTCTCCAATATAGAGCCAAAACAAACAAACAAACAACAACTCACACATTCACACCTAATGTGCACATCTTTGGACTGTAGAAGGAAACCAGGGCACCCAGAGGAAAATCATAGGGAGCACATGCAAATTCCCCACAGAAACACTCCTGCCAGGGATTTAATCTGAGTTCCCCCTGCACAGAAGAACATCATTCCTGAATGCACCTTCTCATCTCATCCCATCTTCTTCCACTTAATCTGGGGACGGTGGCACGGGCAGCAACATAAGCAAAGAGGTCCAGACATCCCTCTTCCCAGCTACTTCCTTCAGCTCTTCCGGGGGACACCGAGGCGTTCCCAGACAAGCCGAGAGACATAGTCCCTCTAGCATGTTCTGGGTTGACCCCAGGGTCTCCTTCCGGTTGGACATACCCGAAATACCACACCAGGAAGATGTTCAGGAGGCATTCTGATCAAATGCCCGTGCCATCTCAACTGGCTCCTCTCAATATGAAGAAGCAGCGGATCTACTCCGAGCTCTTCCCGGATGATAGAGCTTCTTACCTTATCTCTGAGGGAGAGCCCCGCCACCTGGTGAAGGAAGCTCATTTCAGCCGCTTGTATCCAAGATCTTGTTCTTTTGGTCACTACCCAAAGCTCATGACCATAAGTGAGGGCTGGAACGTAGATCAACCCCAAGATACTTAAACTCCTCCAATTGGGACAGGACTTCATTCCCAATTTGGAGGACTTGGAGGTGCTGATTTTCATCCCGGCCGCTTTGCACTTTCGACTGCGAATCACTCCATTGAGAGCTGGAGATCTCGGCTTGATGAAGCCAAAGGACAACATCATCTGCAAAAGCAGAGACGAGATCTACCCATGTGGGCAACGATAGTGTGAATGCACCCTACAATTTAATAAATTTAAAGATCACAGTTTTTTTTTTTTTTTTATTATTACTGCTCTTATTTTTCATTTTCTTCTTCTTCTTCTTCTTCTTCTTCTTCTTCTTCTTCTCATTATTATTATTATTATTAATTGTATCAATGTTATTCACTCTTCACTTTATTTCTAGTCAGACCTGAATCTTAGACTTCAGAAGTGCTTTTGTGTCACGTTTATGCTGCAAAGCTAAGTGATTACCAATAAAGAGAGAAGATGGAATTGTGAGAAAATATGAGTATGAGAAATAATACTCTTTTATTTGTTTATCACTGTTTGAGTGATACATTGACTATATGCTGCTTGAATGTATGTTGGAGTGTGCCTTTGTGGAAGAATATTGGATAAATGGGGTTATGCTGTATACTTTTCCACTCATGGTTCAGATTAATATACCCGAAGAGAGAATTCAAGTTTTTTTTTGTTTTGTTTGTTTTTTTTTTAATTTGAAGTGCTAAATTGTATGCATGTATAGGCATTACTCCAAGAGTGCACTGTGTATTGTTATGTGCGGCTTGGGGACTTCTCTATGCCATTAATTATTTGCTTACATTTCTGCAATATTTCAGATTTTTTGAATAATGTTTTTTGAACTAATTTTTTGTGCACATCCATAGAACTCTAACATTTTTCTTAGAAAAGCAAACCATCTTTGTTGCTTTGCTGTCAGCATGCTGGTTTTTTAGGCTTGCTTCAGGCTACATCATACCCCTGAAGCCAATATATTAACTACAATGCTTAGTTAGTAGCTATTTCTAAAAAGCATCAGATTAAAAATGTATACAGTATTTAATAAATTGGTTAATTTTAAAACCTCTGCTAGAGTCACATGTGAAGTGTGCATTGTTATTATTCAATTTGTGTTGACATGCTCTGTTTTCCAGTTGGCTGCCTATTCTTCCCCAATATTCCACACATTTAAAATTAATGTTACAACAGTGGTTGGCTGTCAGAATCAGCATTGCCTTCTCTGTTAACCTAAACACTGTCACAATCAGCCAGTTATATTTTTATGGGGTTTTCCACATAGCAAATTTATTTAATAATCCTCAATTACTGGCATGTTGACATGCTTCTGGCATCACTGGCCCTTGCATGTATCCGCGGTCTCATAGGGAGGGCAGAATCCTCTTGGACACCTCAATAGGCCATCACAGGGCACAAACACGCTGATGGCTATGCAGCTACTCTTGTTGAAAGTCAGCAATGGTTCTTTTACACGAACCTCTCACCATAGCCAGTGAGAGACATGGCCAGCCTTTGATAATAACCCAGTTAGCTGCACTTGGGGGGACAATGATGACCTGTGGAGAGTGGGGCTTGAACCCCAAAACTTAGGATCAGTGATCCAACACCTTCAGCACCAGGCCACCACTGCACAATATTATCCTTAATTAAATTTTCTTTTTATTTCAATCCTTTCCGCTTGGTTGCATTGCTTGCAATACAGTCTGTTTATGTTAGAGCCTTAATCCAATCAGATTTCAGGCCAGTGTTGCCAAGATCAAAGAAGTATACCCTCAGGCCTTCTGATTGATCCGCGCAGCCACCTGTAATTTAAAATAGATTGTGATGATACTGCTGCCTTTCAGGTCATTTAACCAGTCAGATTTAACATTGGTGAGACCAGGGGCCCTTCAGGAAGTATTTGATAGCATCAGCATTTTTCTGTCTTTGACTACATTTTCAGAGTACATTGATCCCTCGCTACTTTGCGCTGCAGTTCCTGCGGCTACATCACAGGTTTTTCAAAAATATTCATTGAAAATAAAAAATAAGGAAAAATAGGGGAAATTTTCAGGAAAATTAAGCCAAATAAGGCCAATTATGCAAAAAACCCCCAAACAAACAAACAATCCAAAAAAGAAAAAAAAACAACCAAAATCCCCCCCCCAACAAAACTACTTACATTTTATGTGAAGTGCGCATCTGAGTGTGTGCACCTGCATTTGTGTGTGCGTCCATGTCTGCGTGTTTGTGTGTTTATATTTTATTACATCTTATGCATTATTTTTGAATGTTTAATAATTATTAAACTGCAGGGGTTTTGAGATTCCTTAATGTGTGAATTGGAGGCATAACCCAGAAAGTATGTTTTGAACACATCCTCTTTTACAAGCGTGATGTTTGTAGCATGTAACAACACAGACCTTTGTCAAAAAAAGTACTTTAAATAGTAGTAATTTAATAGTGTTCCTTCCCTTGTTGAAGTAGAACTATCAGGCCTAAAGTCTTGAATATCAACGAGATTTCACTCATGTCTTAAATCCCTTACTGGTCTCACTTCTCTTAGATCCAGACCATCACACCAACAAGCCAGAGGACATACTCTGGGAGACCTTAAATACCCTCCACTGCTGTTGGAGTCTCAAACAAGGCTGGTAGGAGGACTCTGGAACTGCCATTGTATCTCACTACTCACCTGACTTTCTTGCACTGACACTAGGGTTTCCTCTTTCAGCTCTGCTACACCAGCAGCTCTTTCCTCTGCTTATGCTTTCTCAAGATACTCCACGAGTAACTGAGAGCGGTGGTGGTACAGGCTCGACTCTTGTCTTGGAGTCGGTGCTTCACACCTCTCTCTGTCTCATCTCGCCATCTCCTCCTTTGAGCTTCATGCAGTAAAGGTCTCTCTCCAATCAACCTCCTCATTATTGTGATGTATTGCACTCCTTACCCCCTAGGACACGTTCTAGAAGAAATGGACGCACTCCTCAGCACTTTCCCCACTAACAACACCCCTCTCGTTCTTCTGGGAGATTTTAATCCTCCCTCTGACAAGCTCCAGTCCTGTAGCCTTCTCCCTCTTCTTTACTCCTTTTCTTTAACTTTTAACAACTGCTTTCCCACATACAGAGGAGGGAGTCTATTGGATTTGTTCTCCCTCTCCCGTCACAGGCATTAATGTCACTCCACTCCATGTCTCTGACCACCACTTGGTTTCCTTTACTATCAACTTACCTATTGTATATAACACGAGCTCGGTTTTCTTCCCTACTTGGCAAAACCTCCAGACTGTAGCTCATTCATCTGTTGCCTTCTGTACTTTATATTATCTCCTAAGCCATTCTTTCTTTTCTTCCCTACCACTAGAATCTGCTACTGACACTTTCCTCTTTTCCCTCTCCTCTGCCCATTATCTACAAAATCGAAGAAGACTTCTTGTACTGCTCCTTGGCTCTCGGTGGTGCTCCAAAGCAATTATAAAAAACTGAAAGCAGCTGAAAGAAAGTGTAAAAAATCTCAACTTAAATCAGATTTGACTTCCTACCATGCTCTCCTATCCATATTTTCATTTGATGTGAATTCTGCTAAGACCGACTTCTATAAGAAAAAAGTTGGTCACTGCTGCAAAAGACCCATGCAAACTCCGCAACATCATTACTCAGTCCATCTGCTTCACCTTCCCCATCCCCCTGACCACTGAAGACTTTGCTGACTTATTTGATGGGGAGATTAAACAAATCTGTCAGACATTTACTCAAGCCTCAATTCCTACCCTACACACCATAGATTCCACTTCCCCTTCCCTTGCACAGTTTTCCGACATCCAGCAAGTGATCTCATCATGCCATCCTACCACCTG
This sequence comes from Plotosus lineatus, assembly GCA_024760905.1. Taxonomy (NCBI): domain Eukaryota; kingdom Metazoa; phylum Chordata; class Actinopteri; order Siluriformes; family Plotosidae; genus Plotosus; species Plotosus lineatus. The sequence continues at coordinate 4,420,398 of CM045744.1, forward strand.
CTCGCTTTGTAGCTAAAATGTCTTTCTTTTTTTTATTATTATTATTATTTTTTTTTTTGCAAAATAGCCTCAATCACCCTAATTAATCAATCTTCAAAGAAGCACATTCCACAGACACTGCACCCCTGGCTGTCACAGAGAAGCTACATGCTGCGAGATCAGCAACATATCATCAGCCCTCATCCCCCTTGACCTTTCAGCAGCATTTGACATAGTCAGCCACAAGACGCTCTTGTCCATTCTCAGGAGTTTAGGAATTTGTGGTGCAGCGTGGCAGTGGTTTGCTTCTTACCTGGAAGATTGCTCATATGAGGTTACATGGAGGGGTCTACATCTTCTCCATGCTGACTTTCCACCGGTGTTCTACAGGACTCAGTTCTTGGTCCACTTCTGTGCTCTCTTTAAACTAGGTCGCTTTGTTGATGCCATATGGGTTCTCATACAACTGCTAGGGGCAGATAACACTCAACTTGTTCTCTCTTTTCCTCCCTCAGACACTGATGTTTTTTTTTCATGGATCTCTGCATGTCCAGCAAATATCTCCTCATGGATGGCAGCTCACCGGTTGAATTTAATCCCAGCAAGACTACATTGCTGTTTATCTCAGATGACTAATCTCCACATCAAGAATTTCCTTTAGGCATGGCAGGAAGCCTTGGAGTAACCATGAACAATAGGCACTGCAGGAAGCCTTGGAGTAACCATGAACAATGCCTGTCCTCCTCTTCTCATATCACTAATCTTTCTCCATCATGTCATTTCTTCTCTATAACATCTGAAGAATCCACCCTTCTATTCACTAAGAACATTCAGATTGTTCAATCTCTTGTCATTATCAAGACTACATTATTGCAGCTGACTCCTTGTAGGTATACCTTTGAGTGCTATTTGACCTCTGCAAATGATCCAGAATGCAGCTATATTGTTTTTCAACCTTTTCAAATGTTTCCACACCACACCACTGCTATGATCTCTCCACTGACTTCATGTAGCTGCTTGCATTAGATTTAAAACACTAATACTTGCCTACAAAGCCAAAAAATGTGCCTGCACCTTCCTAAATCAAAGCTCTTATCAAGAAAAGTGGAGGATTATCATTACTGCAATGAATAAAATAAAAAATAAAATAAAAAGCTAATTGTGGGCTAAAAACTAGATAGCCACAGCTAGAGAACGAGCTCGCAAATGGGTGCTTGAACAACATGCTGCAGGGAGAGGCTTGTCAACAGTGCAGTTGCGTCTCCATGTTCAGGTAGTTGTCAACAAGATGAATATAAATCACTTTGGGTTAGGACCTTTTACGGTGTCACCGCTTCATACAACACAACCCCCTCTCTATTAGAGTGAAGTCCACAACGTCACAAAAAAAAACAAAACTGCCTGCAGATTTCCAAGCCAAGGTACACAGTTTCCATCAGTCTACGACTTATAGTTTAGTTCAGTATATATATATATATATATATATATATATATATATATATATATATATATATATATATATATATATATATATATATAGTGTGTGTGTGTGTGTGTGTGTGTGTGTGTGTGTGTGTGTGTGTGTGTGTGTGTGTGTGAGTGTGTACATACAATGGGTATGAAAGAGAACCATTTCCCTTAAAATATTAACATTTTGTTGCTTTGCAATCTGGAATGAAGTTATACACAAAAAAATATGACAACAGTCAACTGAAAGACATAATAGCAACAGTTCCTGAAGGAAAAAAAAAAAACAGAATTAGGATGGTTAAAAGTCACTCTGTCCCCATTATCAATACTAAGTGAGTTTGGGATTTTTCCCTACCAACTTTGCACATGTTCTCTTTAAGTGACTGTTAAATTCAGTCAAATTAAATCATGACAGTTGGAACATTGCAATCTTCAAGTCATTTCATGTCTCAGTTTTGACAATGCCACATTTACCTTTTTTTAACCTCCAGCATCTGTGTGGCCAATTTAAGATTATTGTCATATTTTAATGGCAGATTTTAATCATGAATTTTATTCATAAACTTGCACCAGTCTTTGCAAATGTTCAAGTTTAGAGAAACATCCCCAAAACAGAATGCTTCCACCAGCATGTTTTACAAAAACTGCACATGAAACGATTCAAATTAAAGGGGACATTAAAGCCATTCAGATTGAGCCAGACTGCCACTTTAAACGAAGTGTTGTTACATGGTCGAACCATGGAGTATGGCGTTCATTTAATGGTAAGTTATAATTTTTTTCCCACCAGATGTTGAGCATTGATGCCAAATTGTTTGATTTTCACCCCATCTGACTAAAATACTTTTTACATTTGAACTTGTAATCTTTAAGGTGTGTTTTCATAAAGCTCAATTGAGGATTTAATTTTATTGCAATCCTCCCCTGTACACTCTGAAGACATACACAGGCTAATTGGCTGTTCCAAATTGCCCTAGTTGTGGGTGTGTGTGTGTGTGTGTGTGTGTGTGTGTGTGTGTGTGTGTGTGTGTGTGTGTGTGTGTGTGTGTGTGTGTGTAAAAATCATAGCATGGCAAGTACAACACTAGTTGACAGAAAAGCTAAATTATCTTAAATTGTTTGAAAAAAGACAGACTTCTCTAAGATTGAAATTACAGGGATCCCTCGCTTTCCACGGTTAATGGGCACCGAGACCCCCATGTGTCCGCCGATTTCCGTGAAGTAGGATAGACCACCCTGACTGACGTATATGTACATGTGTATGTGTATATAATATCAATAAATACATATTCAATGCTATAAATGTTTATCATAACAAACATTCAAAAACAATGCATAAGATATAAATAAAATATAAATACAGCACACACACACACACACACACACACAGATGCACGCACGTACACTCAGATGGGCATCTCACATAAAAATGTAAGTAGATTTGTTTTTTTTGTTTTTTGTTTTTTTGCATAACCTTGTTTTGTGGCATTTTTCTTAACATTTTCCCTATTTTTCATTGATTTCATTATTTTTTATTTATTGATATATTTTTAAAATGTTTTTGATAAATATTTTTGAAAAATCTCTGCAGTGCACTGAAGCCACAGAAACATGTGAGAGAGCAGAAAACAAGTGCAGGAAAAGCTAGAGAGGTGGAGGTATGCCCTGTAAAGGAGAGTAATGAAGGTTAGCCTCAGTAAGACAGAATACATGTTTGTGAACGACAAGGACCCAAAAGGAACGGTGAGGTTACAGGGAGCAGAGATAAAGAAGGTGGAGGATTTTAAGTACTTAGGCTCAACAATCCAGAGCAACGGAGAGTGTGGAAAAGCGTGTGCAGGCAGATTGGAATGGTTTTGAGAAAAGTATCCGGTGTGATGTGTGATAGGAAGGTATCGGCAAGAATGAAAGGAAAAGTGTACAAGCCGGTGTTGAGGCCAGTGATGTTGTATGATTTAGAAACAGTGGCCCTGGGGAAAAGACTGGAGGTAGCAGAGATGAAAATGTTGAGGTTCTTTTTGGTCTCTTTGGGAGTAACGAGGGTGGATAGGATCAGGCATGAGTGCATCAGAGGGACACCACATGTTAGAGGTTTTGGAGACAAAGTCAGAGATGGTTTGGGCATGTACAGAGGAGGGATAGTGAGTATATTGGTAGTAGAATGCTGAGGTTGGAACTACCAGGCAGAAGGCTGAGAGGAAGACCAAAGGGGAGATTTATGGATGTGGTGAAGGAGGACATGAAGGTAGTCGGAGTAAGAGTAGAAGATACAGAGGATAGTTTGCTGTGGCGACCCCTGAAGGGAAACGCTGAAAGAAAAAGAAGATATATATATATATATATATATATATATATATATATATAGGAAACCCTCAGTTTCCAAGGTTGATTTGGGCTAAGATCCCTACACGACCATCGTGATCAGCCAAGTAGCACCCCCCACCCCGAGTGACACATGTGCGTATAGCAAGTATATGTGTATATAATATCAATTAATACACATTCAATGCTATAAATGCTTAAACTAACAATTAAACATTGAAAAAATAACATGATGTAAATAAAATATAAATACAGATGCTCTCCAACTTACCAACATTCGTTTTGCAAACATCCGGAGATACCAAGCTGTCCAAGGTCGAAATGAAACTGAAAGTGAAATGAAATTGAAGAACAAGTAGAAATAGAAATGGAATAAAATCTACAGAAAGATAGATCATAAATATAAGTATGAAATATGATTAAACATTGTCCTGAGGTACACTTAATAGTAGACTCCCAGGGGGCACATACAGATCCAACAATGTATCCAGTTTTGATGGGGGATTTTGGGTTGTTTTTTGTTTTATATATATATATAAGTATATATATATATATATACTTTGTCATTTTCAATGCATTTATTCTTAATCAAAGCAATATAACCCCGATGCCACAGGAGAACTGATAGAGTATGTGAAGGTTTGTAGAGCCTCATATTTTCTGAAGTGTATCCACTCCATGTTATCGCCTGTAAGAGCTTTAGAATTTTAGTTCGCTCAAGGTTCCAACTACTTAAAACACATCTAGAGTGTAGTTTTCAGGGAAATGTTGGCCTGGTGTTAAGGTGCTGGATTACTGATCACAAGTTCAGGGGTTCAAGCCCACACTACTACTGGGTTGTCACTGCTGTTCCCCACAATGCTGCTAACTAACTGAGTTACTCAAAAGGCCAGCCATGTCTCTCACTGTCTTAGTGGTGAGGTATGTGAAAAAAACATTCATAAAGAGTAGCTTCATAGCCAAGTTAGTGTGTTTCTGCCCTGTTGCGATGGCTCTGGTGAGCTGTCCCAGGTGTAATCTGCCATCGCCCAAATTCAACTGAGATAGTCAACCATTCTTACCAAGTGGACCCTATATAGGGTTAAGCGGTTCAGAAAATAAATTGATTAAGTGATGTTTTTTTTTTTTTTTTTTTTTTTTTTTTTTTTTTTTTTTTTTTTCTGATATTTTAACTGCCATCAATCACAGAGTATTAGAAAAAAACAAAACAAAAACAAAACATATGCAATAATAGGAATGTGTGCCAAGTGATAATTCTTTATGTCAACACTTTTTCAAGGTTAATTTTGAGTCTCTTCTGGAGCAATAAACCATCAACTCCAACATATTTCATTTTAAGTTGGATTGATATTCTTTAAGTTTAAGCTTGTTTCTTACTTGGATGTAAAAGGTGCAAAGTTCTATGTATAAATCTCTAATCGAGGATATTTCCTACTCAGGACAGTATTTCATAATCAATATGTAAAATGCTAATCGTGTTTTTGTTATAATACGCTGCACTCCACATTTGATTTACCATGATAGGGGGGAATTGTATTTGTTAGTTTGACTGAAAGTTTTTTTTTTTTCTAATTCACAGAGAATTGCATCATATTTCCAATTGTCTTAAAATTCATAGCTGCTGTTTCAGAGTGCATTCCAGGGCATCTTTTTTTTTTTTTCTTTTTCTTTTTTTTTTTTTTTTTGTAGTGCTTATTACACAGTAAACTGCTGTCATGGCACTTGCACACACATGCTAACTTATGTACTCTTTTACACATATATGCATATACAGTTCCTAAATAAACTGCCCAGTAGTTAAAATGTTGAATATTTTAAAATATTGAGTGTGAGTGCGCACGCCTATTTTCTGATATACACAGAAATCCACTATGTTCTGATATAACAAAAGCAGATAGCCATTATGTCTCTCCTGTACACACACACACACACACACACACACACACACACACACACACACACACACACACACACACACACACACACACACACACACCAATTCCTGGGACCATACATGGTCTCTCAGGCAGAAGACTGGGTGACCTGCACAAAAATGGAAAAGCATTGAAAAACTCAGAAAAGCCATTAATAGGAAGCAATCTATCTCTCAACAGGTGGCTTCCACACTCACGTACACACACAGAGTGACACGGAAATAAACAAAGTATACACCAACACTGTCTCTAGACCCAAACTCAAGAAGCTGTTAATTTTTTATGTTTTTTTTTTTTTTTTTTTTTCGATCAGAATGTGCTTTTGCCACTTAGAAGATTAACAGTAGTTTCAAAACAAATTCACATATTGTAGCCAAAAGACGTATATATAACTATTTAATTAAATATAATTGTATATAAATAACATGTCCACTTATAAATTTGTAACAATTCATTTACTCAAGTTATTTTATCTTAAGAAAACTTAAGACTTCAAAAAGAAACCCACTTGCAAAACACAGAGAGAGAAATGCTGCCTCACTGGACAAGGAGCTTGAACCCTGAACCTTGTTCATGGTAAGTAGAAGTGTTTCACCACTCTCGCCACTGCTCCACCTTGTGCCACAGTTTAGATCAGCCAGAAACATTGAAAAATCCACCAAGCTACACCTACCCAAATCTTCTTTCACTGATCTTAGTCTCTTGACTTCTGAAATTATTGTCAGAAGACACTCACCTGAAATTACACCAAATTTTGTCCAAAAGTCTATAAGAACTCTTCAAAGCAAGCATTCATTGCCCAGCCACTGCTCTTTATATTCTTATTTCTAGTGAATACAAAGCAATTTAATGTGCTTTGATGCTTAGCTTTGCTGTGCTTGACCTTGACATTTGCTTTTGCTTCTGATATTTCCTTTACTGTATACGAATTCTTCTTTGGCTCTTTCTGAATGGTGTGTCTGATCTATTGAACCTCATTTGCTTCACTTGGAACACGCGCCTTAAACTGTGCTTTTGGTATTGTAGCATTTACTCCATTAAAGTGAGTCTGACCTGGCATTCTGTATCCACACTTCTATTTTGTCACTTCACAGTATGACAGAACACTTCCTGCTCAAATATATGTATGCAAGCTAAGTGGAGAACCATCAGCGTAACACCATTAACAACTCCAACCGCTTCAAAGTTCATCTTCAGTACAATTACTGGCACAGACACTACCCCTGCTCAGCAAGCAGCTTACACCCTGTAACTGCACTACTACAGCACTGCAACTGCCTCTAGTAGTGCAGCCATGTTTTTTTTTTTTTTTTTTTTTTTTTTTTTTAAATGCCAGCATGGCTGCAATCGTTAGGTAAGAGCATTTTGACAAGAGAAGGCAAGTGGAAACTCCTCCAAAGTCCCAGCTCTGCCACTGAAAAATGATTTAGAAATTCTTGCACAAAGGGCAGTGGTGGCCTAGTGGTATGTGGGTAAGGTGCTGGATCACTGATCCTAAGGTTGGAGGGTCAAGCCCCACTCTACCACAGGTTGTCACTGTCCCCATTGTAGCTAATCAACTGGATTTTCAAAGACTGGCCATGTCTCTCAGTGTCTATGGTGTGAGGTTAATATAAAAGAACCATTGCTGACTTTCTCGACAAGAGTAGCTGCAAAGCCAGTCCAATGTGTTTCAGCCCTGCGATGGCCTGGCTTTAGCTTCCAGGGTGTACTCTTGCCTCTATCCTGGAGTTGGCTGGGATATTAGTTGCCAGCCTCCTCGTGACCCTAATTAGGATTATGCGGTTACAGAAAAATGAACTGAACTGAATTTCGCACCATTGCATAAAGAGGTGACTGGAATAATTCTGCACTGAAAGCATCTTTTCAGTGATTGTGTGTTCTGAAGCGCTGATGAAAAAGTTATGTACAAAGATGAACAAAACATTCTTGATGACTACATTGGCATTAATCTTGCTATAGGATGGGATGTAACATCAAAGTGAACTGAATTCCCCCATTCTGCTGAGGGCGAACCAGTTTCTTTCTATTCATTAATTCATTTTCTCAATCGTTAAATCTAGGTTTAAATCCGGGTGGCTATGAAGGTTGGTGCCCATCTCAGCCAACTCTGGGTGAGGGCAGAGTGCACTCAGGATGGCTCGCCGGGCCATAGCATGGCAGAAACATGCTATAGCGCTGGTGCAACTACTCTTGTCGAAAGTCAGCAATGCTTGTTCTTTTACATGAAACTCTACACCATAGACAGTGAGAGACATGGTTGCCTTTGATAACCCAGTAAGTGCACTGGGGGTGGGGTGGGGTGAAACAAGTTTCACTTCAAACAACAAAAATAAAGAATGCCACCAAGAGATGTTTTACTGTGATCACCCCTGATGATTCACATCGTTCATTAGTGGTCCACTGAATGTCCTGAAACAAGAGACAGAGAGGGGAGAATCCATGCATCTCAAGGTCAGAGTCATTTTAAAATCAAATATTGCACGATATAATCAGTCATCTGAAATGTGTAATTACATAAAAGCAAGCTGGAAATATATGAAATTGGTATCCAGAAGTTCTGTAAGTATTTTTTTATTTTTTTAGTGTATAATTGTACAGGGATTGTGTTTTTAAGTTAGTCCATAAGCTGTATTATATGTTTAGTTTAAGAACCACAATTTATTAACATAAAATATTGGGGTTGATGCAGAGATGAATTGCTTTGCAAGAGCTTAACGTCACTGTGCGTAGTGTCCTGCCTTGTAAATGTACTTGAAATAACAAAATAATATCCTCAGAGACATGAAAATGAACACTGCCCAGATACAAAATTGTGTTGCCTGATATCAAAGAAATCTGAAGTACAATTTTCATTTTAAAATGTGTATCAAGCCCAGATATTTCATTAGGAACCAGAAGTGCTCCAGTAATGTAAAGCGTAAGGTAATTGGATTAAAATGCAAGCAACACTTTCTAGTTTTCCAGAATTAGAGTGAGAAAAATTAACTCTTGTGCTTCTAGCAAAATTAATATGAAAAAATTATGACCTCATCAGTGAATATAAACACCTGAGTGCTTGGTTTGCTACCTGTTTTTAAGTGTGTACTAATTATGTAAATTAATGCAATCTTATTCATTGTTGCTGAAAGTTTATTGCATGTATTAGGGAACCCTTACTTTCCGTGGTTACTGGGAACCAAGGAAACCGAGGACACCTCCCTCCCACTGGCCTGACGAGCCAAATTCCACGGGTAGGATCAACCCAAATGTATTTCT
>CM045744.1:4429460-4786596 GCA_024760905.1 Plotosus lineatus
CTCACCTAGAGGTGATTTGGAACAACCAATCAGCCTACTGTTCATGTATTTGGACTGTGGGAGGAAACCAGTGTACTCAGAGGGGAAACCTACATGAGCACAGGAAAGCATGTCTGACTCCACACACATAAAGCGCCTTGAGCTGGGAATCAGACTCCAGGTCTTCTTGCTGTGAAATGGACATGCTAAACTTCCAGAGACAAACCACTGTATTTTTTACATAAGAGGTAAAGTATATCACTTCTTAAATTTAATATAAAAAATATCTATTGCACAGCTGACAAAAAATTGCAACTTTTTTTCTGTCATCCATTATTTACTACAACATTATTTTTAATACAATTTGAAGGTGAGTGAATAAACAGTACAGTTATCCCTCGCTACTTCGTGCTTCAGTTTCTGCACGCTTTGGCGCATCGTATTGTATTTTTCTAAAAATATTAATGGAAAAATAAAAAAATAAAGAAATTAAGGAAGAATAAGGAGGAAAATTAAGGAAAATTCCACAAAATATAAGGCCAATTATGCAAAAAACCAAAAACAAAACAACAACAACAAAAAACACACACAAAAAACCAACCTAAAACACACAAACAAAACTACTGTACTTACATTTTTAATGTGAGGTGTGTGGTCTAACATGTCTGCAAGACACAACTGTAAGTTTGGCTGTATGCACGTGTGCATCCTTGGCAATATGTGTGTGTGTATTTCTATTTTTATTTACATCGTATGCCATTTATTATTGAATGTTTAATTGTTATTATAAAACATTTATAGTGTTGAATATGTATTTATTGATATTATACACACATATACATGTACATATACGGGGTCAGTCAGGGGAAGTCGATCCGACTTTTTTGTGGAAATCGGCGTGTCATTGAGGGATCTCAGTCCCCATTAACGTGGGAGTGTGAGGGGAGATCCACCATGAAGTCAAGTCACCTGGTGCTTAAACTAGAATTTCTAAATAGATATTAGAATGCATATGTACATATATGTACATTAGTATTATAAAATAATTTCAAATTTCCAACATGAATGTTATTTTTACACATTCAACAGCAAATCCTGATTGGTCAAAAATATGTTCTTTATTTGCTTCTGTATCACCTCCCACTGCTCCTGGCAGATATTTGGATGTAAACATGGACAAATAGTCATTATTATATTATTAATTCTATAGTGAGCAGGATGAGGATAAGCACCTATGACTGATTAGCCACATGATCTTAGAATAATATTGCGAGATAGAGTTTTCCAGCTTCAAACACTTTAATAACCATTGATAGATATCATGAAAGAACTCTCAATACTCAGTTTTTTGTAACAATCACCAGCACCATAATTAGAGGAGGGATTTGGAGAGGAAACAGAAAACTTATCAAAAGTGAGTGAACAGCAGTGGCTTTCCAATGTTGGAACAAACCAGTCTTCGGTATTACAACTGTGCACAACATGAACTGAGATAATTGACTGCAGTGACAACCTTCCCACATGTTCAGTGATGAAAAATATACAATTTGTGTATATAAATAAAATAAGCAAGTTCAGCAGTTTATAATGGTAGACTTCTGGAAAGATCAGTTTTCATATCTAAAAAGCGCTTTCACATGCAGCAGTAGAAGAATAAAGAATGTAGAAAGTATGAAAAAAATTATAGAATTTAACTCAATGTTAATACAATGAAGTACCTCACCTTACGAGGAATTAATCCGTTTCAGAGGCTGTTTGTAACCTGGATTTTTCATAAGTAGAACCACATTTTACATGTAAAACGTGTGATTCGTTCCAAGAGCCCCCAAATACTACCCGTAAATCTTTAAAAAAATTTTAACAGCATACCTTTGCTTAGAGTACTTACTTTAAATGTTGACCATGTCTTCTTAGCACGAGTTATAAATCTTTACAAATCTTTATGCACAGGTTAAAAGCCTGAGCCAAAAAATAAAGTTGCAATAGGCACACTCGAAAATCTCCTTAAGAAACAACAGTAACTCTATCAGTTACACGAAAAGCACCATAGGTGCTGTGGAGATACAGCTCCATAATAGCCAATGGGAGGAACTGTGTCCACTCCACGTTTAGCCAATGGGGGGCCAGGAGCGGGATGTTGGGAGATAGCCAATGGGAGGCCAGCAGGACAGGATGTTGGGAGATAGTCAATTGGAGTAGCAGGGCAGTGATGTTGGGAGATAGTCAATGGGAAGAAGCCAGCCGAGAGCGGGATGTTGGGAGATAGTCAATGGGAGAGCAACCTTCCGTGCATTGTTTGAATTTTTGAGATGGTGGATTCGTCAGAAGTGCGTAAGCTTGTTTCATATCCAGAGACAACAATTTTAGGAAAAATGTTTTCTCAGTAACCTGGATTTTTTGTTTCTTAGCACGACTATTGTAAAGGTGAGAGTACTACTGTATTCACATATGGATGTGCCAGCATGTCATCATGCTGAACTACTGCTAAATTATCTGATTTCAAGTTAGTCATCAAATGATGATTACAAAAAGTTGTGGGGATTGCATCCACTCATTTTGAGGAGGCAAGAACACTGGTTTCTGTTTCCATCCAAAAAGATGAAACTTTACTGTGACCACTTTTGGATCTATTTCTAGGCTGTCTGTGCCAGTCTCCAGTTTTAAAAACTGTTGTCATTTATAATATCTGTGGCCTTGTGAAATAGTGCAGCGGATACTGACAACAAACAAAAATAAATCAAGAGTCTCTACTGGAATACAACATAATAGAATAGAATTGAATTTATTGTCATTGCAACGATGTGTACAAGCAAAATTATAATTAAAGTTAAAGTATGCTAGCTTTATACCCAAGCCTAATGACTCTTCAGGAGCGTGAGCTTATCATTGGTTTCCTTAGTGTGATGCCAACGAGGAGCTGAATTAGACACTTGTCCATTTTGGGGACAAAGGTACACTTTGCATGTGAACAAGGTACACTTTTTGGTTAAGTCTGGGGGTGGCCTGTTGAGTAAAGTTGCTGGATCACTGATCCCAACTTTGTGGGTTCAAGCCCCACTCCCAATGGTTGTCAATGACGTCCTCCCGGCACAGGTAGCCGGGTTATCAAAGGCTGGCCATGTCTCTCACTGTCTATGGTGTGAGGCTCATTTAAAAAAAAAAAAACATTGCTGACTTTTTTGAGACAAGAGGGCCGCGCAGCCGTCAGCGTGTTTCTGCCCAAGAGAGATGGCCTGGCGAGCTATCCAGGTGTGTACTCTGCCCTCTCCCAGAAAGTCGGCTGGGATGGAGGGGCCAACATCCCCATACCCCAATTAGCATTGATAATTGGTTATAGAAAATGAATCAATAAATGATGATCCTGCCCAGTGTTACTAGCATGGTGGGGAGTCTAACTGGAAAATTTATGGGCTGCCCGACTTAAACACAACATACGTGAAAAATTAACTTAATTTATTTTAGTTCAAACAAAAGAAATCAAGTTTGAAGAGTATCCGCCATCATCCATGAGTTGTCAGCTGCCGTAATGTGTGATGTTTTTAAACATCAGTGCTTTGATATACGCTTCAATGCTTTCCTTTGTGAGTGAAATGTTAAAGAAATTATACCTAACAATGTGTTATTAGCGTGTTGGCTGGGTGGTGGTGTGTGTGTGTGTGTGTGTGTGTGTGTGTGTGTGGGGGAGGGGGCTGCATGACACCGGGCTGTTGTCTCTGGCTGCGTACTGGCTGCCCGGGATGTACACTGCTCAAGCTTCCCCCAGCCCAGAGGTAAAATCCCACGATCTCGCTCAGTTCTGGTCCTCTAGTGTCTATCACTGCTTAAAGCTTGAATATACCAAGACCTTCCCAGATTCTCACCAGGATCATGCGGCATAAAAACCGCATACAATTATCCCTCAGACACCTTGCTACCATCAAACTCTCTGTTGTAAAATAAACCATTTCTGGACTAGCACCATCAAATAATATTTTGTGTATTGTCACAAAAATCTTGATAAAAATGTTAGATGTTTGTTTCCTATTCAGCTTTTTTCTATTCACTTGGAGGCTAATGCAAGTTAAGAGACAGAAAGTAATTTATATTCCTAAATTTCTACAACATTACATAAAAGCCATATTGATTAATAAATTAAACATAAATTACACAAACATATATATATATATATATATATATATATATATATATATATATATATATATATATATATATATATATATATGAAGTCACTTCTAAAAAAAGCATATTGTGACATAAAGGATTCATTATTATTTTCTGTAAATAACTGATAAAAATTGAACTTTCATATCTTTAGATTCATTACACACCAACTGAAATAATATTTCAGGAATCTTCTTGTTTTAATACTGATGATTTTTTGCAGTACAGCTCATGAAAACCCAAAATTCCTATCTCAAATAATTAGCATATTTCATCCGGCCAATCAACAAAATAAGGTTTTAATACAAAAAGTCAACCTTCAAATAATTATGTTCAGTTATGCACTCAATACTTGGTCGAAGTGAATCCTTTTGCAGAAATGACTGCTTCAATGCGGGGCGTGGCATGGAGGCAATCAGCCTGTGGCACTGTTAGTTGCTGAGGTGTTCACGGAGGCCCAGGATGCTTCGATAAGCGACCTTAAGCTCATCCACACAGTGTTGGAGTCTGGTGTTTCTCAACTTTCTCTTCACAATATCCCACAGATTCTCTATGGGGTTTAGGTCAGGAGAGTTGGGCGAGGCCAATTGAGTATACTCATAGCATGGTCAGTAAACCATTCAGCAGTGGTTTTTGCAGCACAGTGAGGCAGGTGCCAGTTGTCGTTTGTTGAAAAACACAAAACACAGTGGACCAACACCAGCAGCTGACATGGCACCCCAGATCATCACTGACTGTGGGTACCTTCACACTGGACTTCAGGCATTTTGGCATTTCATTCTCCCCAGTCTTCCTCAGACTCTGGCGCCTTGATTTCTGAACAGACCAATGCAACGATTTGTTTCATCCGAAAAAGTACTTTGGACCACTGAGCAAACAGCAGATCCAGTGCTGCTTCTTTGTAGCCCAGGTAAGAGGCGCTTCTGCCGGCTGTTTCTGGTTCAGAAGTGGCTTGACCTGGGAATGCGGCACCTGTAGCCCAGTCCACTGCTTCCACAGGTCCCTGCAAGGTCTGGAATCGGCCCTTCCTCCACAATCTTCCTGAGGGTCCGGTCACCTCTTCTGGTCGTGCAGCGGTTTTCTTGCCACACTTTTTCCTTCCCACACAGATGTCCCACTGAGGGGTGGCTTTGATACAGCACTCTGGGGAAAGCCTATTCGCTTCAGAGATGTCTTTTCTTGTGTCTTACCCTCTTGCTTGAGTGGTGTCAAATGATGGCCCTCTGGACAGCAGGTAGTCAGGTCGGGCAGTCTTACCCATGATTCGCGGTTTTTGAGAGTAATGAACCAGGCTGGGCTGGGAGTTTTTAAAAGTCTCCAGGAATCTTTTTGCAGGTGTTTAAGAGTTAATTGGTTGATTCAGATGATTAGGTTAATGGCTCGTTTAGACTACCTGAACATCATATGCTAATTTTTTGAGATAGGAATTTTGGGTTTTCATTTGAGCTGTATGCCAAAATCATCAAATGTATTATAACAATAAAAGACCTGAAATATTTTATTTGGTTTGTGCAATAGGAATTTAAAATATATGAAAGTTTTAATTTTATCAAATGATAGAATTACAGAAAATAATGAACTTTATCACAATATACCAAAATTTTTTTGGAGAAGGACTAGTGTTATAAGCTAATGAATGTGTGTGTGTGTGTGTGTGTGTGTGTGTGTGTGTGTGTGTGTGTAGTGTGTGTGTGAATTTATATATATACACACACACACACCTACACACATCTATATATATAGTATATATATATAGTATATATATATAGTATATATATATATATATATATATACTACTATATATATATATACTATATATATATGTGTGTATATGTGTGTGTGTGTGTGTGTGTGTGTGTGTGTAATTTATATATATACACACACACACACACACACACACACACACATACATATATATATATATATATATATATATATATATATATATATATTGAGTAAAACATTTGAATGCTTTGCAGCAATCAGAGTCTGATGGAACTACATACTCTTTGAGCCTCCTGATGATTGTGTCTCCCAAATGGAATTTCCAAGCAGCTTGAAACTGTGACATAGTTGTGAGAATCCAGTGACGAAGTGGGCTGACTCACTTCTTGTGTGCGTCTCTCTGAGTCATCAGCAGGTAGCTCAGGATCATCAGTGTTTCGCCCCTTAACCTGGACATTTCACCTGAGTGGGGCAGTGAAGGCCGGTGGTGAAAACCTAGCCCTTACTCACAGAAGGACGTCAGTTGTTGTTTCGCTTCAACCACAGCCATCTGGAACAACTCTCAGCTACTATGCCGATCTCCTTGATAGCTCGCTTCATGTGATTTGGAAGCATGCCTAATTTATGCAGGAAATAACATACTGATGAAGATGGGAAAACTCTACATCCGACCTCCACAGGAAAAGAACTGCATGCCATCTTTTTAACTGTGCCTCATCGATCAAATCTTGATATTTTTCTTTCTTGAGTTGATGGGCAATATCAAGTCTGTCTTCCCAGGGAACTGTGAGCTCAATTATGAAGATAGACTTGGAGCTTTTTGACAGAAGAATGGCATCTGATCGCAATGATGTTGTTGTCACCTCTTCTGGGAAAACCAACCTTCTCCCAAGGTTGACCTGCATCTCCCAGTCTCATGCCCTTTGAAGGATTGAGTGGATCTGAGGAAGCATTACAGACCCTTTGGGTACAGGGTTTCCTTCTTTAACAAAACTCACAAGTTGTGATGGTAATGTCACTCTCTTGTTTGCCTTCATTCTTTCCAGGTCTATCCACTTGGCTATCTCTGTCAGAACTTTGCGGTGTCTCCATCTGTACCTTCCACCACTTAAGTGCCTTTGGACATGCAGATAGGATGTGGTTCAATACTTCAATAATCAATAAAAGTCCATACTGCATTCCATAATAGTCTATCTAATGCAGCGTCCCACTGAACCCAACTGCCCCGATTTACAAGCCCTACTGCTTTGATTCTACGATCCACTTCTTCTGCTTCCTGTATATGTTGTACAACTAGCTCCTCTTCTGTTTATTATTAGCTCTGCTCCAACTGTGGGAATGGTTGTTTCCCAGACCGAGACGTCCCTTGCACACACTGTACCAACTACTGTATCTCTTGGATGCTTTAGTTTTTCTTCCGCATCTGTGACTGCTCTCTGAGGCTTCCACTTCCTTCAGCTCTTGATGGTTTCTCCTGATAGGTTAACCTTCTTATCTTTGGATGTGCATAGCGTGGTGAAGGCTCGTGCTTTTGTGACCTTGAATTCTTCTACTAGAGAGTTCACTGGTAGTGTTAGTTTGGCAGGCTTGCTATAAATGTTGATTGTAACTGAAACTAGGTGGAACCCTAGTCACCACCTAAAAACTTTGCTGCAGTCTTTCACTGGCTTCAACTGCAGACATGGAAATGTTATATAGCAAGAATCCATTCAGAGCATCCCATGGCTTTGCTGTAGCAGTTTCTCATGGTTCATCGGTTGTTGGACATTTCCCAAGAGAACACAGCAAAATATTTTTCTGTTTTTTAATGCATGGCAGAACAATCAAGTGTGTTGTTACTGACGAACATTATAGACATTCCCCAGTGGCAGGGGGTCTTGAAATATCGTGTAAACTCACTTTTACAGGCAGTGAACGCCTCATTTTATAATTACAGAGACTGATCGAATAAAATTGGCAAGTTTGATCTATGATTTTGCTCCCAGTACACATGGGTGCATGGGCGCTTATTGGATAGATCATCAGAGAGAGAGAGAGAGTGAGAGACTGTGATATCAGTGGAATGAACACTTCACAAAAGGGTTTGCTGGAATCAGCATTCGGTGTTCTTTTCTCAAACCATTCCAAATACTCTCTCTCTCTCTCTTCCAACTTTCACAGTTTCTTAGTGAGATCTGTGTGGCAGCTGGATTAGTTTTCTCTCCAACATTTGTATCTGAGGACAGTTTACTTTTCTGCAGCGTTCACTGGGAGTAAGGAAGGGGTTGTTTTCCTCCCTTTGCACTATTTGAAGTGATTGATTGTACCTTCAATGGAGATATTTATGGTGTGAATGTAATAGTGAAAGCAACTGTTTATTTGCAACAATTTACTTCTGACATAGTATCTTTGCTAATAGCCACACACACACACACACACACACACACACACACACACACACACACACACACACATACACACACATACACACACAACCACACACAGACAGACACACAGAGTATCTTTGCTAACAGCCACACACAAACACACACACACACACACACACACACACACACACACACACACCACACACACATGCTTACACACAAACACACACATACAGACACACAGAATATCTTTTGCTAACAGCCACACACACACACACACACACACACACACACACACACACACACACACACACACCCCATACACACATGCTTACACACAAACACACACATACACACACAGACAGACACACAGAGTATCTTTGCTAACAGCCACACACACACACACACACACACACACACACACACACACACACTGCATTACACTCACACACGCACGCACACAGTTACGTATGCCTAATGGATTCTATCGGCCAAGCCCCCACCTGCTAAGGATAGGTAAATTTAGAAGATGAAAATTGCCCCGTGAAACCAGCAAAGCACGACAGACCACGACATAAACTATATACAATTTAATAATATGAACAAAATAAGACAAAATTTATAACTTACATCTGAGCTAAACCACATACAAATTAACAAAGGGTCCCATAGACACCAAGCACCCGCAGCAGGGTAAATTTAGAGACGGTGGCGGGAAAGGCTTGCCATCCCGCTGTCAACAGAAAACAAAAGATGACCATCCTCGCATGGGCTGTGTGTGAACGAGGATGATGGACTTTGACAATGAAGTCCCGAACAACGAAACTTGGTTAATGCGCTGCTCTATGGTTCACCTTGGATGAGTTGATCCGCCGAGATGAGTCCCCTTAGATGATCTGCCCGAAGAGACACGAGACTGGGAGACTGGAGCCAGTGGGCAACAGGTCCTTAATATAGGTCCCCTTAAGGAAAATTCCAGAACCAAACAGCTGAGTTACACCATGTGACTCTCTTCACAGAACTGAACATACAGTAATTGCATTTAACGCTTATACATCCATTATTTTTATATTTACATTCATACATATATTTTCATGCTCGAATAACACACACACACACACACACACACACACACACACACACACACACTGTGCTGCACTAGTCCATGTAGAGTATAAATAAATTTGAACAAAATTAAATGAAATAAAAATAAGTTATTTATTATATTAGGTACAGTAAAGTATAGTAGTTGGGCAGTGGTGGCCCGGTGATAAGGTGCTGGATTACTGATCCCAAGGTTGGGAGTTCAAGTCCAAGCCATACCCTCTCACTGTCTGTGGTATGAGGTTCAAGTAAAAGAACCATTGCTGTTTCTGCCCTGCGGTGGCCTGGCGAGCTGTCCAGGGTGAACTCTACCCTTGCCCAGAGTCGGCTGGAGATGGGCACCACGAGCCTAATTAGGATTGAGCGGTTTAGAAAACGAATGAATGAATTATATTAGTTACCACATTTCCTATTCAGCAGCATTTGAAGATGTTAAAAAAATAATTTCTACTGAGAGGCGTAAATCTCAATTAAGCACAATGAAAATATGTTGCATGGTTGGTTGCTGAAATATAGGTATAAATGTGAAGTGATGTCTAGCGAATCTGCATAATTAAAAAAACATCTTTCTTAATGACGGCCAGGAGACTATTCACCCAGGCATTGCTCAGAAGTTCCAACACAGAACTGACACTCATATAACTGTCTATTTCTTCATACTCTTTTTCTGTTTGTTTACCAATCGATCTTCTAGTTATATAAGTTGTTTTTCAGAAAATGCATAAGGTTCTATCCAAGTGCCTTTAGAAAAGCCACTGGCTTCACTATTAAGCTTCTTAAGCTGCGTGTAGAACCTGCAGGAGAATGTGAGCATTAAACCCTGCGCATATGTGATCATAATGTACTATCATGCAGCACAACACATTGCCTGTCCAGAAATAGAACCAACCCTGATTCCACCCAAGCTTTAGATTTTTGTTCCGTTTGGGTTTAGTCTTGTTTATTATCTACATGTTATGCCCAGGGTGACATGGAGGTGGAGTGGATAGCACTGTCATTTCACTCAAAGCATGGGTTTAGATTCCAGGAGTTTTTCATGTTCCCCTGCATCTCCATAGATTTCAGGGTATCCGAGGTTACACGGCCCAAAGGCTCTCTTTCTGAAGCATCACAGCATGTTGCTCTGCTGGAGGAACATTTGCTTTCCACTTAACATATTGAAATGTACATCATCATACTGACAGTCATGCCATTGCAATTGGCTCGTTGAAAGCTTTACTGTATAGCTGGGCTATTGCTGAGTGTGGTGTTGGAGGCAATCATCCAACTCGCAAAGAAATGCAGTCTAGTTCAATTGGCCACTCTTAATAGCAAAATTGTGATTCTAAGTGTGAAAGGCTGTCTACCTCTATATGTGATTCTATGGAAGCTGTTCCAGGGTGTTCCCTGTCCCTCACCCAAAGACAGCAGGGATTGGCTCCAGCTCACCCACAGCCTTCAATGAATAAGTGATATAGAAAATGATGAATGTATGAATGAAATATGAATGAAATTGGTTAGCAGAGCAGTAGCAGAGCAGATTATAAATAAAACACACACACACACACACACACACACACACACACACACACACACACACACACACACACACACACACACACACACACACACACACACACACACACACACACACACACACACACACACACCTCAACAGAACCATGTAAAACTCCATTTTTCTCCTGCAGGCTGTTTAATGCCATGGACGTCATTGGCTGCCATGGGAATGTGTGGAAATACCAGCAGAACAAGAGTCTGACCAAAGTGCTGAAAGTAATGAAGCTACTGAACCAAAGAATCAGTTTGTGTGTGTGTGTGTGTGTGGGGGGGGGGGGGGGGGGATGAGCCTTACATTCTGTTTTATAATTAATTTATTGAATATTATAAAGTGTGCTATCGTTACCAATCATTGTACTTAAAGATTTTATATATTTATTACATTTAAAGTATTTATCACTCATGACAGTCTCAGTTTTCTAGGAAATTTGCTGATAAATCCAATAAATACAGAGAAACATGTATCTATCCACAGAAAATAAACTTTCCACAGGGATTCAGAGCTTATTCTATTGCTTCAATAACTAAACGTTTTGTCATAAATAATAGAACACATCATCTTTTTTTTGCAGCAAACAAATGAGGACCTCAGCAACAAAGAAAACAAAACAAAACAATAATATATATATATATACATTTTGTAAAAAAAAGAAAACAGCAACAAACAAACAAACGAACAAATAAAACATCACTAAATTTAAACTGGAAAATGTAGATTGTTGTTGAGTTTCACTGGCTTATCACTGACTGGCTATCACACATATCAATCTCTGAATGGAGGAAACTTGCAATATAATAATGGCCCAATGAGGATGTTATTCTGACAAAGACTCACGAAAATAACAACACAAATTGTGCATTAAGTAATTTTGTTCGGCCTTGAAAAGTGCATTTCGTTTTCCTTGTGAAAGTAAAATGCCGCGGCCAGGCAGCAGTGAACATGTGATGGATTTGCTGTCATGATACAGAGTTTGCTGGGGGGTTGTTTGTTTGTTTGTTTGTTTGTTTGTTTGTTGTTTTTTTTTTTTTTTTTTTTTTTTTTTTTTTAACAGAGGTGTTGTGTTTTTAATTTTGCTGGACACAGACATGTACACCTGTAGCTAAGCAAAAATTATTTACACACGCTACAGATAAAAATAATCATATATTATTATCACCTAATGCTGCTGAAATTGCCTACCCAGTGCGATACAGATGTGCACCTCATGTAGATACTCTCAGAGTAATGACCACGAACTGAGAGCCACCAGGTGGGAAACTATCTATTTAAAGTCATTTCCTCCTATTCGCCCAAACATTCCTGGACCATGTATTCATTCCCCCCATCCTCTTCATTATGCTTAATTCCTCTGATCCTGTGCCCCCTCCTCTCTCTCTCTCTCTCTCTCTCTCTCTCTCTCTCTCTCCCTCTCTCCCTTTCCCTGTCATTTTTTCTGCCTGCAGACAGTGTAGTTCTCAGAAGTACAAATCATAGTGTGTATCAGGCAGGGAGATGATGCTCAGCGGCCACTGAAGCCCAGAGCACATGGATTGGCCCTTGATAGATTACCTCTTTGCCCTACTGGTTATTACAGGACAAGAAGCAAATTCATCACAAGCCCAATTTCTGATAGAAGCGATATTCAGTGATACATAGTGCGGTTATAAGACACTAAAATCTCACCGTGTGCATCACCAACTGAGAGACACTGTGCTGGGGATAATAGCTTTGGGAGAGGATAGCCCATGTCCTCAGCTCCCTTCTTTATGTATAGACCACATCCTGCAAGCCAGATTTTGCGTGAGCATGAGTGTGTGTTCCTGGCTCCAGATGTCATTTGATGACAAGTTCCTGCACTATTGAACAGGCTGGCTAATTAAGCAGTGATTGGCTAAAAAAAAAAAAAAAAAAAAAAAAAAGACTGAGAGTGGGTGATGAACACTTGACGGGCTGAGTGCTTTCACTCATTTCCCTTGGTTACAAGATAGCTCTTCACTGAGATCACTGCAACGCAGCATGACAGCCCTTTTCCATTAAACCCCACATTCAGAGAAGAGACAGAGAGAGAGACAGAGAGAGAGAGAGAGAGAGAGAGAGAGAGAGAGAGAGAGAGAGAGCAGGTTTTAATGTTTGCACATAATAATTTTTTAGGTTTTCAACCTGTGTTAACAGCTACAAACTTGCACTAATGCCATAGTAATTGTTTGTGGAGTTCTTCTTGTCCCGAGTCAATTGCAAATGTTTTGACATTAAAAACAGTGTTATTAAACAGATAGTTGCGAGCACTGGGGTAATAGCATCCAATACATGCAATAGCATCGACACACTGTAGTCTGAGCAAAATGAAAGGATTTTTAAGGTGAACTGAAATTGCCTTTGTGACAGACACGTTGTTTTGATAAAAATATCAGTGTAGTAAGAGATTCCAGCTACAAGCTTAAAACATTTATGAGATGATTTGCAAACCTTTTCTTTTATTGTTTTGGTAACTGTTATTACGAAACAGCACAAGTACCTGGTATTTTAAGCAGACTTGTCAAATTAAAAGAATTTACCTGTTTTTCACCCTAAACTATACAGTGGTGCCTTTGCCTTACAAGTGTCTCTTATAACAATTTTTCCATGATACGAGATTCGATCTCACCAAAAATCTTCCCCATCCAACAAGCAAAAATTTTGATTCTACGAGCTCTGCTGGGAAATGGCTTTTCTTGCTGGGGAAATGGCTCGTATTTTTCCGAGTGTATTCTACTGGCTTCGAGAATGCCTTGTGCAGTGCTTCTCAATTATTTTCTTTACGCCCCCTATAGGAAGAAAAAAAATTCACGCACCCCAGCACCTGGCGCAAGTAACTATAAATAGTGTTTACTACACTTCATATCATTTGCTCTGTGCTTTTTCCCTGCACCATACATACAACGATATACTTTGCCACTAATAGAGAACACACTATTCCAATCTGGTCAGAAGCTCACAATCTCCCTGTAGAAATCCATTCACAACCAGCCAATGCTTTTCACGTGTTGGTGTTAATTTATGGAACAAAAATCCCTAAATCATTTCGAGATTAAGGAAGAAACATATTCAAAAACAACATCAAGTGCATACTTTTTAGGGTGATGGAAACTGAGGAGATGATGAGGAGGAGAATGATGGAGGATGATGAGGAGATGATGAGGAGATGATGAGGAGAAACTTGATGTTTCTAATCTGATAAATTTATTTGATGATTTTTGTGAATTGTACAATTGATATTTGTATTCTATTTCCTTTTTTTTTCTTTGTTCAATAGTATGTTGTACAGCAAAATTACATCTGCTTTCTTTTCCACTCACTATCTTTTTCTGTCTAACCTTTCCCCTTTATCTTTTAAGGAAACTGCTTGAAAATAAATATAGATAACTATTTAAATTAAAAACCACAAAACAAATATGGAAAATAGACTGTAAAGGATAATATATCTTGTGAAACGCACCCTGCCTCAATTAATTTTCCTATTTGCGGGATGGGTTTACCTGTTTACCTGTGGCCATTTGAGTTACAATAAATCAAATTGAATTGAACAATGAGTGCACCACTGCCAATTGGATGTTGCAGTGGATGCGCAATTACACTTAAATCTAGTACAATATGGCAAAAAAATATGTTCCCCAGGGTCATAACCCCCACCCCCAATCCACCCCTTCCCGGGCATCACAGCCTTTCCTTGCTGGCATTCGTAGAGTGCATATACACAAAATTCTCCTTCTCCTCCTCCTACGCACCACCTCATGCCTGCCCATGTGACATCTTCACCGCAACTGATGATCTGAAGGGTTAGTTGACACAGTGGTACCTTGACTTACAAATTTAATCCGTTCCGCGGGCGAGCTCATAAGCCAAAAAGTCGTTAGATGAAACAATTATTCCCATAAGAAATAACAGAAAACCAATTAATCTGTTCCAACCCACTACCAAACTCATATAACATGCCACAAACACATATATGTGACCTAATATATTAAAGATAAACATGTATAAACAATAAATATTTAATACTACTACTACTACTACTACTAATACTACTACTACTTTACTACTAATAATAATAATGCATGCATATTAACATTAATAATAAATAATAATAAAACAAGAATAAACAATAAGTCAAGGTAAGACTGCCTACCTGACTGCTGTCCAGAGGGCCATCATTGGCGTCAAGCAAGAGGGTAAGACACAGAAAGAAATCTCTGAGCGAATAGGCTGTTCCCAGAGTGCTGTATCAAGCCACCTCAGTGGGACGTCTGTGGGAAGGAAAAAGTGTGGCAGAAAATGCTGCACAACCAGAAGAGGTGACCAGACCCTGAGGAAGATTGTGGAGAAGGGCCGATTCCAGACCTTGGGGGACCTGTGGAAGCAGCGGACTGGGCTACAGGTGCCGCATTCCCCAGGTCAAGCCACTTTTGAACCAGAAACAGCGGCAGAAGCGCCTGACCTGGGCTACAGAGAAGCAGCACTGGACTGTTGCTCAGTGGTCCAAAGTAGTTTTTCGGATGAAAGCAAATTTTGCATGTCATTTGGAAATCAAGGTGCCAGAGTCTGGAGGAAGACTGGGGACAAGGAAATGCCAACATGCCTGAAGTCCAGTGTCAAGTACCCACAGTCAGTGATGGTCTGGGGTGCCATGTCAGCTCTGGTGTTGGTCCAGTGTGTTTTATCAAGGGTAGGGTCAATGCAGCTAGCTATCAGGAGATTTTGGAGCACTTCATGCTTCCATCTGCTGAAAAGCTTTATGGAGATGAAGATTTCATTTTTCAGCACGACCTGGCACCTGCTCACAGTGCCAAAACCACTGCTAAATGGTTTACTGACCATGGTATTACTGTGCTTAATTGGCCTGCCAACTCTCCTGACCTGAACCTCATAGAGAATCTGTAGGATATTGTGAAGAGAAAGTTGAGAGACACCAGACCCAACACTGTGGATGAGCTTAAGGCCGCTTATCGAAGCATCCTGGGCCTCCATAACACCTCAGCAGTGCCACAGGCTGATTGGCTCCATGCCTCGTCGCATTGAAGCAGTCATTTCTGCAAAAGGATTTCCAACCAAGTATTGACTGCGTGTCTGAATATATTTATTTGATGGTTGACATGTTTGTTTTAAAAAATCTTGTTTTGATTGGTTGGGTAATTTTTTTATATAGGAATTTTGGGAAAATTTTGTACAGTAAATAATGAACTTTGTCACAATATGCTAATTTTATGATAAGGACTAGTATATATATATATATATATATATATATATATATATATATATATATATATATATATATATATATATATATATATATATATATATATATATATATATATATATATATATAAACACAAAAATAAAAGGACAGGACAAAGACTTTCTATTGAAACTCCATTTATCACTACAGATCTGTTTGAGGGTGGTGAAACCAGCCTCTCTCTCCAGGTGATTATAGAAGAATCTTCTATAATCACCTGAAGAGAGAGGCTGGTTTCACCACCCCTCGAAACAGATCTGTAGTGATAAATGGAGTTTCAATAGAAAGTCTTTGTCCTGTCCTTTTATTTTTGTTTTATTTGCTCTACCAAAAAAGTATTGAGCACTCTCCTACGGAAGGATCTACTCAGAAAATCATATATATATATATATATATGCAAACATGGCCAGTTTCTGTAAAAAGAAAAGAAAAAGAACAGGATGGTGGAATCATTATATCAGCACAAGAGATCCTGGGCGCAAGGAGTAAAACTGTTCCCCGAAGAGCCTCATAATTACAAATTTGCTTTTTAAAGGTAGGCCACATGGAACATCATTATTTCTTAAGGTGACAGATCAGAAAATCTGGAAGAATGTATCTTTGTAGTAGGGCACACTTGCTTGCTTTTAACATCTACACTGGCTGTAAATCTTTAAAAAGGAAAGGAGAAAGAAAGAAAAAGGTTTTACACACTGTGGAACATATTCTATAGAAATAATCTAGCGGTTATAATAATAAAGGACAGGATACTCTCAAATTACCTTTCTCTACCTCTTACAGAAACATGCTACAGTATTCCATAAACATAATGGTAGTATTTCACATGATATTTACATATCATCCTATACCAGGAGAGAACATCATGATGACCTCTCTATCTCTCTCTCTCTCTCTCTCTCTCTCTCTCTCAGTCTTTGTGTGTGTGTGTGTGTGTGTGTGTGTGTGTGTATATATCAGGTGTTCCTTAGCTTCTTCATCTCCAACTTCTTTCATTTGTTTTGGAGTCAGGTTGTGAGGGCAGAAGCCTAAACAGTGAGCTCCAGATGTCCCTCTTCCTAGCCACATTGTCCAGCTGTCTCAGAGGGAGGCTAAGGCATTCCCAGACCAGTCGAGAGACATGGTCCCTCCAGCTTGTTCTGGGTGACCCTGTGATCTCTTCGCAGTTGGACATGCCCTAAACATCACACCCGAGAACTGCTTCAGGAGGCACTCCAAGTTCCTTGAGAGCCCCACCACCCTGAAAAGGAAGCTCATTTCTGCCACTTGTATTCACGATCTTGCTCTTTCAGTCACTACCCAAAGCTCGTGGCCACAGTTGAGGGTAGGAACTTAAATCAACTGGTAAATTGAGAGCTTAGTCTGTCAGCTCATCTCCCTCTTTGCCACAAAGGACTGGACAACCTCCACTGAAAACAAATTCAACACCAACTACCAACTGGTAACAATGCACACCAAACTCTGGCCTCGCAATACATTGACCAAACGGCCTGTAGTAATGGGTCCAGTATACCATATTCCCAGAGCACAGCCCAAAAGAAAGTCTGATGAATGTGGTCAAAAGCTTTCTCCAAGTCCACAAAGCACATGTGGACAGGTTGGACAAACTCTCATGCTCTCACCATGATCCTGTAGAAGTCATGAGAGTAGCAGCCGGGATTAAAACCATATTCTTCCTTCTGAATCCGAGGTTCAACCATCAGTCGGATCCTCCTCTCCAGTACCCCAAATAAACTTTCAATGGAGCTGAAGTTCCTTTTGAGGAGTGCGATTCCACGATAGTTGAAACATATTCTCTAGTACCCCTTTTTAAAAAGGGGAACTACCACTGAAAACTTTCCAATTAATGGGTATGGCCCCCGAGGACCACAAAATTTTGGAGAAACATGTCAACAAAGACAGTCTTACAACATCCAGAAACTTGAGGTATTCCTGGTCTAGCTCGTCCACCCCAGAGCCTAGCTCCCAAGAAGCTTTTTAACTACCTCAGTGACCTCTGTCCTAGTAATGGGCAGAGCCCCATCCCAAACTCCCAGCTCTTCTTTTTCCACAGAGGTCATGTTAGTGGGATTGAGGAGGGAATCAAAGTATTCCTTCCTTCCTCCCCCACAACATTCCTAATCGAGGCAATCAGCTCCCCACTTCCCCAGTAAGCAGAGTTTGTAGAGTACCCCCCCCCCCCCCCCCGGTCCAGAACATTTCCAAGCACTCACAAACCTCCTCCCATACTCCTTCACCAATATAGCTCATTCAAAGTTTATGTCCCTGGCTTCCATTGGGATGTGGGTGTAGCTCTACCAGAGGTTGAAATGTAAAGCCCTTCTGACAGGAGACATCACCAAATGTTCCCAGAACTACATATTTGAGTCTCCCAGGTATGGAGTGCAATCTCCTCTGCCATCGGAACAAGCTCACTGCCCATCATGAAACCAGTCGGTAGACCAGCTCTCCTGTCCACAGCATTCGACCACAAGTCTGATCACATGACTACAAAGTCAATAATCAAACTGCGGCTTAGGCTGTCTTGGTGCCAAGTGCACTTATGGACATAAGGAAGTCCCCAGGAGGAGCACCCTCTAGCACATCCCCTGGCATAGCAATCAGCCAGGGGCAGAGGGAGGCTACGCTTTCATCAACCGGGGAGAGTTCTAACATGTGGAAACTGATACAGGGGGCAAGGATTCAAATCACACACACACACACACACACACACACACACACACACACACACACACACACACACACACACACACACACACACACACACACACACACCATGACGTGGTGATTCAAGGAGAAGGTCCTTAACTTTTAGTATGATTTCAGTATGATTTCCTTAAAAATAGATTGATCAATATAACAATATTGAATTATCACCCAGTTCAACTACAGCAGTGACAGCCTTTTTATTGTATTTTCCCTGTGAAGGTTCTCAAATGTATTCCTGATATTCCTGCTATCTTCTGTTCTGACAAATGCTCTTAATGCATCTTAATGCTTAAAACATTCATCTTCCATCCATTCATTACTCATTAATTACCCATTCTCCTTATCCGATTTATGGTCACAGGAAGGCAAAATCCATTTGACTCTGGACAAAAGACAGAATAAACGCCTCACCAATCTCTCCAATATAGAGCCAAAACAAACAAACAAACAACAACTCACACATTCACACCTAATGTGCACATCTTTGGACTGTAGAAGGAAACCAGGGCACCCAGAGGAAAATCATAGGGAGCACATGCAAATTCCCCACAGAAACACTCCTGCCAGGGATTTAATCTGAGTTCCCCCTGCACAGAAGAACATCATTCCTGAATGCACCTTCTCATCTCATCCCATCTTCTTCCACTTAATCTGGGGACGGTGGCACGGGCAGCAACATAAGCAAAGAGGTCCAGACATCCCTCTTCCCAGCTACTTCCTTCAGCTCTTCCGGGGGACACCGAGGCGTTCCCAGACAAGCCGAGAGACATAGTCCCTCTAGCATGTTCTGGGTTGACCCCAGGGTCTCCTTCCGGTTGGACATACCCGAAATACCACACCAGGAAGATGTTCAGGAGGCATTCTGATCAAATGCCCGTGCCATCTCAACTGGCTCCTCTCAATATGAAGAAGCAGCGGATCTACTCCGAGCTCTTCCCGGATGATAGAGCTTCTTACCTTATCTCTGAGGGAGAGCCCCGCCACCTGGTGAAGGAAGCTCATTTCAGCCGCTTGTATCCAAGATCTTGTTCTTTTGGTCACTACCCAAAGCTCATGACCATAAGTGAGGGCTGGAACGTAGATCAACCCCAAGATACTTAAACTCCTCCAATTGGGACAGGACTTCATTCCCAATTTGGAGGACTTGGAGGTGCTGATTTTCATCCCGGCCGCTTTGCACTCGACTGCGAATCACTCCATTGAGAGCTGGAGATCTCGGCTTGATGAAGCCAAAAGGACAACATCATCTGCAAAAAGCAGAGACGAGATCTACCCATGTGGGCAACGATAGTGTGAATGCACCCTACAATTTAATAAATTTAAAGATCACAGTTTTTTTTTTTTTTTTATTATTACTGCTCTTATTTTTCATTTTCTTCTTCTTCTTCTTCTTCTTCTTCTTCTTCTTCTCATTATTATTATTATTATTAATTGTATCAATGTTATTCACTCTTCACTTTATTTCTAGTCAGACCTGAATCTTAGACTTCAGAAGTGCTTTTGTGTCACGTTTATGCTGCAAAGCTAAGTGATTACCAATAAAGAGAGAAGATGGAATTGTGAGAAAATATGAGTATGAGAAATAATACTCTTTTATTTGTTTATCACTGTTTGAGTGATACATTGACTATATGCTGCTTGAATGTATGTTGGAGTGTGCCTTTGTGGAAGAATATTGGATAAATGGGGTTATGCTGTATACTTTTCCACTCATGGTTCAGATTAATATACCCGAAGAGAGAATTCAAGTTTTTTTGTTTTGTTTGTTTTTTTTTTAATTTGAAGTGCTAAATTGTATGCATGTATAGGCATTACTCCAAGAGTGCACTGTGTATTGTTATGTGCGGCTTGGGGACTTCTCTATGCCATTAATTATTTGCTTACATTTCTGCAATATTTCAGATTTTTTGAATAATGTTTTTTGAACTAATTTTTGTGCACATCCATAGAACTCTAACATTTTTTCTTAGAAAAGCAAACCATCTTTGTTGCTTTGCTGTCAGCATGCTGGTTTTTTAGGCTTGCTTCAGGCTACATCATACCCCTGAAGCCAATATATTAACTACAATGCTTAGTTAGTAGCTATTTCTAAAAAGCATCAGATTAAAAATGTATACAGTATTTAATAAATTGGTTAATTTTAAAACCTCTGCTAGAGTCACATGTGAAGTGTGCATTGTTATTATTCAATTTGTGTTGACATGCTCTGTTTTCCAGTTGGCTGCCTATTCTTCCCCAATATTCCACACATTTAAAATTAATGTTACAACAGTGGTTGGCTGTCAGAATCAGCATTGCCTTCTCTGTTAACCTAAACACTGTCACAATCAGCCAGTTATATTTTTATGGGGTTTTCCACATAGCAAATTTATTTAATAATCCTCAATTACTGGCATGTTGACATGCTTCTGGCATCACTGGCCCTTGCATGTATCCGCGGTCTCATAGGGAGGGCAGAATCCTCTTGGACACCTCAATAGGCCATCACAGGGCACAAACACGCTGATGGCTATGCAGCTACTCTTGTTGAAAGTCAGCAATGGTTCTTTTACACGAACCTCTCACCATAGCCAGTGAGAGACATGGCCAGCCTTTGATAATAACCCAGTTAGCTGCACTTGGGGGGACAATGATGACCTGTGGAGAGTGGGGCTTGAACCCCAAAACTTAGGATCAGTGATCCAACACCTTCAGCACCAGGCCACCACTGCACAATATTATCCTTAATTAAATTTTCTTTTTATTTCAATCCTTTCCGCTTGGTTGCATTGCTTGCAATACAGTCTGTTTATGTTAGAGCCTTAATCCAATCAGATTTCAGGCCAGTGTTGCCAAGATCAAAGAAGTATACCCTCAGGCCTTCTGATTGATCCGCGCAGCCACCTGTAATTTAAAATAGATTGTGATGATACTGCTGCCTTTCAGGTCATTTAACCAGTCAGATTTAACATTGGTGAGACCAGGGGCCCTTCAGGAAGTATTTGATAGCATCAGCATTTTTCTGTCTTTGACTACATTTTCAGAGTACATTGATCCCTCGCTACTTTGCGCTGCAGTTCCTGCGGCTACATCACAGGTTTTTCAAAAATATTCATTGAAAATAAAAAATAAGGAAAAATAGGGGAAATTTTCAGGAAAATTAAGCCAAATAAGGCCAATTATGCAAAAAACCCCCAAACAAACAAACAATCCAAAAAAGAAAAAAAAACAACCAAAATCCCCCCCCCAACAAAACTACTTACATTTTATGTGAAGTGCGCATCTGAGTGTGTGCACCTGCATTTGTGTAAAAGGCCCATGTCTGCGTGTTTGTGTGTTTATATTTTATTACATCTTATGCATTATTTTTGAATGTTTAATAATTATTAAACTGCAGGGGTTTTGAGATTCCTTAATGTGTGAATTGGAGGCATAACCCAGAAAGTATGTTTTGAACACATCCTCTTTACAAGCGTGATGTTTGTAGCATGTAACAACACAGACCTTTGTCAAAAAAAGTACTTTAAATAGTAGTAATTTAATAGTGTTCCTTCCCTTGTTGAAGTAGAACTATCAGGCCTAAAGTCTTGAATATCAACGAGATTTCACTCATGTCTTAAATCCCTTACTGGTCTCACTTCTCTTAGATCCAGACCATCACACCAACAAGCCAGAGGACATACTCTGGGAGACCTTAAATACCCTCCACTGCTGTTGGAGTCTCAAACAAGGCTGGTAGGAGGACTCTGGAACTGCCATTGTATCTCACTACTCACCTGACTTTCTTGCACTGACACTAGGGTTTCCTCTTTCAGCTCTGCTACACCAGCAGCTCTTTCCTCTGCTTATGCTTTCTCGCATACTCCACGAGTAACTGAGAGCGGTGGTGGTACAGGTCGACTCTTGTCTTGGAGTCGGTGCTTCACACCTCTCTCTCTGTCTCATCTCGCCATCTCCTCCTTTGAGCTTCATGCAGTAAAGGTCTCCTCTCCAATCAACCTCCTCATTATTGTGATGTATTGCACTCCTTACCCCCTAGGACACGTTCTAGAAGAAATGGACGCACTCCTCAGCACTTTCCCCACTAACAACACCCCTCTCGTTCTTCTGGGAGATTTTAATCCTCCCTCTGACAAGCTCCAGTCCTGTAGCCTTCTCCCTCTTCTTTACTCCTTTTCTTTAACTTTTAACAACTGCTTTCCCACATACAGAGGAGGGAGTCTATTGGATTTGTTCTCCCTCTCCCGTCACAGGCATTAATGTCACTCCACTCCATGTCTCTGACCACCACTTGGTTTCCTTTACTATCAACTTACCTATTGTATATAACACGAGCTCGGTTTTCTTCCCCTACTTGGCAAAACCTCCAGACTGTAGCTCATTCATCTGTTGCCTTCTGTACTTTATATTATCTCCCTAAGCCATTCTTCTTTTCTTCCCTACCACTAGAATCTGCTACTGACACTTTCCTCTTTTCCCTCTCCTCTGCCCATTATCTACAAAATCGAAGAAGACTTCTTGTACTGCTCCTTGGCTCTCGGTGGTGCTCCAAAGCAATTATAAAAAACTGAAAGCAGCTGAAAGAAAGTGTAAAAAATCTCAACTTAAATCAGATTTGACTTCCTACCATGCTCTCCTATCCATATTTTCATTTGATGTGAATTCTGCTAAGACCGACTTCTATAAGAAAAAGTTGGTCACTGCTGCAAAAGACCCATGCAAACTCCACAACATCATTACTCAGTCCATCTGCTTCACCTTCCCCATCCCCCTTGACCACTGAAGACTTTGCTGACTTATTTGATGGGGAGATTAAACAAATCTGTCAGACATTTACTCAAGCCTCAATTCCTACCCTACACACCATAGATTCCACTTCCCCTTCCCTTGCACAGTTTTCCGACATCCAGCAAGTGATCTCATCATGCCATCCTACCACCTGCTCGCTTTGTAGCTAAAATGTCTTTCTTTTTTTTATTATTATTATTATTTTTTTTTTTGCAAAATAGCCTCAATCACCCTAATTAATCAATCTTCAAAGAAGCACATTCCACAGACACTGCACCCCTGGCTGTCACAGAGAAGCTACATGCTGCGAGATCAGCAACATATCATCAGCCCTCATCCCCCTTGACCTTTCAGCAGCATTTGACATAGTCAGCCACAAGACGCTCTTGTCCATTCTCAGGAGTTTAGGAATTTGTGGTGCAGCGTGGCAGTGGTTTGCTTCTTACCTGGAAGATTGCTCATATGAGGTTACATGGAGGGGTCTACATCTTCTCCATGCTGACTTTCCACCGGTGTTCTACAGGACTCAGTTCTTGGTCCACTTCTGTGCTCTCTTTAAACTAGGTCCTTTGTTGATGCCATATGGGTTCTCATACAACTGCTAGGCAGATAACACTCAACTTGTTCTCTCTTTTCCTCCCTCAGACACTGATGGTTTTTTTTCATGGATCTCTGCATGTCCAGCAAATATCTCCTCATGGATGGCAGCTCACCGGTTGAATTTAATCCCAGCAAGACTACATTGCTGTTTATCTCAGATGACTAATCTCCACATCAAGAATTTCCTTTAGGCATGGCAGGAAGCCTTGGAGTAACCATGAACAATAGGCACTGCAGGAAGCCTTGGAGTAACCATGAACAATGCCTGTCCTCCTCTTCTCATATCACTAATCTTTCTCCATCATGTCATTTCTTCTCTATAACATCTGAAGAATCCACCCTTCTATTCACTAAGAACATTCAGATTGTTCAATCTCTTGTCATTATCAAGACTACATTATTGCAGCTGACTCCTTGTAGGTATACCTTTGAGTGCTATTTGACCTCTGCAAATGATCCAGAATGCAGCTATATTGTTTTCAACCTTTTCAAATGTTTCCACACCACACCACTGCTATGATCTCTCCACTGACTTCATGTAGCTGCTTGCATTAGATTTAAAACACTAATACTTGCCTACAAAGCCAAAAATGTGCCTGCACCTTCCTAAATCAAAGCTCTTATCAAGAAAAGTGGAGATTATCATTACTGCAATGAATAAAATAAAAAAATAAAATAAAAAAAGCTAATTGTGGGCTAAAAACTAGATAGCCACAGCTAGAGGAACGAGCTCGCAAATGGGTGCTTGAACAACATGCTGCAGGGAGAGGCTTGTCAACAGTGCAGTTGCGTCTCCATGTTCAGGTAGTTGTCAACAAGATGAATATAAATCACTTTGGGTTAGGACCTTTTCGGTGTCACCGCTTCATACAACACAACCCCCCTCTCTATTAGAGTGAAGTCCACAACGTCACAAAAAACAAAAACTGCCTGCAGATTTCCAAGCCAAGGTACACAGTTTCCATCAGTCTACGACTTATAGTTTAGTTCAGTATATATATATATATATATATATATATATATATATATGTATGTATGTATATATGTATGTATATATATATATGTATATATAGTGTGTGTGTGTGTGTGTGTGTGTGTGTGTGTGTGTGTGTGTGTGTGTGTGTGTGTGAGTGTGTACATACAATGGGTATGAAAGAGAACCATTTCCCTTAAAATATTAACATTTTGTTGCTTTGCAATCTGGAATGAAGTTATACACAAAAAAATATGACAACAGTCAACTGAAAGACATAATAGCAACAGTTCCTGAAGGAAAAAAACAAAACAGAATTAGGATGGTTAAAAGTCACTCTGTCCCCATTATCAATACTAAGTGAGTTTGGGATTTTTCCCTACCAACTTTGCACATGTTCTCTTTAAGTGACTGTTAAATTCAGTCAAATTAAATCATGACAGTTGGAACATTGCAATCTTCAAGTCATTTCATGTCTCAGTTTTGACAATGCCACATTTACCTTTTTTTAACCTCCAGCATCTGTGTGGCCAATTTAAGATTATTGTCATATTTTAATGGCAGATTTTAATCATGAATTTTATTCATAAACTTGCACCAGTCTTTGCAAATGTTCAAGTTTAGAGAAACATCCCCAAAACAGAATGCTTCCACCAGCATGTTTTACAAAAACTGCACATGAAACGATTCAAATTAAAGGGGACATTAAAGCCATTCAGATTGAGCCAGACTGCCACTTTAAACGAAGTGTTGTTACATGGTCGAACCATGGAGTATGGCGTTCATTTAATGGTAAGTTATAATTTTTTTCCCACCAGATGTTGGGCATTGATGCCAAATTGTTTGATTTTCACCCCATCTGACTAAAATACTTTTTACATTTGAACTTGTAATCTTTAAGGTGTGTTTTCATAAAGCTCAATTGAGGATTTAATTTTATTGCAATCCTCCCCTGTACACTCTGAAGACATACACAGGCTAATTGGCTGTTCCAAATTGCCCTAGTTGTGGGTGTGTGTGTGTGTGTGTGTGTGTGTGTGTGTGTGTGTGTGTGTGTGTGTGTGTGTGTGTGTGTGTGTGTTAATAAAAATCATAGCATGGCAAGTACAACACTAGTTGACAGAAAAGCTAAATTATCTTAAATTGTTTGAAAAAAGACAGACTTCTCTAAGATTGAAATTACAGGGATCCCTCGCTTTCCACGGTTAATGGGCACCGAGACCCCCATGTGTCCGCCGATTTCCGTGAAGTAGGATAGACCACCCTGACTGACGTATATGTACATGTGTATGTGTATATAATATCAATAAATACATATTCAATGCTATAAATGTTTATCATAACAAACATTCAAAAACAATGCATAAGATATAAATAAAATATAAATACAGCACACACACACACACACACACACACAGATGCACGCACGTACACTCAGATGGGCATCTCACATAAAAATGTAAGTAGATTTGTTTTTTTTGTTTTTTGTTTTTTTGCATAACCTTGTTTTGTGGCATTTTTCTTAACATTTTCCCTATTTTTCATTGATTTCATTATTTTTTATTTATTGATATATTTTTTAAAATGTTTTGATAAATATTTTTGAAAAATCTGCGGTGCACTGAAGCCACAGAAACATGTGAGAGAGCAGAAAACAAGTGCAGGAAAAGCTAGAGAGGTGGAGGTATGCCCTGTAAAGGAGAGTAATGAAGGTTAGCCTCAGTAAGACAGAATACATGTTTGTGAACGACAAGGACCCAAAAGGAACGGTGAGGTTACAGGGAGCAGAGATAAAGAAGGTGGAGGATTTTAAGTACTTAGGCTCAACAATCCAGAGCAACGGAGAGTGTGGAAAAGCGTGTGCAGGCAGATTGGAATGGTTTTGAGAAAAGTATCCGGTGTGATGTGTGATAGGAAGGTATCGGCAAGAATGAAAGGAAAAGTGTACAAGCCGGTGTTGAGGCCAGTGATGTTGTATGATTTAGAAACAGTGGCCCTGGGGAAAAGACTGGAGGTAGCAGAGATGAAAATGTTGAGGTTCTTTTTGGTCTCTTTGGGAGTAACGAGGGTGGATAGGATCAGGCATGAGTGCATCAGAGGGACACCACATGTTAGAGGTTTTGGAGACAAAGTCAGAGATGGTTTGGGCATGTACAGAGGAGGGATAGTGAGTATATTGGTAGTAGAATGCTGAGGTTGGAACTACCAGGCAGAAGGCTGAGAGGAAGACCAAAGGGGAGATTTATGGATGTGGTGAAGGAGGACATGAAGGTAGTCGGAGTAAGAGTAGAAGATACAGAGGATAGTTTGCTGTGGCGACCCCTGAAGGGAAACGCTGAAAGAAAAAGAAGATATATATATATATATATATATATATATATATATATAGGAAACCCTCAGTTTCCGCGGTTGATTTGGGCCAAGATCCCTACACGACCATCGTGATCCGCGAAGTAGCACCCCCCACCCCCGAGTGACATGTACGTATAAGTATATGTGTATATAATATCAATTAATACACATTCAATGCTATAAATGCTTAAACTAACAATTAAACATTGAAAAAATAACATGATGTAAATAAAATATAAATACAGATGCTCTCCAACTTACCAACATTCGTTTTGCAAACATCCGGAGATACCAAGCTGTCCAAGGTCGAAATGAAACTGAAAGTGAAATGAAATTGAAGAACAAGTAGAAATAGAAATGGAATAAAATCTACAGAAAGATAGATCATAAATATAAGTATGAAATATGATTAAACATTGTCCTGAGGTACACTTAATAGTAGACTCCCAGGGGGCACATACAGATCCAACAATGTATCCAGTTTTGATGGGGGATTTTGGGTTGTTTTTTGTTTTATATATATATATAAGTATATATATATATATATATATACTTTGTCATTTTCAATGCATTTATTCTTAATCAAAGCAATATAACCCCGATGCCACAGGAGAACTGATAGAGTATGTGAAGGTTTGTAGAGCCTCATATTTTCTGAAGTGTATCCACTCCATGTTATCGCCTGTAAGAGCTTTAGAATTTAGTTCGCTCAAGGTTCCACTACTTAAACACATCTAGAGTGTAGTTTTCAGGGAAATGTTGGCCTGGTGTTAAGGTGCTGGATTACTGATCACAAGTTCAGGGGTTCAAGCCCCACTACTACTGGGTTGTCACTGCTGCCCCCAATGCTGCTAACTGAGTTATCAAAGGCCAGCCATGTCTCTCACTGTCTATGGTGAGGTATGTGAAAAAACATTCATAAAGAGTAGCTTCATAGCCGTTAGTGTGTTTCTGCCCTGCGATGGCCTGGTGAGCTGTCCCAGGTGTAATCTGCCATCGCCCAAATTCAACTGAGATAGTCACCATTCTTACCGTGACCCTATATAGGGTTAAGCGGTTCAGAAAATAAATTGATTAAGTGTTTTTTTTTTTTTTTTTTTTTTTTTTTTTTTTTTTTTTTTCTGATATTTTAACTGCCATCAATCACAGAGTATTAGAAAAAAACAAAACAAAAACAAAACATATGCAATAATAGGAATGTGTGCCAAGTGATAATTTTATGTCAACACTTTTTCAAGGTTAATTTTGAGTCTCTCGACAATAAACCATCAACCCACATATTTCATTTTAAGTTGGATGATATTCTTAAGTTTAAGTTGTTTCTTACTTGGATGTAAAAAGGTGCAAGTTCTATGTATAAATCTCAATCGAGGATATTTCCTACTCAGGACAGTATTTCATAATCAATATGTAAAATGCTAATCGTGTTTTGTTATAATACGCTGCACTCCACATTTGATTTACCACGATAGGGGAATTGTATTTGTTAGTTTGACTGAAAGTTTTTTTTTTTTTTCGAATTCACAGAGAATTGCATCATATTTCAATTGTCTTAAAATTCATAGCTGCTGTTTCAGAGTGCATTCCAGGGCCTTTTTTTTTTTTTTTTTTTTTTTTTTTTTTGTAGTGCTTATACACAGTAAACTGCTGTCATGGCACTTGCACACACATGCTAACTTATGTACTTTTTACACATATATGCATATACAGTTCCTAAATAAACTGCAGTTAAAATGTTGAATATTTTAAAATATTGTGTGAGTGCGTGCACGCTATTTTCTGATATACACAGAAATCCACTATGTCTCTGATATACGCAGATAGCCATTATGTCTCTCCCGTACACACACACACACACACACACACACACACACACACACACACACACACACACACACACACACACACACACACACCAATTCCTGGGACCATACATGGTCTCTCAGGCAGAAGACTGTGACCTGCACAAAATGGAAAAGCATTGAAAACTCAGAAAAGCCATTTAGAAGCAATCTATCTCTCAACAGGCTTCCACACTCACGTACACACACAGAGTGACACGGAAATAAACAAGTATACACCAACACTGTCTCTAGACCCAAACTCAAGAAGCTGTTAATTTTTTTATGTTTTTTTTTTTTTTTTCGATCAGAATGTGCTTTTGCCACTTAGAAGATTAACAGTAGTTTCAAAACAAATTCACATATTGTAGCCAAAAGACGTATATATAACTATTTAATTAAATATAATTGTATATAAATAACATGTCCACTTATAAATTTGTAACAATTCATTTACCAAGTTATTTTATCTTAAGAAAACTTAAGACTTCAAAAAGAAACCCACGCAAACACAGAGAGAGAAATGCTGCCTCACTGGACAAGGAGCTTGAACCCTGAACCTTGTTCATGGTAAGTAGAAGTGCTCACCCACTTGCCACTGCTCCACCTTGTGCCACAGTTTAGATCAGCGAAACATTGAAAAAATCCACCAAGCTACACCTACCCAAATCTTCTTCACTGATCTTAGTCTCTTGACTTCTGAAATTATTGTCAGAAGACACTCACCTGAAATTACACCAAATTTTGTCCAAAAGTCTATAAGAACCTTCAAAGCAAGCATTCATTGCCCAGCACTGCTCTTATATTCTTACCAGTGAATACAAAGCAATTTAATGTGCTTGATGCTTAGCTTTGCTGTGCTTGACCTTGACATTTGCTTTGCTTCTGATATTTCCTTTACTGTATACGAATTCTTCTTGGCTCTTCTGAATGGTGTGTCTGATCTATTGAACCTCATTTGCTTCTGGAACACGTCTTTAAACTGTGCTTTTGGTATTGTAGCATTTACTCCATTAAAGTGAGTCTGACCTGCATTCTGTATCCACACTTCTATTTGTCACTTCACAGTATGACAGAACACTTCCCCTGCTCAAATATATGTATGCAAGCTAAGGGAGAACCATCAGCGAACACCATTAACAACTCCAACCGCTCAAAGTTCATCTTCAGTACAATTACTCACAGACACTACCCCTGCTCAGCAAGCAGCTTACACCCTGTAACTGCACTACTACACACTGCAACTGCCTCTAGTAGTGCAGCCATGTTTTTTTTTTTTTTTTTTTTTTTTTTTAAATGCCAGCATGGCTGTACGTTAGGTAAGAGCATTTTGACAAGAGAAGGCAAGTGGAAACTCCTCCAAAGTCCCAGCTCTGCCACTGAAAATGATTTAGAATTTTGCACAAGGGCAGTGGTGGCCTAGTGGTATAGGTGCTGGATCACTGATCCTAAGGTTGGAGGGTCAAGCCCCACTCACCACAGGTTGTCACTGTCCCCCCATTGTAGCTAACTGGATTTTCAAAGACTGGCCATGTCTCTCAGTGTCTATGGTGTGAGGTTAATATAAAAGAACCATTGCTGACTTTCGACAAGAGTAGCTGCAAAGCCGTCAATGTGTTTCAGCCCTGCGATGGCCTGGCGAGCTTTCCAGGGTGTACTCTGCCCTATCCTGGAGTTGGCTGGGATAGTTGCCAGCCTCCTCGTGACCCTAATTAGGATTATGCGGTTACAGAAAATGAACTGAACTGAATTTCGCACCATTGCATAAAGAGGTGACTGGAATAATTCTGCACTGAAAGCATCTTTTCAGTGATTGTGTTCTGAAGCGCTGATGAAAGTTATGTACAAAGATGAACAAAACATTCTTGATGACTACATTAATACATTAATCTTGCTATAGGATGGGATGTAACATCAAAGTGAACTGAATTCCCCCATTCTGCTGGGGCGAACCAGTTTCTTTCATTCATTAATTCATTTTCTGACCCGTTAAATCTTAGTTTAAATCCGGGTTGCGAGAAGGCTGGTGCCCATCTCAGCCAACTCTGGGTGAGGGCAGAGTGCACTCAGGATGGCTCGCCGGGCCATAGCATGGCAGAAACATGCTTACAGCTATGCAACTACTCTTGTCGAAAGTCAGCAATGGTTCTTTTACATGAACCTCACACCATAGACAGTGAGAGACATGGCCGGCCTTTGATAACCCAGTAAGTGCACTGGGGGTGGGGGTGAACAAGTTTCACTTCAAACAAAAATAAAGAATGCCACCAAGAGATGTTTTTACTGTGATCACCCTGATGATTCATTAATGTTCATTAGTGGTCTGAATGTCCTAAACAGAGACAGAGAGGGGAGAATCCATGCATCTCAAGGTCAGAGTCATTTAAAATCAAATGTGCACGTATAATCAGTCATCTGAAATGTGTAATTACATAAAGCAAGCTGGAAATATATGAAATTTATCCAGAAGTTCTGTAAGTATTTTTTATTTTTTTGCGTGTATAATTGCACAGGGTGTGTTTTAAAAACATCCATAAGCTGTATTATATGTTTAGTTTAAGAACCACAATTTATTAACATAAAATATTGGGGTTGATGCAGAATGAATTTCTTTGCAAGAGCTTAACGTCACTGTGCGTAAAAGTCCTGCCTTGTAAATGTACTTGAAATAACAAAATAATATCCTCGAGACATGAAAAAGGAACACTGCCCAGATACAAAATTGTGTTGCCTGATATCAAAGAAATCTGAAGCATACCTTTCATTTTGGTACTGTGTATCAAGCCCAGATATTTCATTAGGAACCAAGTGCTCAATGTGCGAAGGTAATTGATTAAAATGCAAGCAACACTTTCTAGTTTCAGAATTAGAGTGAGAAAAATTAACTCTTGTGCTTCTAGCAAAATTAATATGAAAAAATTATGACCTCATCAGTGAATATAAACCTGAGTGCTTGGTTTGCTACCTGTTTTAAGTGTGTACTAATTATGTAAATTAATGCAATCTTATTCATTGTTGCTGAAAGTTTATTGCGGTACAGGGAACCCTTACTTTCCGTGGTTAATGGGAACCAAGGAACCGAGGACACCTCCCCCCCACCAAGCCTGACAGCCAAATTCCACGAAGTAGGATCAACCCAAATGTATTTCTGCAAAAGGATTCCCGACCAAATATTACGTGCATAACTGAACATAATTATTTGCAGGTTGACTTTTTTGTATTAAAAACACTTTTTTTTATTGGTCGGATGAAATATGCTAATTGTTTGAGATAGGAATTTTTGGTTTTCATGAGCTGATGAGAAAATAAATGAACTTTACACATTACAGAAAATAATGAACTTTATCACAATATGCAAATTTTTTGAGAAGGACTAGCATACATACATACGTGTATATATATATATATATGCCAGACACATTGGGGGTGCTCGGAGAGAAGCTGGGGGTTAGGTGCATTACTCAAGGACACTTCAGCCAGGAAGGTGGAGGACGGGAGCATGCAGCTCTCTCCTCCACCACCACACATTTTCCTTGTTTCCTTCCCTGTTTGCATTTTGGTCCCAAAGCGGTTTCTCTAACCATCAGGCTACAGCTGCCACAAGCTGGGCAAAATGGTCAGTCTTATCCCTGGGTATAACTTAAAATCAAATGAGCTAGTGGAATAACTTAGCCAAGAAATTAGTAGATTTTTATTCTTATTGGACAGATATGCAGTCCAACTGAATATTCACAAAATTCTTTTAAAAACGTTACCAATACCCTGACCCCATTCCGATATATTTTTGGCTGACAACTGCTATTGTTCCCATGGAGTGATTAGGTTACGGACGCCCCTGTCATTAAGGAATCGTAGACCTGGGTAATAAATAGATTTTTTGCATTTACATTTTACAATAGATTCAATTATTGGTTGTACTGAAAAATAGGGCACTGGTAGTCTGGTGGGAAAAGGTGCTGGCTCACTGATCCTAAGGTTGGGGGTTTGAGCCCCACTATCTACACTGTCCCCCGAGTGCACTAACTGGGTTATCAAAGGCCAGCCATGTCTCCCATTGTCTATGGTGAGAGGTTCATGTAAAAGAACCATTACTGACTTTCGTCAAGAGTAGCTACATAGCCATCAGTGTGCCTTTGCTCTGTAATGGCCAGCGAACCATCCAGGAGGGATTCTGCCCTTTGCTAAGAGAGAGTGGATACATGCAAGGGCCAGTGATGCCAGAAGCATGCCAACACACCAGTAACCAGCAACCCGCAACCACTTATACTGAAATTCTGGTTTACTTAAAGAGATACTTCGGTCATAAAAGCCCATTCCTTTCACTATCTCAGATGAAATAATCGACCAAGTACAGCATACTTACGAACTATGACAAAGAAAAGTAATCACATTCCAGAGTTTAGAAGCAATTAACCAAAGAAAATTTATATTCTGCTGGCGTAGCCATTTATACCCGGTCACATGTTCAAAATTGGGCCTATGATGTCATTGGTGCTCACGCCTCCTTGTACTCCGCCGTTTTGCAGTGTACAAATGCGCTATATCGTCTCCGTGTTTCTACTCCAATAATGCCCTATTGCATTGCGAAACACTGCAAAGTGTCCAACAACAACAGGAAGTCACAGTTTCACTTGCCTCTGTGAAGAAACAAGTTGCTCTTCGATAGCAGTGGCTGGCAAAGTGTGGCTGGCCAGCTGAGTGCATGAAGAATGCAGAGGCATGTGTGTGAACCTGTGAGCCACATGTGTGTGTAGCGAACATTTTTATCCTTTTGATGCTGAGCGCCAAGCAGGAAGCAACAGCTCTCAAATTTTAACGTCTTATGGTATGACACGGCCAGACGCAAACTCCGACCTTCCTGAGGATAAAGCGGACGCTCTACCAACTGAGCTAAATCCCCAGTATTATTACTATGAA
Organism: Plotosus lineatus; assembly: GCA_024760905.1. Classification (NCBI taxonomy): domain Eukaryota; kingdom Metazoa; phylum Chordata; class Actinopteri; order Siluriformes; family Plotosidae; genus Plotosus; species Plotosus lineatus. The sequence goes on from CM045744.1 coordinate 4,463,761, forward strand.
GTACTGCTACTGCATTGTGTTTTCCTGGAAAAATGAAATGGGAATTATAGAAGTGTTGGAGCAACCAAGATCTGGAGGATAAGGATAAGGAGCAGTGGCAGGTGGATGAAACCTGAAAACTTGTAGGTTTATTTACCAATATAAGGAAACAAAGCTGGCTCAGTAACTTCCTAATCACAGCTTGGTCTGGAGATTACAGTAAGAATGTTGGACTAATCTGAATGAATGTCAAAGGCACGTGTGTATTCGTCTGTGTACAAACCGAGTGTATGACGGCTTGGGTTTCCCCCGGCAGATTGGGCACCACTGACGTCACTGAACTTGTTTTGATCACGTGACTAGTAGAAAATGGCAGATACTACGAAGCTGCATGATAGGAGTAATAAAAGTCGAATTTTCTATGCCCGCCGGGCACATTTTACGGAGATTTTGTTGTGGTAAGCAATTAAAGACATATTCTTCATGTTGGATGCACTTTTATTTTCTGGGGCTTTAAAGCATCTCTTTAAAATAAAAACCATGATTTACTTTTGTGATGAACATATTTTTATATGCATAGAATGTTTTTAACTTCAGTGACTCAGTGAACCGTGTGCAATTCTAAAATACAGAATTCTTTCCTGCCTCATACTTATTGTTCCGTGATACGCTCTAGTACTCGTTAACCAATAGAAAAAAGCCTATTACCATGCAGTACACATTAGGAAGACAGCACATGCATAAGAAAGGATCTTGTCTTGAAAACCGGCAGTGTTCTCAGTAATTAAAAAATGTTTGCTTACAAACAGTCTGACATTGCACAAACTACTGTCCATTATTAAGTTTGCTTAAAATCTGATTCAGCTAAAGGTAGCCATGTATGCAATGGGGGAAAAAAACAAGTTTATTTGGATGTTGAATAAAATTTACTGCAGAGATGAGCTACTAAGACGAAAATATTTAAGCAAAGTAGTCTTGCCCCATCTATACAGCTCTATATTTGAAATATGCTGTGCATCACGCTTTCCTTTGTTTCATCGTTTCAGTCATACAAGTCGTTATGTCCTTTCGTTGGACATGGACTTTCCCTGGTGATCTCTATTACATTTTGATACCATTTTTTTTCTCCATCGTAGTTTGCAAAAGACATTTTTAAGCAGACAACAGTTTGGGAGAACTGGTGTTATCTTTTCCTAATCCTCTTCATTAGTCTGATTTTTTTGGAATTTTTGTGGGGTCTGGTGTAGGATTTGACTTAATGGTAGGTGTGTTGGAGAACTCTGATACACACTCGTTCGACCCTTTGTTCCTTCAGTATATCTATGATGTCAGAGATCTTGACCTATTAAAGCCGGGGTCAGGAACCTTTTTGACTAAGAGAGCCAAAAAGATAGAGCACCACAGATGCAGTGTTTGCTTTGAGGATGTTAATAGAGAAGTACAGAGAAGATCAGTGTCCGGTGTGATGTGTGATAGGAAGGTATCGGCAAGAATGAAAGGAAAGTGTACTAGACGGTGATGACACTGTCTATGGTGAGAGGCATGTAAAAGAACCATTGCTGACTTTCATAAAGAGTAGGCTGCAAAGCCGTCAGCATGTTTCTATCCCTTGCTAAAAGGGTTGTGACAGGAAGGGCATTCGACATAAAAACCTCTGCCAAATCAAACGTGCGAATCAGATGATTCGCTGTGGCAACTCCCGAGTTGAAGGGAAAAAGCAGAAAGGAAGACAGACAGACAAATAGGATGAAATGAGAGAGGCAGGGAAAGTCAGTGGAAATGACTGGCGGTGGTACTTCAGCCTCGAGCAGAAAGGAAAAAATTACGTTTCTGTCCTGTCTGCTTGGAGCAACTGAAGGGTGGAAAACATTCTTGCCACACAGGAAATAGCTCAGCTGAATTTAATGCACAAAATAAACAGCCTCATTGACAAAGCAAACACATCTAACACAGATTTAAAAAGTCACCACTGCTTATCCAGTTGAAAGATGTGTGTTTGTAGTTCCCTTGCCTGAGAAGGCTTCCATGCAAAACTTTCAACCTCAATTGCTTTTTGAATCATACCCGAGGGTATCAGTGATAGCAAAGGGTGTTTTATTCTGGGTCTGAGCTTTAATCGCAGCTATTGTCTCCAAATAAATTGAGCATTGGACCATTGTGAAATACAGCAAATCTGTTTAAATTCTGTTCTCCAGGTTCCTTGGAAGAACAGAAACTCGATGCAAGAGCATTTTCCATTGAGGTCTCATAGCAGGTGACAAGATTCAATGCCAAGAGTTCAGGCCAATTGAGTTCAGTAATCCCATGGTCAGTAAACCATTTAGCAGTGGTTTTGGCACTGTGAGCAGATGCGAGGTCATGCTGAAAAATGAAATCTTCATCTCCATAAAGCTTTTCAGCAGATGGAAGCATGAAGTGCTCCAAAATGTCCTGATGGCTAGCTGCATTGACCCTGCCCTTGATAAAACACAGTGGACCAACACCAGCAGCTCACATGGCACCCCAGACCATCACTGACTGTGGGTACTTGACACTGGACTTCAGGCATTTTGGCATTTCCTTCTCCCCAGTCTTCCTCCAGACTCTGGCACCTTGATTTCCGAATGACATGCAAAATTTGCTTTCATCCGAAAAAAGTACTTTGGACCACTGAGCAACAGTCCAGTGCTGCTTCACTGTAGACCAGGTGAGGCACTTCTGCCGCTGTTTCTGGTTCAAAAGTGGCTTGGCCTGGGGAATGTGGCACCTGTAGCCCAGTCCACTGCTTCCACAGGTCCCCCAAGGTCTGGAATCGGCACTTCTCCACAATCTTCCTCAGGGTCCAGTCACCTCTTCTGGTTGTGCAGCGTTTTCTGCCACACTTTTTCCTTCCCACTGATGTCCCACTGAGGTGCCTTGATGCAGCACTCTGGGAACAGCCTATTCGCTCAGAGATTTCTTTCTGCGTTTTACCCTCTTGCTTGAGGGTGTCAATGATGGTCTTCTGGACAGCAGTCAGGTCGGCAGTGTTACCCATGATTGCAATTTTGAGTAATGAACCAGGCTGGGAGTTTTTAAAAGCCTCGGGAATCTTTTGCAGGTATTTAGAGTTAATTGGTTGATTCAGATGATTAGGTTAATAGCTTGTTTAGAATAACTTTTCATGATATGCTAAATTTTTGAGATAGGAATTTTGGGTTTCATCAGCTGTATGCCAAAATCATCATTATTAAAACAATAAAAGACCTGAAATGTTTCAGTTAGTGTGCAATTAATCTAAAATATATGAATGTTTAATTTTTATCAGTACATTACAGAAAATAATGAACTTCATCACAATATGCTAATTTTTTTGAGAAGGATGAGTAGATGACGCTCAACATTACTTTTTGTTCCAAGAGCTTCCATTGGCGTGCTCATTGTGAAGCTTGGGGCTGGTTTCATTGGATTCACCAAAATAAAAAGCACAGATTCCACCGAGATTTGAATTTGGATCACTGGATTCAAAATCCAGAGTCCTAACCATTATACCATAGAACCAAACGTGACATGACTTCAGCAAATAATTGTTGGCAAGTCCCAAACTTTATGACAATGCCAGTCTTTTGCGTATGCAGGGGTGTTTTATTCAATCAGGAACAATGAAAGTATGTTGAAAACCCAGGGGACAATGCCAAAACCCAGGCTTCAACCAGGAACCTTCTCCCAGGCTTCAACCAGGAACCTTCTCCCAGGCTTCAACCAGGAACCTTCTGAGCTTCAGGCTAAAGTGCGCCAAGCTGAGCTACTTCAGCCTCCAAGAGGAAACAAAAAAATATAATTGTTTTTTGTCTGCTTCATTCAACAAACGGGTGGAAAACATTTTTGGCACACCGGAAAACTCAGCTGAATTTAATGCACAGATTAAAAAGCTTCATGGAGAAAGAAAAAACTCTAATTTGGATAATAAAAAGCCAACAGTTGGCAAAGGTGTGTTTGCAGTTCCCTTGCCGAAGAAGTCTTGCCTTTCAAACTTTCAACCTCAGTTGCTTTTTGCCTCATACCCAAGAGTACAACTGATAGCAAGAGGTATTTTTTCTTTGTCTAAGCTTTAATCGCAGTCATTGTCGACAAATAAATTGGACATCGGACCATTTTGAATTGTTCATTACAACAAATCTGAGGTAAATTCTGTGCTCCAGCTTCCTCAGAAACACATAAACTCAGTGCAACTGCATTTTCCATTGAGGTCTCATTGCACATGACAGGATTCAATGCCAAGTGGTGAAGCCAGTGTGGAGGTGCTGTCTGGTGATATTTAGAACTTGGAAATCACTGGACAAATTTTCAAGAGTTTTGGGGAAATTTCCAGTGAGAGCAAAGTATCAATGCCAAAAACACTAATCAAGATGCTGCTTGACATCACCCATCAATCCAAGAGCTTCAATTGGCATGGTTGATGCCATCTTTATTGAACTCACTGAAATATGAACCACAGGTTCCAATGAGATTGAACCAACATGGAGCTGCTGTCTGGTCATATTTTTAAACCTGTTAATTACTGTACGAATTCTCAACAGTTTTGGTGGAAATTTCCAGTTTGAGAAAAGAATCAATGGCAAAAACATTCATCCAGATACTTCTCAACATCACCTTTCAATCAAAGAACTTCCATTGTCATGCTCATTGTAAAGCTTGACACTGGCTTCATTGGATTCACAGGGATTAGAACTACAGGTTCCACTGAGATTTGAACTCGGATCACTGGATTCAGAGTGCTGACCATTACACCATGGAACCAACAGCGACAAGACTTCCCCAAATAACTGTTGCCAAGTCTCAAACTTGAGGACAATGCAGGTCTCTTGTGGATGCAGGGGGTGTTTTTGTAAAACAGGAACAATGAAAATCGATTTAAAACAAAGGGGACAATTTCGAAACCCAGGTTTGTCCCAGGGACCTTCAAATCTTCAGTCTAACGCTCTCCCGGCTGAGCTGCTTCTGTCTCGAGCAAGAATTAATATGCTGTAATTGTTTCCTGTCTTCTTGATTTACCAAACGGGTGGAAAACCTTCTTGCCACACAGGAAAAAACTCAGCTGAATTTATTGCACAAATTAAACAGCCTCATGGACAAAGCAAAAATCGTCGAATATGGATGAAAAAAGTCACCACTGCTTTTCCAGTCGAAAGATCTGTGTTCCTTTGCCTGAGAAGGCTTCCATGCGAAACTTTCAAGCTCAGTTGCTTGTTGCATCATGCCCGAGGGCAGCAGTGACCGCAACGGTTGTTTTATTCTGTAAACCCAGGTTTGTCCCAGGGACCTTCAAATCTTCAGTCTAACGCTCTCCCGGCTGAGCTGCTTCTGTCTCGAGCAAGAATTAATATGCTGTAATTGTTTCCTGTCTTCTTGATTCACCAAACGGGTGGAAAACCTTCTTGCCACACAGGAAAAAACCAGCTGAATTTATTGCACAAATTAAACAGCCTCATGGACAAAGCAAAAATCGTCGAATATGGATGAAAAAAGTCACCGCTGCTTATCCAGTCGAAAGATGTGTGTTCCTTTGCCTGAGAAGGCTTCCATGCAAAACTTTCAAGCTCAGTTGCTTGTTGCATCATGCCGAGGGCAGCAGTGACCGCAACGGTTGTTTTATTCTGTGTCTGAGCTATAATCGCAGTGATTGTCTCCAAATAAATTGGACATCGGACTATTTTGAATTGTGCATTACGACAAATCTATTTAAATTCTGTTCTCCAGCTTCTTCAGAAGCACAGACACTCGATGCAAGAGCATTTTCCATTGAGGTCTCATTACACGTGACAGGATTCAATGCCATGTGGCCGAGCCAACATGGAGCTGCTGTGATGGTGATGCTATGATCAAAGTAAGTGTATATGAGGGTGTGACTCCCATATTGTACAGTAGGCCCTCGACATTCACGGGGGTTCGGCCCCAAGCCCTCCCGTGAATCGAATGTACCCAGAAGTAAAACCCCATGTATCACGTCACATGCGTGAATGAGCAGCCAGAAGTAAAATACTATGTATCTATTACATGCGCTAAAAGATGCTTCTTAAACACATTCTATAGACAGTCTTACTCATAATACAGTATTAATGTAGTAAAATATAGTAATGATGAAGAAAAACTTTTCAATTTTTATTCTTATTTTTATTGACGATAAAATATAAACATTACATACAGCATATACTGTTGTAAAGCACTCGTTTTAAAGTCTTTTTCAATTATTATTCCAGTACAATACCTAAGTTAATTCTTAGAATGTTTGTGCGTGAGATTTTATGTTCTGAAGCATGTTGAACAAATGATACCAAAAGGATAAACTTTATTACGCTTCATGCCCTTTTGCATTGATCTTGCAGTGACGTGTCGAAGATGGCGCTGCCTAGAGGGCAACATCGCAGAGTTCTCAGAGTCAAATTGTTTCTTTGTTTGTTTTAATTAGTTTATGTGCTCATCTATGATCGGTCCACCCTATTACAGCTATGAGCAGCTTCAGCTTCGGGCAACTAAGCACGCAACAACTTCTATCTTGAGCTTATATGCTCTGGCAGCTCAATGCTAGCGGTTACTGGCTAAGCCCAGGTGGAGTTCTCAGAGGCTTGGTTAGCACTTCCGGCCATACGACTTGAAAATGTTCAGTCCCTTTGAAACAAGATGGACGAGCTTCATGCTCAGATTGCAGCGCTGAGGGATCTACAGGACTGTGTTTCTGTGAAACATGGCTCGAGGACAGTACACCCGATAAGGCGATTATACCAGTCGGCTACACGGCCTTCATCCCCTGCAATCCCAAGCGCCGGAGTCGTCGTTCAGCCCCTTCCCGCCTGGGCTTCCTTGTTAGCTGGGGTGCGGCTCGCATTGAGCTGCCCACCATAGCATGTTAGCTCTGCTAATAGCATGTTAGCTCTGCTTAGTTATACACGCCTAAAGATACTCTGATCTTATAGCTGTAGTAGAGTTGACCGGACATAGACGAGCATAGTGCAAAACATGGACAAACAAAACAACAAATAAAACAAACAAAGAAACAATTTGCCTCTGAGAACTCCATGACATCGCCCTCTGGGCAGCACCATCTTGGAGATGTCACTCAAAGTTCAATGTAAAAGGACATGAAGAGTACTGTAATAAAGTTTATCCTTTTGGTATCGTTTGTTAAACATGCTACAGAACATAAAATCTCATGCATAAACATGAACTTAGGCACTGTACTGTAATAATAATTGAAAAATATTTTAATACAACAGTCCAGAGAAAGGAGAAAGTCTTATTTCTTCAGAGACATCCAGCGTTTTCTAATGCTGAGCCAGAGAAGACGCAGAGCGTTTGAGTGGTATCATCAAGCTTAACTGGTAATTAAAACACACACAAAAAAGAGGCTCATTGACAATTTGTGTGCGAATGAGGAACAAGGGGCAGGACATCAGCTCAACCAATCAGGAGAAAGGAGGGCAGCCATTGGCTGAATTTGTATCACGTGCTGGTTGCTCGGCAGTCAGTGAATACTCAAACCTTGGGTGCAAAACCGCGAATAGTCAAGGGCCTACTGTGCTTTGAACTTGTAAATTTCAAGCAAGATGGAAAACACATTTTCTTTTACTGAATTGTCTTTAATTTTATTTATTTATTATATTAAATTTATTTTTTTTCAATACTGAGTTTCAGCACTTACTGATAATTAATTTGAGGGATACTAATTTTTTGTAGTATTGCTTACTGACTTTGGGGATTTAAAATCCAAACAAAAACCCCCAATTAATTCTGAAAGGCTCCTGCCTTTAATTGTGACAGAACTTGTGCAGGGTTTCTTACAAATGCATCGTTTTATTCAGGTGATCCACCAGTGCTATGAGAATGGCATGACGCACTAGTGAACATTTGGAACAGAGTGAGAGAGAAATTGATTTTCATTATTTAAGTTTTCACACACCCAGCCAGTAGAAACAAGGGCGTAGGCTGGTCTGACCGTGGGGCGGTGCACATCTTGGTTGACCGGAACTCGAGTCCCAGGGGCTATTGACCTAAGCCTTAAAGGAGTGTAGAGAAACACAAGAACAAATTGAACACCAGACTGTTTTAATTATATACATAATTTGGGTCATAATTAAAATTGACGTAGAAGTCTTATAAATTATGTTATAAATCAGTTTACAGTTATGTACATTACAAAAATAACAGTTAGTTACAGTCATCAGTTTTCCTCTCGCCTGTTATGATCATGCACAACTGCTTTGTACGAGTTACAAGAGCACAAATTAAGGCTTGATAAGAGATTTCAGCTCAAGTCGCCTGGGGTGGATGAAAGCATAAATGTCAATCAGGCAATCAAGAGCTACATGTTTAGAGTAGTGGGTGTTGATGAGCCCCAATGATGAAAGTCTCTCTTGACCATGGTTGCTCTCAAGTATGAATGTGACTTTTACATTCACATGAAGTCAGTGGAAGGGTGCAGATAATTTGCAGAAGAGTAAATATGTTCGGAAATGTCACTTGATCATATTATTTAATGGCTGCTGCCGGTGACTGGTCTTTTCTCCTCTGGCATCTTTTCGTACCTTGCCTTGCATTGTTTTAACTCCTGAGGAACCAGGTGATGGAAGGTCACTACTGTATAGGTAAATGGCCTCATCAATCTTAATGACTGAAGTTTTGCAAATGATTGCAGGGACAAGGCCCAACAGTGATGCTGCCTTTCGTGCCAAGCTTGAAAACTGGGTGTCCAGATTTTCATTGATGTGATCCAAGAATGGAATTGCAAGGTTCAGCCTGTAGTGGTTATGAATGGAAAGTGAGGCGACATTTTTGTGGTGGTGCTGCTGTCTTCCTGCAACTCTAGGTTTAGTAGGTTCTTTACCGACATTTTCTGCCATTTGAACTGCTTGTTTGTAGATCTTGGTAAACTCTTCCTCAACCTGATGTCTTTGCTCTTTATAAGTGTCCTTTACTTCCTGGACCATTCCATGCCCTTTATAATGTCCACAGAGGACCCTTGTAGCTTGACTGTTAAACCTGGCAGGTGTGAAAGGTATTGATACACGGTTACGAATGTAACAACAAAATCAAAGCTGGTGATTCCTGTGAGAACTTGCTGAGCATCACTCTTGGTTTGGGTCCAGCAGTCTTTGTACATTCCATAAAACCCTTTGTGCAATTCCTCGTACTCCTGCAGATGCATGCTGTATCCTATGATCTCAAGAGCATCCACAACAAATGTGAAACCCTCGTAGAAATGCTGGTAGGCGTTGTGGCGCTCTGTCCATCTTGTTCTGCACAAGTCTATCAGGCATTTCCTTTTTACTGATCCATCATGATCGGTTTTGAGACTGATTATGGTTTGCAGCAGCTACATTTAGTTTCGGGTGATTTTTAAAGAAAAGGCAACAGTTCTTGAATTGATACAACATGTTGCATATTTGTGGAATCTTGCAGGAGTGACTAATGACTAGGTTTAGGCAGTGTCCATTGCAGTGAATATAAGCTGCTAATGGTGAACACTGCTGAATTCGAGCTTGCACTCCTAAATGGTTTGAGGGGTGAACTGCAATCCAATATTATAGTTCAACCAAAAACATTCTCAAATATATTTTAAACTACATCTGCAAGTCCATGTGCTAAATACATTTACAAATCGAACTAAAGATATTTATCTATTCAAAGGCACAAATAAATATTAATTCATATTTACAGCACAAAAACATACTACTAATTTTATTAAGGTACTAACCATTAGGCTGCAGATACAAGCTGGATGGCTTATGATTATTTTAGCCATTCATTCTCTGTGAGTCAATGTCTACTTTGTGTTCCAACACATGTGCAGGAAGCAGAAGCGGTACTAAGAACCTGTGCTTTATTCTCACACTTGCACTTTGTTTGATTGACATTGTTCAGCTATTATTGCTTCCTGATAATATGTGAGGCGCTCCACGGAAAGTTGGTGGCTGTCACACAGACCACTTTTGAGATAAAGACCAGAAAAGTAAAAATTGTCCATTTTCATCGAAATTTGGATTTTTGCATAAACTATTAAAACAAGAATTCAACTATCTTTTGCTTACGTGAAATCGACTAAAACTCATGAAAAATTTCTTTTTTTTTTTTCATTTTTCTGGCAAGATCCCTCATAAAACTAGATGAAAACAGTAGCAAATTTACTGGTTTTCATTGCATTTATTCATCAAGTTCAGTACAAGACATACTATAATCCATACACTAGAAGAACGGTCGTGAAGTCGTTTCTCCATTTTGGATACTGTTTTGATATTAAAATGCCGTTTCAGCGAATAAAATATAGGTTATGAAGACGATATGCTCGTAAACAATGCAGGCTAGTTGCTAAGGAAGATCTGAAATGAGCACACTGATTGTTCAGCTCAGGCTCGCACATGCGCAGTGCCCGTCACACGTCAACTTTTCTGGTTTACTTCCTACTTCTGGTTTACTGCATGCGGAACTTATCTCCGACTTTCTCTTCAATTACAGTCATTAAGCTTATTTAAAAGATTGTGAATACACATAATTTCTTGCCCAGCGGAACTTAACTCCTGCTGTGTGTGTGTGTGTGTGTGTGTGTGTGGGGGGGGGGGGGGGGGGGTTTGCACATCCCCACTTGGTAGAAATGACATTGAAAGAGGCACTTTTATCTGTATGCTCCATTTCAAGACCTGGACCTTTTTACTGTTCCCTAAGGCTCAAAGGAACACACTGTTGATGCTGATTTTTGAGCCAAATGCTCAGGAGTATCAAAGGCATTCAGTTTTCTCGCCTGCATAACTGAGAAGGTCTAGGTTTCTGAGCCATACAAGAGCATTGGCAGGACTGCAGCATTGTATATTATCAACGTTGTTTCGCAGGAGACAGCTTGTGATTGTAGGCTCTCGAGGCCTTTCCGATATGTCGACAGATGTCTTTGCTGCAGCTTCCATCAGTTGATATCATAGAACCCAAATATTCTTGCTCTGAAGTAATAACTATGTCTACTCCATTGACAGTGACAGAGGGTGGTGGGTTACCATTGCCGACGGCCATAATTCGGGTCTTACTCCAATTGACTTGAAGCCCAACTTTGCTGTTTCCTCCTGACAGACCCTGAGGTCTAGCCTCAGCTGTTCCAAAGAAGGCGAGAATATGGTAACATTGTCTGCGTATTCGAGGTCTTGAAGCTGGTAATCACCAAACGTGATACCCGGGATTCTTCGTACAACACAGTTCATCCATCGATCAGCTGCACAGTTGAATAAATCCAGTGCGGCGGCACAACCTTGTTTCCCTGTTTCCACCATGCTTTCACTATGGTGATAAAGATCAAAGAATACGTTTGCTAACTTTGCAGGGAGCCCTGATAAGTCTAGGCATTTCCAGAGTGATGATCAATGGACAGAGTCGAACGCTGCCTTCAGATCGAGAAATCCTATGTAAGCCGTAGTGCTGGGCTTGAATTCATTCACTTTTTGGATAACGTTTCTCATTGCAAAAATATGCTCCGTTGTTGACCTATTTTCTCTGAATCTGGCTTGATTAAGACATCTGGTGCAAGAGAGGGCAGGTTGCGCATGAGACAGGAGGATGGATGCATATAGCTTCTGCACAGTTGGAAGGAGTGTGGTCCCGTGATAGTTATTACATGTTATTTTGTCTCCTTTTCTCTTCCAGAAGGGCAAGATAATACCGCAACGCCATCCCTGGGGGATTTCCTCCTTCATATATATCATATTGAAAAGGCGTGTAAGATGGGTAATCAAACCTTTACCACTGCTTGCTAAAAGTTTGGCTGGAATTTCATCGATACCAGCGGATCTGCCTCTTTTCAACTTTGTGAGGGCGACTTTTACTTCTTCCTGTGTGATCTATTCTACTAGTCCTTCTCAAAAAATTAGCATATTGTGATAAAGTTCATTATTTTCTGTAATGTACTGATAAAAATTAAACTTTCATATATTTTAGATTCATTGCACCCCAACTGAAATATGTCAGGTCTTTTATTGTTTGAATACTGATTTTGGCATACAGCTCATGAAAACCTAAAATTCCTATCTCAAAAAATCAGCATATCATGTTCAGGTAGTCTAAACGAGCTATTAACCTAATCATCTGAATCAAGCAATTAACTCTAAACACCTGCAAAAGATTCCTGAGGCTTTTAAAAACTCCCAGCCTGGTTCATTACTCAAAACCGCAATCATGGGTAAAACTGCCGACCTGACTGCTGTCCAGAAGGCCATCACTGACACCCTCAAGCAAGAGGGTAAGACACAGAAAGAAATCTCTGAGCGAATAGGCTGTTCCCAGAGTGCTGTATCAAGCCACCTCAGTGGGACATCTGTGGGAAGGAAAAAGTGTGGCAGAAAAACGCTGCACAACCAGAAGAGGTGACCAGACCGTGAGGAAGATTGTGGAGAAAGGCCGATTCCAGACCTCGGGGGACCTGTGGAAGCAGTGGACTGGACTACAGGTGCCGCATTCCCCAGGTCAAGCCACTTTTGAACCAGAAACAGCGGCAGAAGCGCCTGACCTGGGCTACAGAGAAGCAGCACTGGACTGTTGCTCAGTGGTCCAAAGTACTTTTTTCGGATGAAAGCAAATTTTGCATGTCATTCAGAAATCAAGGTGCCAGAGTCTGGAGGAAGACTGGGGAGAAGGAAATGCCAAAATGCCTGAAGTCCAGTGTCAAGTACCCACAGTCAGTTATGGTCTGTTGTGCCATGTCAGCTGCTGGTGTTGGTCCCCTGTGTTTTATCAAGGGCAGAGTCAATGCAGCTAGCTATCAGGAGATTTCGGAGCACTTCATGTTTCCATCTGCAGATTTCATTTTTCAGCACGACCTGGCACCTGCTCACAGTGCCAAAAGCAATGGTAAATGGTTTACTGAACATGGTATTCCTGTGCTCAATTGGCCTGCCAACTTTCCTGACCTGAACCCCATAGAGAATCTGTGGGACACTGTGAAGAGAAAGTTGAGAGACACCAGACCCAACACTGTGGATGAGCTTAAGGCTGCTATCAGAGCATCCAGGGCCTCTGTAACACCTCAGCAGTGCCACAGGCTGATTGCTTCCATGTCACGCTGCATTGGACTAGTATTAAGCACTCTGAAATACCAGTAGGTGGTTGTGAGTCTTGCAACAGGGGATCAATTAATTGCTCTAGCTTATTGAGTAGAGATTCGAAATGGTCTTTCCATTGGTGCATGCAGTTGTGAGGTTCCGTTAGGACTTCTCCACTGTGAGCTTTGATTTGTATATTTGAATCTTGTGGTTTTGCGCACATTTTTCGAAGGAATTTGAATATTTCGCCTTGGTTACGCTGTAATGCTGCCCGCTCAAGTTCAGTGGCCCGTTCTTCAAAAATTTTTTCTTTGTCACATTCTACAACATGATTCCTGGCAATATTTAGCTGCCGATATTCGTTGACGCTATTTATAGATTATATTTATCGTATGTAACTTTACTAGCAGCTTCCTCATAACATTGTGCCAACAAAATAACATCCAACAACAACATAGAACAACAACAATATAACAGTATAACGTCAAAATCTGGAGTAGTACTCTCTGTCTCTGCACCCCCAAAATTTTTTTAAAAAAGTAATCATGTGGAAAACTAAATAAATGACGAGAAACTACAATTCCACACTTCTTTCTCTATCATGTAAATACTGTGTTGACCTGGCGAGCTGTCCAAGGTGTACCCCGCCCTCGCCCGGAGTCAGCCGAGATGTGCGCCAGCCTTCCTGCTACGCTAATTAGGATTAAGTGGTGCAGAAAAATGAATGAATATTATATAAATATACCTACCCTACATTTATTATTTGTGAGCCACTCCACCGAAAGTAGGCTCTCGTGTCCAAAAATGAGATTTTTACACAGTCAGATAGAGAAGGCCCAATGCTGCAAAATGCAGCAAAAAGTTTGTCAATACATTGAAAACTGAGCGAGCTATGCTATTTCTTGTGTCAGCATTCAACTAAAAATTTCAAAAGACGTTATAGAGAAAAATGAGCACAAAGATTGCACTTCTTCCAAGTTCATTAGTCCTTACCAAACATTTTTATGCACCTCAGTCATTTTACACTTTTAGAAAACATGTCTAGGAAGAGTTTTAGGAAGAACTGAGAAATCATCCTCATTTTAATCGGACAGGTCCTTTTTAAACCCACCAGTCACCGTGGTAAACACCCCACCCCCCCGAACAAAAAAATGACTTTTTTGTTTTAAATTTCTGTTTATTCCAATAAGATCAGTATGTATATTTTCCACCATTATATAAAGGTTCAAGTGACTTCTAATGATACTGATTGAAAAAAAAAAAAAAAAAAAAACACTGTCAGGTTCAAACAATCACAATGAAATTAAGAAAACTATATAAGAAAACTTTCTGATCTCTTTTTCAAGTCAGGGGAAGTTCAACATTTTCCCAAGTGTACAGAGAGTATGCTTTTTTGACCCCACCCCCCCCCAAAAAAAAGAGTACAAATAAATGTTGATGATCTCTCGGCAGGATTTTTAAATAAGCTATTAAACAAACCAATGGTCAAACTTCTTCTTTTACTTTCGGCTGCTCACTTCAGGGGTCGCCACAGAAAATCATCCGCCTCCACCTCACCCTGTCCTCCGCATCTTCTTTTCTGACTCCAACGACCTTCATGTCTTCCTTCACCACATCCATAAATCTCTTCTTTGGTCTTCCTCGAGGCCTTCTGCCTGGTAGTTCCAACCTCAGCATCCTACCACCAATATACTCACTATCCCTCCTCTGTACATGTCCAAACCATCTCAATCTAGCCTCTCTGACGTTGTCTCCAAAACATCTTAGGTGGGCTGTTCCTCTGATATACTCATTTCTGATCCTATCCATCCTCGTTACTCCCAGAGAGAACCTCAACATTTTCATCTCTGCTACCTCCAGCTCTGCCTCCTGCCTTTTCCTCAGCGCCACTGTTTCTAAGCCATAGAACATCGCTGGCCTCACCACCGGCTTGTACACTTTTCCCTTCATTCTTGCTGACACTCTCCTATCGCACATCACACCGGACACTTTTCTCCAACCATTCCAGCCTGCCTGCGCACGCTTCTTCACCTCTTTTCCACACTCTCCATTGCTCTGGATTGTTGAGCCTAAGTACTTAAAATCCTCCACCTTCATTATCTCTGCTCCCTGTAACATCACCGTTCCTCCTGGGTCCTTCTCATTCACACACATGTATTCTGATTTTCTGAGGCTAACCTTCATTCCTCTCCTTTCCAGGGCATACCTCCACCTCTCTAGATTTTCCTGCACTTGTTCTCTGCTCTCACTACAGATCACAATGTCATCTGCAAACATTATAGTCCATGGAGATTCTTGTCTAACCTCGTCTGTCAGCCTGTCCATCACCATAGCAAACAAGAAGGGGCTCAGAGCTGACCCTTGATGCAGTCCCACCTCCACCTTGAATTCGTTGGTCACACCGACAGCACACCTCACCACTGTCTTACATCTCTCATACATGTCCTGCACCAATCTAACATACTTCTCTGCCACTCCAGATTTCCTCATACAATACCACAGTTCTTCTCTCGGCACCCTGTCATATGCTTTCTCCAGATCCACAAAGGCACAATGCAGCTCCTTCTGACCTTCTTTGTACTTCTCTATTAACATCCTCAAAGCAAACATTGCATCTGTGGTGCTCTTTCTTGGCATGAAACCAAACTGTTGTTCACAAATGCTGACCTCTGCCCTTAGTCTAGCTTCCACTATTCTTTCCCATAACTTCATCGTATGGCTTATCAACTTTATCCCTCTGTAGTTGCCGCAACTCTGCATGTCTCCCTTGTTCTTAAAAATTGGCACCAGCACACTTCTCCTCCACTCCTCCGGCATCTGCTCACTCTCAAGTACCTTGTTGAATGTTCTTGTCAGAAAATCTACTGCTACCTCTCCTAGACACTTCCATACCTCCACAGGTATATCATCAGGACCAACTGCCTTTCCATTCTTCATCCTCTTCAATGCCCTTCTCACTTCACCCTTACTGATATTTGCTACATCCTGCTCCTCAATGGTCACCTCTTCTACTCTTTTTTCTCTCTCATTTTCCTCATTCATCAGCTCTTCAAAGTACTCTTTCCATCTTCCCAGCACACTTCTGTCATCAGTCAATACATTTCCCTCTCTGTCATTTATCAATCTAACTTGCTGCACGTCCTTCCAATCTCTATTTCTCTGCTGTGCCAACCTGTATAGATCATTTTCTCCCTCTTTACTATCCAACCTATCATACAGGTCATCATACGCCCTCTGTTTGGCCTTAGCCACTGCTACTTTCGCCTTACGCTGTGTCTCCCTGTACTCCTGTTTACTCTCTTCGGTCCTCAATGTCCCACTTCTTCTTCGCTAACCTCTTCCTTTGTACACACTCCTGCACTTTCTCATTCCACCACCAAGTCTCCTTATCTACTTTCCTTCCAGAGGACACACCAAGTACTCTCCTACCTGTGTCCCTGATCACATTTGCTGTGGTTGTCCAGTCATTTGGAAGCACTTCCTGGCCACCCAAAGCCTGTTTCAACTCCTCCTTGAAGACAACACGACACTCTTCCTTTTTCAGCTTCCACCACTTTGTCTTCTGCTCTACCTTTGCCTTTTTCACCTTTCTCACCATCAGAGTCATCCTGCACACCACCATCCTATGCTGTTTGGCAACACTTTCACCCACTATGACTTTGCAGTCACTGACTTCCTTCAAATTACATCGCCTACACAAGATGTAGTCTACCTGTGTGCTCCTACCTCCGCTTTTATAAGTCACCCTATGCTCCTGTTTCTTCTGGAAGAAAGTATTCACCACAGCCATTTCCATCCTTTTTGCAAAATCTATCAACATCTGTCCTTCTGCGTTCCTGTCCTGGATACCAAACCTGCCCATCACTTCCTCGCCCCCTCTGTTGCCTGCACCAACATGTCCATTGAAGTCTGCACCAATGACCACTCTTTCACCTCTGGCGGTACTCTGCATCACTTAATCTAAGTCACTCCAGAATCTCTCCTTCTCTTCTAGCTCACATCCTGTCTGTGGGGCATAAGCACTAACAACATTGAGCATTACACCTTCAATTTCTAACTTGAGACTCATCACTCTGTCTGACACTCTTTTCACTTTTAGAACATTCCTGACAAACTCCTCCTTCAAGATGACTCCTACTCCATTTCTCTTCCCATCCACACCGTGATAAAATAGCTTAAACCCTGCTCCTAAGCTTTTAGCTTTGCTACCTTTCCACCTGGTCTCCTGAACACACAGTATGTCCACCTTCCTCCTCTGCATCATGTCAGCCAGCTCTACCTTTTCTTTGCATAGTTCCAACATTCAAAGTCCCCACTCTCAGTCGTAGACTCATGCCTTTCCTCTTCTCTCTCTGCCTACGGACACGCCTCCCACCTCTCCTTCTTCGACGTCTTCGACCAACAGTAGTCCAATTTCCATCAGCACCCTGTTGATTGACAGCACCGATGGCGGTCGTTGTTAACCCGGGCCTCGACCGATCCGGTATGGGGGTAATAAAAACCAATGGTCAAACCTCTTTTATAAAATAAATCAATGTATTTCCTTGATCAATACTTCTTTTATACACCAGTCAAATAATAACGAAATCATTTAAAAAATATACTTTTAAAGAAGGGGCAGTGGTGGTCTCGTGGTATAAGGCGCCGGCAAGAGGGTTTTACTGTGGGGGGTGGGGGTTACATCTCGATTGACCGGAGCCTAAGCCTTAAAGGGGAAATGAAACTACGACTAAATGAGTATAGTTTATTGAAGCGATTGTGGCTTAATTTTTATATCATAATTAAACCATTGCACACACAGCGGTTTTGTTTTACGACAAGTCTTAAGTTATTGACCCAAAAGCCGCCATTGCTGTGCCCGCCTACACAGTTACCGTGACGTCACTGAGTTGATACAAAGTACCACATATACTAGTCCTTCTCAAAAAATTAGCATATTGTGATAAAGTTCATTATTTTCCATAATGTACTGATAAACATTCAACTTTCATAGATTTTTGATTCATTACACACAACCGAAGTAGTTCAAGCCTTTTATTGTTTTAATATTGATAATTTTGGCAAAAAAGTAAAGAAAAACCAAAAATCCCTATCTCAAAAAATTAGCATATTTCATCCGACCAAGAAAAAAGTGTTTTTAATACAAAAAAAGCCAAATCTTTATCTCCATTAAGCTTTTCATCAGATGGAAGCATGAAGTGCTCCAAAATCTCCTGATAGCTAGCTGCATTGACCCTGCCCTTGATAAAACACAGTGGACCAACACCAGCAGTTGACCAGGCACAACAGACCATCACTGACTGTGGGTACTTGACACTGGATTTCAGGCATTTTGGCATTTCCTTCTCCCCAGTCTTCCTCAATACTCTGGCACCTTGATTTCCGAATGACATGCAAAATTTGCTTTCATCCGAAAAAAGTACTTTGGACCACTGAACAACAGCCCAGTGCTGCTTCTCTGTAGCCCAGGTCAGGCGCTTCTGCCGCTGTTTCTGGTTCAAAAGTGGCTTGACCTGTGGAATGCAGTACCTGTAGCCCATTTCCTGCACACGCCTGTGCATGGTGGCTCTGGATGTTTCTACTCCAGACTCAGTCCACTGCTTCCACAGGTCCCCTGAGATCTGGAACCGGCCCTTCTTTCACGTTTTCCTTCCCACAGACTTCTCACTAAGGTGCCTTGATACAACATTCTGGGAACAGCCTATTTGCTCAGAGATTTCTTTTTGTGTCTTACCCTCTTGCTTGAGGGTGTCAATGATGGCCTTCTGGACAGCAGTCAGGTCGGCAGTCTTATCCATGATTGCAGATTTGAGTAATGAACCAGGATGGGAGTTTTTAAAAGTCTCAGGAATCTTTTGCAGATGTTTAGAGTTAATTTGTTGATTCAGATGATTGGGTTGATAGCTCGTTTAGAGTACCTTTTCATGATATGCTAATTTTTTGAGATAGGAATTTTGGTTTTCATGAGCTGTATGCCAAAATCATCAGTATTAAAACAATAAAATACCTAAAATATTTCAGTTGGGGTGCAATGAATCTAAAATATATGAAAGTTTAATTTTTTATCAGTACATTACAGAAAATAATGAACTTAATTACAATATGCTAATTTTTGAGAAGGACTAGTATAACGGAACGTGATGCTCGTCAGCGTCCTATTTGCATGATTTGTGAAGTAGGATAAACCCCCCACTGACTGACGTATACGAGTATATAATGTCAATAAATCATATTAAATGCGATAAATGATTATAATAACAATAAACATTCAAAAATAATGCATAAGATATAAATAAAACATAAATACAGACATCCAGATGCACGCACACACACAGATGCACACCTAACATAAAAATGTAAATAGTTTAGATGGGAGGAGTTCATGCACTGTATTGGTTTAGTTCTTTGAACACAGTGATGTTTATGCACGGTTCATTTTGGTGCCCCAGTAAAAACAAATACCTATGTCTTGAATTTGAAAAAAATCCTATTTTATTTTTCAATAAAGAAGGGTTCGGTGAAT
The DNA here is from genome assembly GCA_024760905.1 of Plotosus lineatus. Taxonomy (NCBI): domain Eukaryota; kingdom Metazoa; phylum Chordata; class Actinopteri; order Siluriformes; family Plotosidae; genus Plotosus; species Plotosus lineatus. The sequence goes on from CM045744.1 coordinate 4,483,291, forward strand.
AAGCATATGAAACTGTTGGGGTTTAATACTTCCAACAAGGTTAAGAACCACTGGTCTAGACGGACGCCAATGTAAGGTTGCACGCGGTGACAATAGCTCATCGAGCCTTCGAGCATGTGATTTTTAGCTCATTTTTAAAGTGGCCCCCTCGGTCAGTTTTTTGTGAACTGACACTACATTCTTTTATGCACTCTGTATTAATCCACGAAACAATGTTATGGTCTGTGCTGGCTGGTGGTGTTAACTCTCTCTTCATTCATTGCAGGTGCTGGCGAGGGGCGTGGCTGTTACCTGCAGGTGAGGTCCAGAGAGTGCACCTGTTTCCATTCAGCAATCAGCAATCAGCAAGCTATTAATATGAACGGCACGCTTCCCTTCGACGTCAGAAGACTGTCCTTCCCAGTGATTCCATTTCTTGGCTATCTCTCTGACTCCTGGTATCCTACTTCATGCTCGACCAGTTTCCATCGATTTATTATTTCCAGTGATTTAGATTTTTCAAAGTGCAAAAATAAAATAGTTGAATCATCTTACATGGTCTCCTGCATCTTTGGGTCTGACGCATATGCTCCAGGCACAACAGAATCTTCTGACCTGAAACATGGACCCAGCGGAGACCGCTCAGCTCCGGCAGGCATTATCCGATCAGGGAGTCCTGTTGGGACAACACGACTCCACCCTGCACCAAAAGATGGACAATCTCTAGCGTATAGCCACCAGCATGGTGCAGCTCGGCGGAAGGATGGATGCCATCGCCACCCAACTCGATGAGGCATCCCCTCCTACTCACCCTTCACTCTCCGCTTTGGCAGCAGCGCCAGCACCAGCTATACTCCCCGTGCACCGAGAACCACTCATTCCCACGCCAGCCAGGTACCTGGGCACGATCGGCTCCTGCGCACAATTCCTCCATCAGTGTTCGCTTGTCTTCAGCCAGCAGCTGCTCACATAAACCACGGATCAAGCTAAGACCGCCTTCATTCTGCGCCTACTAGCCTCGTCCTGAGCTCTAGTGGTCCGGCAAGGCTCACAGTCAGTGGCAGAGTATGCCATCCGATTCTCCATTCTCACCATAGAAAGCGGCTGGAACGACCCTGCACTCCCGGGGGCTTTCCTGCGGGGTTTAAATGGAAGGCTAAAGGACGAGCTTGCTGCACGAGATGAGATGGTCGCTCTCGAGGATTTGATTGCCTTGTCTACCAGGCGGGACAACCGGCTGAGAGTGAGGGATGGATCCTGGGAGGAGCGGACCAGTCTTGTCTTCCCATACTTGAATGCCTCCTTGAGGCCCAAGGAGGCCCCTGGCCCCACCTCGAACCTCGTCACCATTCCCTCCTCTAAAGGAGGATGATGGTCAAGAGCCCATGCAGGTCTCTGCATCTACGCCGCCGAGAAGGGCCATTACCTTGCCCAATGCCCCGCGCGACAGGATCCCACAGCTAGGAGAGGGGCAAAGATGAGAGGATCCTCCATGACACCCAAGAAGCTCCTGCAAGTTCAAGGTACGCTGTATTCTGCACAACACTCCTATGCTGTGGCCGTATTCATTGACTTCCTTGGGGGAAGAGATTCATCAAAATTAGCCTGCCACCCTGGAGCCCACCGAACTCTCTTCCTAATCCAACAACGCTTCTGGTGGCCAACAATAGCAGCCGACACCAGGGAGTTTGTGGGAGCTTGTGCCACTTGTTCCCAGAGCAAGTGCTCCCATCTTGCACCCACGGGTCTCCTCCAACCCTTACCCCTTCCTCATCGTCCCTGGTCGCACATTGCGGTGGACTCTGTTATGCGGTTACCCCCCGTCCAAGCGCAACACAGTCATTTTGATGATAGTGGACCTGTTCTCCAAGGCAGTTCACTTCGTCACCCTACCCAAACTCCCCTCGGTGATAGAAACAGCTAGTCTCCTGGTCTAGCATGTCTTTCGCCCCAGTTTGCATCGAGAGTTTGGAAGGCATTCTGCGACACCTTGGGAGTCTCCTGTAGCTTGACCTCCAGCTACCATCCTCAGTCGAACGGACAAGTGGAGCAAATGAATCAAAGCCTCGGATCCTCTCTGTGCTGCGTCGCCTCCCATCTTCCAGCCTCCTGGGCTACACACCTCACATGGTTCGAGTATGCACACAACTCTCTGGTCTGCTCCGCCACCAGGATATCCCCCTTTATGGTGATAAACGGTTTCCAGCCTCCCCTGTTTTCCAGCCAGAAGGTTGAAGTGGCCGTTCCATCCGTCCAGGCATAGTTTCGCAGAGCATGCTGGGTCTGGAAAGAAGCATGTGCCGCCCTGGAACAAACAGTGGCCCGAAACTGGACAATCGCTGATCGTCATCAAACCCCGGCACTTCCCTACACGGTCAGGCAACAAGTTTGGCTCTCCTCCCAGGACCTGCCTCTGCAAGTCGACTCAAAGAAATTGTCTCCCAGGTACATCAGGCCCTATGTGATAAAAAAAATTCTAAACCCCAACGCAGTCCGACGTAAACTCCCATCCTTACTCAAAGTATACCCAGTATTCCATGTGTCCCTGATCAAGCCCGTGGTGGAAAGTCCCCTCCACCTCTCCACCGACCCCCCCACCCCTCCTCCCCGGCTGATTGATGGACACCCCGCGTACACAGTCAATTGAGTCCTCTATGTACGCAGACGGGGTCGAGGTTTTCAGTACTTGGTGGACTGGGAGGGGTTTGGCCCCAAAGAATGCTCCTGGATTTCTTGCTCGCTAATCCTGGACCCGGACTCATTAAACGAGTTTCATCATCAGTTCTCGGACAAGCCTGGTCGGGCACCAGGTGGCGCCCCTTGGGGGGAAGGGGGGGTACTGTTATGGTCCGTGCTGGCTGGTGACGTTAACTCTCTCTTCATTCATTGCAGGAGCTGATGAGGGGCATGGCTGTTACCTGCAGGCGAGGTCTAGAGAGCGCATCTGTTTTCATTCAGCAACAGCAATCGGAGCGGCGCGCTTCCCTCCGACATCAGAAGATTGTCCTTCCCAATGATTCTGTTTCTTGGCTATCTCTCTGACTCCTGGTATCCTGATTCGTGCTCGACCAGTTTCCATCGATTTATTATTTCCAGTGATTTACATTTTTCAGAGTGCTAAAATAAAATAGTTGAATCATCTTACATGGTTTTACATCTTACACGAGCATTTCTTCAGGAGTTACGCTTTGGACAAGTGTTTCGGCAGACACAACAGCTTCAACAAAAGTTGTCATCAAAGCATCAGCTCAGCACATTTTATGTGGCACCTAATAAAGTTGTTAAAGCTTTGTAATCAAACATCTCTATGTGTGTCTATCCTGCTCATCCTCCCATTAAAAAAAAATCTTGAAGGAGCCCTGACAAGCTTAGTTTTTTTAAGCTAGACGCTATACAATAGACTAAATTCGCATCTCGGCTCGTGCACGGAATCATGGGATCTCAACTCCCAAATGTGGCGGAAGTAAACCTTGATGTGGATGAGAACTGCACTATCGATACGTTTAATTTATGGAAAGTTCCCGACCTTTGAGCGTATTGTACACGTAGGGGTCTTCCCGGTTGTTCCCGCAAGCATAAAGATGAACTTGTTGCGCTTGCATTTGTGGCGACATTACAAAAGGAATCTAAACAAATCCAGCGTGACTATGCCAGCTTGTTGACATTGGAAGTGGATGAGGAAAGCGTGACAATTCCCGATCCCTTGGGACTTGAAGACAGCTGGGAGACAGAAAATGACGCCTTATTGAAGTGGCCCCAGTGTATGTATGCTGGCATAGCGGATTTTTTGTTAATGAAGGACCAGGTAATTATGCAATGATGCAAAATATAATTAATATCAAATACTTGTACATGCAATAGATTCTGACCTTTACATGTTCTGCAGTCTGACTCCAGTTCAGTTTACAGTCTTGAAAGATCTTCAGTTTCTCCTGTAGGGGCTTCAGTGCTGTTTTGAGCTTCTTCTGAAACAAATCCACACACTGCATGGAGACTCCGTGTTTTGGATCTTATTTTACACATTGTTACCTCACACCACTGTTTATTAGGGAGATTTAACTGCACAATGTGCAGTGTGTGTTTTTATAATATACATTATTTACCTTACAGTCTGTTACTGTCCCCAGTGCAGCTAACTGGGTTATCAAAGGCGGGCCATGTCTCTCACAGTATATGGTGAGAGGCATGTAAAAGAACCATTGCTGACTTTCATAAAGAGTAGGCTGCAAAGTCGTCAGCGTGTTTCTGTCCCTTGCTAAAAAAGGGTTGTGACAGGAAGAGCATCCGACGTAAAAACCTCTGCCAAATCAAACGTGCGAATCAGATGATTCGCTGTGGCGACTCCCGAGTAAAAGGGAAAAAGCCGAAAGGAAGACAGACAGTCTGTTACTGTCTCATCAATGGGGCAGAATTTGTGGTTGGTGTGTTTTCTTGAAGTCAGACACACCATACACACCGGCTGTCGATCTCCAGACAGAAGAGTTTGAATTTCTCACTGTGCAGACTGCAGACTGTTTCAGACCCTGATGAAGATCTCTGACTTCTCTCCTGTAAGAAAACATCACCCAGGTTCTTGAAGACCAGATTTTTCGGAGGTTCGTGCTTAGATGACTTCTTCCTACAAATGGGACATTTTCTGGATCCTTTGGTGTCCCAGAATTTCTCCAAACACACTTTACACACGCTGCAACTGCAGTACAGAAGATTTCACAGCACACAGAACAGGAGAAATCCTCCTCTGAAAACTTTAAAGCTATTATACTTTGTTGTTGTTCTCTCCAGTCCGAATGTTCAGAGTTTGACTTTCACTTTGATTAAAAGCAATTACAGCCTGATTTCAGGCTTCTTTAAAGAAAAACACACAACTTTGTAGGTCCAGTTATGAGTCACTGAGAAAAAATACATGACTTTGTATCCTTTGTTTCCCTTTGGCATGGCTTCATGAATTAACATTTATAGAGGGGGCTGTCTACTAGACTGCAGGCATGCTGGTGGCTGACAAGGCCGAAGCGGAACAGACAAAACCAGCCACAGTGGCTGCAGTTCAAAGTCTGGTCTGGTGTATCGGTTGAGGCTTCTCAGTTCTTCCTCCTGTGGTTTTTCTCCTTCATGTTGGCCCTGCGAAAGTCCTCAAGAGAGGAGATGGCCGGGTGCGTGATATAGTGCCAGACCTGTCGGTCAGCAGCAAGTGTCGACCACTGGCAGCAGTCAATGTTACAGGATCTGAGAGACTTCTTGAGGAGTCCTTGTGGTGTTTCGTTGGCGCCCCTCTGTCACGGGGGCAAGTGGAAAGTTCGATGTGCAGGGCTATTTTGGGTAGGCGATTGTCCTCCATTCTGGAGATGTGCCCTGCCCAGTGCAACTGTGACTTGAACAACATGGCCTCGATGCTGGTGATCCCCGCCTTTTCAAGAACCTTGACCTTGGTAACGTAGTCGCTCCAGTGGATATTGAGAATAATATGGAGACACCGTTACTGGAAGTGGTCAAGCAGTCGAAGGTGGTGACGTACGACTCAGTTGTACAGCAGAGTGGTAAGTGCTATGGCTCTGTATACACTGACCTTGGTGCCTTTTTTCAGATGTTTACTTGCCCAGACTTGCTTGCGGAGTCTGCCAAAGGCACAGTTTGTTTTGGCCAGTCTGTTGTCAACCTCCCTATCGATCTGGCATCTGGTGTAATGGTAGGGCCTAGATAAGTGAACTGGTGAACCGTCTTCAACTCAGTCTCGCCAATAAATATGAAACCCCAGAGGACACGTAAAAGAGGTAAGGGGGTGGAGTGAGATGCTGGGTGAGAGCCAGACGGAACAGACCACCTCTACCCACACTACTGCTGGCCCATGTCTGCAGCTTACATAAACAATTCAGGGAGCTTGAAACATGTGTGAAATTTCTTCATCAATATAATGAGAGTTGCCTCATGTTTCTCGGAAACATGGTTAACAGACAGTATTGACAGTACTAACTTTAGCCTCAATGAATTTAGTGCCCCGATTCGACAGGACATTTATGAAGCTAAATCTGGTAAACCTAGTGAAGGCGGGGTATGCATGTATGTCAACTCTAAATGGTGCACAGATTATGTGATACGGGATACTCTCTGAACGCCTGACATGGAACTGCTGTTTGCTTCCTTCAGACCAATCTGTCTACCACGGGAGTTCGAACAAGTGTTTGTCATAGTGGTTTATATTCCACCCGATGGAAACAACAAACGTGCTACAGATGCATTGTGTGATTCAGTTTACAGAATGGATATGCTATTGGTGGATGCTCCTAAACTTATCCTCTGTGACTTTAAGGGCTGCAGCCTAAAGTGATCACTACCATGCCTATATCAGTATGTGAACTGGAAAACCAGCTTACAAACAGAAACTTAAATCTCAGAAAACAGTTGAAAAATCAGTGAAAATCTATCCCCCTGAACACCTTGATGAGTTGAAGGCGCGCTTCGAAAGTACAGCTTGGGAGGTATTCGAGCAGTTCTCTGACAGCGTTAACGAACTATGTGAAGGTGTAACCTCTTACATAAACTTCAGCGTGGACTCTATTATACCAACTAAAACAATCAAGATCCATCCTAACAACAAACCATGGGTGACAAAAGAACTGAAAGCTTTGCTGTGTGAGAAGAAACGCGTGTTCTTTTCCGGAGACAAACTTGGAGTTAAGTCAAAACAAAAGGATACTCTACAGTGTTCCAAGGAGTGTAAGATTCATTATAAGGAAAAACTAGAACCGAAATTCTGTCACAACAATCTTTGGGATGGATGGAAATGTTTCAAGACCATTCTGGGAACCAATAAGAATCAATTGGACAGCAATGCTAGTGGCAGTGTAGCATTTGCAAATGAGCTTAATGAGTTTTATTCTCGTTTTGATGTACAGTAAATGACTTTTCGGAAGAAAGAAATGTTTTTTCCTGGACAACCTCATCGTCAGTGATAATCCTGAAATTTTTACTGATGACATGAGAGAAATATTTAGGAGTTTAAACTGTCACAAGTGTGCCAGTCCAGACAATATAGCTCCTGGGTTTCTTAAGGAATGCTGTGATCAGTTATGCAATGTATTTCACGGTGTCTTCCAAAAAACTCTGCTACATCACCAGATACCGGTCATATGGAAAACATCTCACATTGTTCCACTTCCGAAGATACCAAATCCCAAAGTGTGTAAAGACTACCACCCAGTTGCACTTACATCTGTAGTCATGAAGTGCCTTGAATGGATTGTTAAAAATCTACGAATGCGAGAAGTTGAAGACCAACTCGACCCACTCCAGTTTTCCCACTGACAGAGAAGGGGTATAGATGATGCTACGCTAACCCTCCTGAAACTCATCTACAAACATCTAGAAACCAGTGGTGCATACATCAGAATCCTTTTTGCTGACTTCTCATATGCTTTTAACACTATTCAACCCCATTTGCTTCTGACAAAACTTTACAATTTGCGTGTAAACAGTAACTGAATCAGATGCTTTCATGATTGACAGACCTCAGTGTGTTACTGTAAATGGATTGAAGTCCTCTATTGCCAGCCTGTTCACTGGAGCACCGCAAGGTTGTGTTTAATCACCCATTCTGTTTATCATTTACACCAACGATTGTGTCAGTAAGGCAACAAACTGTTTTAACATCAAATTTGCTGATGATGCCGCTATTGTTTCACTTCTTAAATCTGATGACGTTGACCACAAAAATGAGGTTTATAACTTTACAAATTGGTGCAAAGATAACTTTTGATCTTGAATACTAAAAAAAAAAACAAAAGAAATGATTACATTATCAGGAATATATTATATATTATCCGTTATTCTTTTGTACCAACCGGTATTCGTTGCTTAATGATAGTTAATCATTTTTTGACTTCTTTGCCATCTTATCCCCGTGTAGCTCTTTTTAACAAACTGTGTTTTGCTTCTTTATCTCAGCTTATTAATAATCATATCTTACTGCAATTTTTTAGTGCTCATTGCACAATATTTATTTGTAAAATACTGTATTTATTTGTGTATGTGTTTTTTGTATCTTTTGTATTTGTTGAAATGTACATTGTGTTACGATGTTTGTTGTGTACTATGTGTTTTATGACGTAACCCGGGATAATAAAGTATTATCTGATCTTATCTTATCTTAACTTACTTGCCTAGTTTGTGCACAGAATAAATCCCCCCCACACCACCCCCAGAGTCTCCTCCACCCCTCACCTCTACCCAAGGTACCTTGGTCACACAGTTCTTTGATTTCCTTACAGGCTTGCCTACTGATTGCCTACTGATTGTTCAGTTCAGTTCATTTTCTGTAACCGCTTCATCCTAATTAGGGTCACGGGGAGGCTGGTGCCCATCCCAGCCAACTCAGGGCGAGGGCAGAGTCCACCCTGGACAGCTTGCCAGGCCATCGCAGGGCGGAAACACGCTGACGGCTTTGCAGCCTACTCTTGTCGAAAGTCAGCAATGGTTCTTTTACATGCCTCACACCATAGACAGTGAGAGACATGGTCGGCCTTTGATAACCCAGTTAGCTGCACTGGGGGGGACAGTGACAACCTTGTGGAGAGTGGGACTCGAACCCCCAACCTTTGAATCAGCGATCCGGCGCCTTATACCACTAGACCACCACTGCCCCTGCCTACTGATTGGAAACAGTTATTTTGGTGATGAGAGATGGGTTTTCTAAAGCCTGCTCTTTTATTCCCTTACACAAACTTTCCTCTGCGAATGCCGTTGCAGCTCAAGGTCAACAATTGACTTCAAGTTTTGTGGGTCCTTCTGTAAGCTAATTGGTATCAGTCGCACCTCTGGCTTCCATCCAGAATGTAATGTGTAGACTAAAAGAATGAAGACTGGGAGACAGCCTCCAACAAACCCCCATCGTGTGGAGCAGGTATGTGGCAGAGTACGTGCATAAAACCATGTGTTGCTCTTCTCCAGGCCCCTCCCCTTTCAAGTGTCAGTTTGGGTTTCACCACCCATTTTTCTTGGAGCACGGAATGGATGTCAAAGTCCCTGGGGCTCAAGACTTGGTCTGATATCGCAGGCATGTCTTGTGCCCTTAAGAGGGCTTGGCGTCTATGCTAACGCGGGGCCAACCATCGACACAGAGCTGCACCACTACTCTGTAAAGTGACTCTGCAGTTTGTGGGGCCTTTCAAGGCTGAGAAGAGTTAATCTCATCTTTTACTGCCTTCGGCCTCCTCCAACTATGTGCATTAATCCCACTTTTTTCTTGTTTCTGTAACCCATATAAATACATGGTTACTAATTTTATTGGTAAAAAACCCTAATTTCCAACGCTCCCTGAAAGCACGATAGTTTTCCTAGTCCCCTTGAACGCATCATAAGCACATGCTGCATGCACCTAGCTAAGCACAGCAGAGCATGCTGCAGAGCAGGACACACAGAGCACTTGACAAGCTACACAAAGCCTTGTATGTGTTTTGTTCTCTCTCAATCAAATCGGGTGGAGTGTGTTTGTTTTCTTGGAAACTCCGGTGAGTCATTACAACATGAAGCTATCTTAAAAACCTATGCTAAGTTTACACATGGTGACTTTTAAAACTGTGTGCACTATTTTTTGTCTCTAAAAAGCTAAAACCAGTCAGAGTACACAACAAAGATTGTGCTGTGCACAAAATGAGCCTAACATTTTATTTTTCTAAATGCTTTTGTTGAAGCACTTTTGCTAATGCACTAAAGTAGTGCAGATAAGCACTTTTGTTTGTATTACATTCCATTCAGTGCCTTTCATGCACTTTTGTCATTTCATGTATGTGTTATTTCATAGAAATAAGTTGTTAAAAACAATTAAGTTACAAACTTGAAATAATTTAATTTCATATGCCTTGAAAAAAGGGTTAAATAAATATTGTGGTTGTTTGTTATGCTACATAGCAATACATTTTGAATTCATGGAAGAAAACCAGCGTTAAAACAGCAATGTAAAAGAATTTGAACATTTTATGAGATCTCATTTTATTTAGAAACTACTGTTAGGAAATATTTTATTCATTGTGTCTGTACTGCATGTGCAGACTGGATTTTTAGTGGATCTGGATCTGATCTTGAAGCTGGTTTCGGACACGGATGGCGAGCTAAACCCAGTGAGAACTCTTGGCGGATCCAGAAGCAGTGTGGCCAGCTGTTCTGGATGCGAGAGTGGATCTACAGACCCAACCACTTCAAATCACAGGATCCCAGATAAGAACAAATAAAACCACTTTATCCCAAACGGATCACAATCCTGGAAAAGACCTCCCGAACTCACACAAATCAAACCTTAAGGGTTCGAACCTCAGAGATTCTAAGCCTATTTTATTTTTATTTTTATTTTGTAAAGAGCGTTCTACACATTGTTTGCACTATTTCTTGTGCTATTGTAAAATTGTAATAAATCTGCCGGCTGTTCAACTTTAAATCTCTATAATTCATTCTACTCCTCTAAAACCTAGCATATAATCTAGCACAGCTATACTAAGCTGGTGTTACATTTCCCATCTGCGTCCAGATAATACGAGTCCACTTGCATCAGCAACTATGCCCTTTCTTTGGTAGATCTTTGGTGACATCATTCTCTATGTTACCATAAGAATTTTTTAAAATATTAAACACGATAAGCCTGGCAGAGATCGAATTTGCAATTAATGTGATTAAAAAAATGCCTCTGTCTGGGATTCAAAGCCCAGCAAAGTCAGAAAGTTTATCCGCCCTCTAAAAGTAGATCTTGGTGCTCTACTGTTTTCTAAGACACCTGTTAAAGCAGAAAGAGCTGCACTGAGTTCTTCTGCACAGCCCACCTGACTCTGTGGAGGAGCTGAACACGGAAGTGATGTCATTAACTGAGAGCGATGTAAAATGCTAAATAAAAACCCAGAGCCAAATGACCTGCAATTTAATAACATCCTGTTCAATTTTTATATTAAAACTAATTAAAATACATGACTGATCACAGAGCAGTGGTAGCTGGTGGTAATTTGCTGGATCACTGATTCCAAGGTTGGAGGTTCAAGCCCCACTTGCCACAGGTTGTCACTGTCCCCCAGTACAGCCAACTGGGTTATCAAAAGCCGGCCATGTCTCTCACTGTCTATGATGAGAGGTTCATGTAAAAATAACCATTACTGACTTTGATCATTTTAATCCACATATCCACAGATTACACAGGCATCATGTATTGGTCTTTTTTCTTATGTCAACGCCCAGCGTGTCCTCAGATTCCAGTTTTTGGCGAATAGCACTAAATAAGAGTACCTGATGTGAAATTAGTACGTCTTAAGATACTTTTCTGCTCACCATGTTGGTAAACAGTGATTATTGGAGAACTTTCAGTCTGCAGATTTTCTAAGTCGCTTTAGCCTTATTAGGGTTGCGGGGAGGCTGACGCCCGTCTCAGCCAACTGTGCATGTTTTTGGACTGTGGGAGGAAACCGGAGTACCTGAAGGAAACCCGTGTAAGCACAGGAAGATCATGCAAACTCCACACAGATACACTGATGTTGTTCCCAGGAATCAAACCCAGGGCCTTCTTGCTGTAAGGTAAATATATTAGTCACTGCACCACCATGCTGCCCTCCCAAATTATTATTGCTATTCTTTATTTTGTTTGCTTTAAACAGTGTCAAAGATCAATAAGTTTAAAACACTGACTCATTTGCCAAGCCACTTAATAATGCAGAGAGGTAATGTTCGCAGGGAGCCTATCTTGGCCAACACGCACCCAAATCGGGGTATATAGGTCCTTCACGGGGCGAAGCTGAAATTCAATGTCAGAAATGTAAACTTCGCTCCATCTGCTGTATGATTTGAAACACTGCAAGTATTTTGACATTTTCATCGTTTACTATTTTTGGAGGAGACGGTGTGTGTGTGTGAATATACACATGTTTACAGACTGAACTTCTCAGTAATACGCTTACTCAATTTCTGAACCACTCACTCCTACACTTGGAGAAGATGGAATGCACCATGAACATTTCGCAGTGTAATGTCCAACAGATGATGCCCGTGCCATGTTTTTTTTTTTTTTTTTTTTTTTTTTTTTTAATTTCAATTCCATCCTGTGGTTTATCTGTTTGTGAAAGTCCTGAAAACCAAAGTTGTGGAAAAAGTGTCTGCTGGAGTCATTTCACCTTAATATCTCACGATTTTAATTTAATAAATCTTTATTTCAACAGAACATTTCATTATTTTACATTATTATTTTGAGAATTCCATGGGGCACAAACAAGTCCCCGCCCTCACACCAGTCCCAAGCCCGGATAAATGCAGAGGGTTGAGACAGGAAGGGCATCCAGTGTAAAACCTTTGCCAGAATACAAAACGGTAAAGACAAATTTCATACTGGATCGGTCGAGGCCCAGGTTAACAACGACCGCCATCAGTGCTGTTAATCAACAGGGCGGAAATTGGACTACTGTTGGTCAAAAGACGTCGGAGAAGGAGAGGCAGGAGGTGTGTCCGTAGGCAGAGAGAGAAAAGGAAAAGCATGAGTTTAGGACCGAGAGTAGGGACTTGAATATTGGAACTATGAGAGGAAAAGGTAGAGAGCTGGCTGACATGATGCAGAGGAGGAAGCTGGACATACTGTGTGTTCAGGAGACCAGGTGGAAAGGTAGCAAGGTTAGAAGATTGGGAGCAAGGTTTAAGCTGTTTTTCATGGTATGGATGGGAAGAGAAGTGGAGTAGGAGTCATCTTGAAGGATGGGTTGGTCAGGAATGTTCTAGAAGTGAAAAGCGTGTCAGACAGAGTGATGAGTCTCAAGTTAGAAATTGAAGGTGTGATGGTCAATGTTGTTAGTGCTTATGCCCCACAGGCAGGATGTGAGCTAGAAGAGAAGGAGAGATTCTATCCACAATGATGCTAATCGTAACACTCTCACCCAGTACTACTTTGCAATCACTGGCTTCCTTCAAATTAGTAGTGGGTGAGAGTATTGCCAAACAGCATAGGATGGTGGTGTGCAGGATGATGCTGATGGTAAAAAAGGTGAAGAAGGCAAAAGGCAAAGCAGAAGACAAAGTGGTGGAAGCTGAAAAAGGAAGAGTGTTGGGTTGTCTGCAAGGAGAAGTTGAAACAGGTTTTTGGTGGTCAGGAAGTGCTTCCAGATGACTGGACAACTACAGCTAATGTGATCAGGGAGACAGGTAGGAGAGTACTTGGCATGTCCTCTGGAAGGACAGTGGGTAAGGAGACTTGGTGGTGGAATGAGGAAGTGCAGGAGTGTGTACAAAAGAAGAGGTTAGCTAAGAAGAAATGGGACATAGAGAGGACAATCAGCAGTACAGGGAGACACAGCATAGGGTGAAGGTAGCGGTGTCAAAGGCCAAACAGAAGGTGTACGATGACTTGTATGCTAGGTTGGACAGTAAGGAGGGAGAAAATGATCTATACAGGCTGGCACAGCAGAGAAATAGAGATGGGAAGGACGTGCAGCAAGTTAGAGTGATTAAGGACAGAGTGGGAAACGTGTTGACTGATGACACAAGTGTGCTGGGAAGATGGAAAGAGTACTTTGAAGAGCTGATGAATGAGGAAAATGAGAGAAAAAAGTAGAAGGGGTGACCGTTGAGGACCAGGAAGTAGCATAGATTAGTAAGGGAGAAGTGAGGAGGGCATTGAAGATGATGAAGAGTGGAAAGGCACTTGGCCCTGATGACATACCAGTTGAGGTATGGAATTGTCTAGAGGAGGTAGCAGTAGATTTTCTGACAAGAATATTCAACAAGGTCTTAGAAAGTGAGCAGATGCCGGAGGAATGGAGGAGAAGTGTGCTTGTGCCCATTTTTAAGAACAAGGGAGACATACAGAGTTGTGACAACTACAGAGGGATAAAGTTGATGAGCCATACAATGAAGTTATGGGAAAGAATAGCGGAAGCTAGAGTAAGGGCAGAGGTCAGCATTTGTGAACAACAGTTTGGTTTCATGCCAAGAAAGAGCACCACAGAAGTATGTTAGAGTGGTGCCGGACATGTATGAGAGATGTAAGACAGTGGTGAGGTGTGCTGTCGGTGTGACAGAAGAGTTCAAGGTGGAGGTGAGACTGCATCAAGGGTCAGCTCTCAGCCCCTTCTTGTTTGCTATGGTGATGGACAGGCTGACAGATGAGGTTAGACAAGAATCTCCATGGACTATGAGGTTCTCTCACTACAGATCACGAGGTCATCTGCAAACAAGTGGAGGAAAATCTAGAGAGGTGGAGGTATGCCCTGGAAAGGAGGGGAATGAAGGTTAGTCTCAGTAAGACAGAATACATGTGTGTGAACGACAAGGACCCAAGAGGAACGGTGAGGTTACAGGGAGCAGAGATAACGAAGGTGGAGGATTTTAAGTACTTAGGCTCAACAATCCAGAGCAATGGAGAGTGTGGAAAAGAGGTGAAGAAGCGTCTGCAGGCAGGTTGGAATGGATGGAGAAAAGTGTCTGATGTGATGTGTGAGAGGAGAGTATCAGCAAGAATGAAGGGAAAAGTGTACAAGACTGTGATGAGGCCAGCGATGTTGTATGGTTTAGAGACAGTGGCCCTGGGGAAAAGACAGGAGTCAGATTGGAGGTAGCAGAGATGAAAATGTTGAGGTTCTCTTTGGGAGTAACGAGGATGGATAGGATCAGAAACGAGTACGTCAGAGGGACAGCACATGTTAGATGTTTTGGAGACAAAGTCAGAGAGGCTAGATTGAGATGGTTTGGACATGTACAGAGGAGGGATAGTGAGTATATTGGTATTAGGATGCTGAGGTTGGAACTACCAGGCAGAAGGCCCAGAGGAAGACCAAAGAGAAGATTTATGGATGTGGTGAAGGTGGACATGAAGGTCGTTGGAGTAAGAGTAGAAGATGCAGAGGACAGGGTGAGATGGAGGCAGATCATTTGCTGTGGCAACCCCTGAAGGGCACAGCCGAAAGAAAAAGAAGTAGTAGTGAGTCGTCATGGCGTCATAACACTTCAAAAACGTTTCACAATGAAGTGTTCAGTGATTCTGTAAAAACAAACTTTCACAAAGAATAAACTTTTAATCTTCAATATTTAATTAACTGAAACAAAACAAAACTAGCTCCAACTGATCTGATTTGCTTACAGAGACTGAAGCCGGCCCAGCTTTAGAAGAGATTCTTCACCCTGAACAGCGAGGAATGGCAGTCATATATCAGTGAATGTGTGTGTGAAAGTTTGGATGTGTTCATTAGTGAGCGGGTCGGAGAAGGACAGTTTTCCTCTGTCCCAGTCCAGCTGGACTCTGATCCTCTGGAGTTTCTGTGATCCTGAGAGGAGAGTCACTGTGGGTGGTATAGAAACTGCTCCATATTCACCATCAAAATACCACACATGCCAGAGTCCAATCCTGCAGAATATCCTCCCCTTTCCTCTGAGCAGATTCTCTCATCACACCCATAAACCACCATGTCCAGTCTCTAACATCAACATTCCAGCAGTGAGTCCCTGAATTAAAACCCTCAGAACCCAGAATGCAGGAATAATTATTAAATCTCTCTGGATTATCAGGAAGGTTCTGTTTCTCATGGTCTGACCAGTGTGAGATTCAGTAATCAGATACCATGATGTGAGGATGAGTGGAGTTGGGGTCCAGAGTTACAGCGCGCACACACACACACACACACACAGGAATAAGAGAAAATAGAAAGTAAGAAACTTTGAACTTTTAAGTCTCTGCTGCACTCCGTTGGTTCCTCAGTCTCTCTGCTCAATACAAACACTGAACGGAGAAAGTTTTTCCTTCATGAATGAGACACAGTCTGATAATCAACTTTCAAAATAAACTGTCGACTGCATCCCCGAGGAATCGAATTAAACATGAACATTTTTCCAATAATACACATCACAAAAAATTCTACCACTTCTTTTGAAATACAGACACTCCCAACTTATGTTCATCTGTTTTCTAGATTTTACTTTTTTTCCCCAAAAAAAAAAAAAAAATAGTTTAGACGGACCTACGTAATGACACTGCGTCCATTGTTTACAAACGACAGACTGAACGTACCCCTCCTTCTTCCCAGTTTAGTTACATGTATATCGTTTTTATATATATACTGGTCCTTCTCAAAAAATTAGCATATTATGATAAAGTTCATTATTTTCTGTAATGTACTGATAAAAATTAAACTTTCATATATTTTAGCTTCATTGCACACCAACTGAAATATTTCAGGTCTTTTATTGTTTTAATACTGATGATTTTGGCATACAGCTCATGAAAATCCAAAATTCCTATCTCAAAAAATTAGCATATGATGAAAAGGTACTCTAAACGAGCTATTAACCTAATCATCTGAATCAACCAATTAACTCTAAACACCTGCAAAAGATTCCTGAGGCTTTTAAAAACTCACAGCCTGGTTCATTACTCAAAACCGCAATCATGGGTAAGACTGCCGACCTGACTGCTGTCCAGAAGGCCATCATTGACACCCTCAAGCAAGAGGGTAAGACACAGAAAGAAATCTCTGAGCGAATAGGCTGTTCCCAGAGTGCTGTATCAAGGCACCTCAGTGGGACGTCTGTGGGAAGGAAAAAGTGTGGCAGAAAACACTGCACAACCAGAAGAGGTGACCGGACCCTGAGATAGATTGTGGAGAAGGGACCTGTGGAAGCAGTGGACTGGGCTACAGGTGCCGCATTCCCCAGGTCAAGCCACTTTTGAACCAGAAACAGCGGCAGAAGCGCCTGACCTGGGCAACAGAGAAGCAGCACTGGACTGTTGCTCAGTGGTCCAAAGTACTTTTTTCAGATGAAAGCAAATTTTGCATGTCATTTGGAAATCAAGGTGCCAGAGTCTGGAGGAAGACTGGGGAGAAGGAAATGCCAAAATGCCTGAAGTCCAGTGTCAAGTACACACAGTCAGTGATGGTCTGGGGTGCCATGTCAGCTGCTGGTGTTGGTCCACTGTGCTTTATCAAGGGCAGGGTCAATGCAGCTAGCTATCAGGAGATTTTGGAGCACTTCATGCTTCCATCTGCTGAAAAGCTTCATGGAGATGAAGATTTCATTTTTCAGCACGACCTGGCACCTGCTCACAGTGCCAAAACCACTGCTAAATGGTTTACTGACCATGGTATTACTGTGCTCAATTGGCCTGCCAACTCTCCTGACCTGAACCCCATAGAGAATCTGTGGGATATTGTGAAGAGAAAGTTGAGAGACACCAGACCCAACACTGTGGATGAGCTTAAGGCCGCTATCGAAGCATCCTGGGCCTCCGTAACACCTCAGCAGTGCCACAGGCTGATTGCCTCCATGCCACGCCTCACTGAAGCGGTCATTTCTGCAAAAGCATTCCCGACCAAGTATTGAGTGCATAACTCAACATAATTATTTAAACGGTGCCTTTTTTTGTAATAAAAACACTTTTTTTATTGGTCGGATGAAATATGCTAATTTTTTGAGATAGGGATTTTGGGTTTTCATGAGCTGTATGCCAAAATCATCAGTATTAAAACAATAAAAGACCTGAAATATTTCAGTTGGTGTGCAATGAATCTAAAATATATGAAAGTTTAATTTTTATTAGTACATGACAGAAAATAATGAACTTTATCACAATATGCTAATTTTTTGAGAAGGACTAGTATATATATATATATATATATATATATATATATATATATATATATATATATATATATATATCAGTTATATAGCGTGTTAGCCTTTTGTTAAGACACCGTCTCTGTGAATTTTTGTGTTTACACTGTTTTGTGGACTTTTGTAACCCAAAGCAAATATGGTTGGTCAGAAGCGCAAGTCTCATACACAGATGAATTAACTATCTGCTTGGATCGGTGCAATCTACCATGCTTACTCAGTGAAGCAAAGAGTTGTGAAATGAATGAAAACCTGAATCCAGGAAAGAGAACTCTCCGCTCCGTGATTCAGATCAGTGCAAGCTGTGTTCGAAACAAGTTCAACGGCACCCTTGCGCACTTGAAAGACTGGAAGTCCGTATAATCCACAGCAAGAACACTACTTTTGAGAGTACATTACTTCGGTATTGAGCGCCTCACATATTGTAAGCGTTGATTGGGCTTCATGTAAAGTGACTCGGTATAAATAAGTGACTTATTTGAAATTAATGTTGATATTATTTGATATTTTACAATGTTATGTTTATAATAATTGATTTAGGGGTGTATGAGATACGGTAATGGTAGTTATGTATAGTACAGTGTAAGCGTCATACGTCACTGTAATAACTTGCATTCGGTAGTCCGGAACCAATTAAAACATAAGACAGGGAGCGTCTGTACTGAATCAAGAGAAGAAGTTTCACTGCTGATGCTGCTGCCCCTGCGACCTGAACCTGGATTAAGCAGATGAGGATGATTATGATAACCTTACTGTATTGTACAGTGTCCTGCATCTTCTCGCAGACTCTGAACTTCAGGTTGCTCAGATGCTTTGCCACATGGATCAGTGCTCCTGAAAGCTCCTCTAGATGCTGCAGTGTGCACTGGGCTCTGTAAACACATTCAGGAGTCAGTGCTGCTGTGGGTTTAGATTCAGAAACACAGAGAATGAGAGAGACAGGAAACACATCACTCACTTTTTCATTGTGGCCTCGTAGTTCTGTAAAACAACAAAGTAAATATCAGTGGAGATGAGGGACATTTTTACACCAATGAAATGTGTGGTTTCTGATGATGGAAGAAAGTTTAACTTTCTCACAGTATAAATATTGAATAAATGATCCTCACTTGTAAGAACGAGACGTCTTCATCTCTCATCTCCTCTTTGATGGCTCTGAAAGAGATGAAATGTTTCTGCTTAGCTTCTCCATCTTCTTCTTAATCATCTGACTCTTCTGCTCCTCTTCCTCTCTCAGTGCAGCAATCCTGACTGTCTTTTCATCTCATAGAAACCGGTGAAGCTTCTCAAACTCCTCCTTAATCTGACGCTCTGAGCGTTGGGCCTGAATCTACAGTGAAGAGGAAATCAAATGAAATAGAATCCATTATGCAATGATATAAAAGATAATTATAATATCAAACCCATGCTGTTGATTCTGACCTTGATATGTTCTGCAGTCCGACTCCAGTTCAGGTCACAGTCTTGAAAAATCTTCAGTTTCTCCTGCAGGGGCTTCAGTACAGTTTCGAGCTCCTCCTGAAACAAATCCACACACTGCATGGAGACTCTGTGCTTCAGATCTTATTTTACACATCATTACCTCACACTACTGTTTATTAGGGAGATTTAACTGTACAATGTTCAGTGTGTGTTTTTATAATATACATTATTTACCTTACAGTCTGTTACTGCCTCGTCAATGGTGCAGAATTTGTGGTTGGTGTGTTTTCTTGAAGTCTGACACACCACACACACCGGCTGTTGATCGTCCAGACAGAAGAGTTTGAATTTCTCACTGTGCAGACTGCAGACTGTTTCAGACCCTGATGAAGATCTCTGACTTCTCTCCTGGAATAAAGTCTCACACAGGTTCTTTAAGACCAGATTTATGTGAGGAAAATCCTTAGATGACTTCCTCCTACAAATGGGACATTCTCTGGATCCTTTGGTGTCCCAGAACTTCTCCAAACACACTTTACACACACTGTGACTGCAGCGCAGAACAACAGGATCCTTGAAGATTTCACAACACATAGGACAAGAGAAATCCTCCTCTGAGAACTTAGAAGCCATTTTATTTTGCTGTTGTTCTCTCCAGTCCGAATATTCAGAGATTCACTTTCACTTTGATTTAAAGTAATTAGTCTGATTTCAAGCTTCATTAAAAGTAAAGCACACGACTTTGTAGGTCCAGTTATTGATCACTTCTTCTCACAGTGCTGAAAATGAGACTCAGATTTCTCCATAAACCGAGAATAAAATGAAACTCACCAGAGCAGAACACTGCAGGCTGGTAATGGAGGACTGCGGTCATCTCAGACTCCACACTTCCTGAATAAGAGGAGTTTTAGAGAGACTTTTTATAGGGAATGCTGTGGCCAATATTGGCAAATAGTCACTGAAGGTCACACAATCACATTCATCAGAAAAGTTGGCAAATCCAAAATCTGCGAAGCTCATTAGCATTCACCGCATGAAGAGGTAGCCCTCTTCTTTCTTTCGGCTGTTCCCTTCAGGGGTAGCCACAGCAAATGATCTGCCTCCATCTCACCCTGTCCTCTGCATCTTCTACTCTTACTCCAACGACCTTCATGTCCGCCTTCACCACATCCATAAATCTTCTCTGGGCCTTCTGCCTGGTAGTTCCAACCTCAGCAACCTACTACCAATATACTCACTATCCCTCCTCTGGACATGTCCAAACCATCTCAATCCAGCCTCTCTGACTTTGTCTCCAAAACATCTAACATGTGCTGTCCCTCTGATGTACTCGTTTCTGATCCTATCCATCCTCGTAACTCCCAAAAAGAACCTCAACATTTTCATCTCTGCTACCTCCAACTCTGACTCCTGTCTTTTCCCCAGGGCCACTGTCTCTAAACCAAACAACATCGCTGGCCTCATCACTGTCTTGTACACTTTTCCTTTTTACACTTTTTCCTTTTTTATTATTTATCTGAGTATTAACACACATGTGCTGTGGAATATATTTTTACTCACCTTCAGTGGGAACGGCGTCGCACTCAGTGGGAGCAAGAAATATTCACGAGAAATATTCACACGCCCACCGTGTCTGAAATGTTCTGCTCTCACTTTCTACCTTTTGCTTCTTTGGTTCTGCCATGTTTCGTAACTTGGGCCAAATTTCTTGTGATTGTCCTTTTTTGTGGACCAACTGCCTCAATGAAAAGTTGAGGTGTGGGCCATATTCTATTCTATTTGTAAAATTTCTTGCAGGCCACTTAAAAATGGACTGCGGGCTGCAGTTGGCTGGCGGGCTGTGGTTTGGACACCCCTGCTCGAATTACTGGAAATTTTGTTGTGTGTTCTGTATATATGTCGGGTTCGAAATCAACACAGACATCATAAAAACACGTACACACTCATTAGAAGGAAGACCCTGAGAGAGAACAGTCAAGTCGACAGCCAATTACAAGTCTCCGAGCTGCTCTGGCTCGAAACCTGACTGAGAACCTCTTTTATTCCTTCAGGGTGATTTCTAGTTACACATGTCATATTGATTTCCTAAAGGGGAGGAGTGTATGTCAATCAGCATCATGTCCTTCATCATTGTTCTGTGTTTATCTACTCTGTCTAGTTTAGAATGTTCATTTCAGCTCTCTATCCAGCTGCAGTTAGGGAGTCATCTTGTTGTTGTGTGAGAACTTCAAGGTTGTTTCCACTCTGCTGCCTCCCATGGAGATAGAGATGTTTCTGCAAAATACCTCAACAAGCAGTTTCCAACGTTTTATAGTTGCGAAGCAGGTTAGAGAAGAGCTGTGGTAATTCATATGTACAATTGTCTGTCTGTCTTCCTTTCGGCTTTTCCCCTTTTACTCGGGAGTCGCCGCAGTGAATCATCTGATTCGCACGTTTTGATTTGGCAGAGGTTTTTACGTCGGATGCCCTTCCTGTCACAACCCTTTTCAGCAAGGGACAGAAACACGCTGACGACTTTGCAGCTCCTCTTTACGAAAGTCAGCAATGGTTCTTTTACATCAACCTCTCACCAGAGACAGTGACAGACATGGCCCGCCTTTGACAACCCAGTTAGTGCACTGGCGGGACAGTGACAACCTTGTGGAGAGTGGGACTCGAACCCCCAACCTTTGGATCAGCAATCCAGCGCCCAAAACCACTAGACCAGCACTGCCCCCTGTAATTCATATGTACAATTATTCTAACATATATTAACCTCCACAACGCTCACTCACTCATTCATTTACACAACCACTTCCTCCCAGAACAGATCTCCAAACCACTGCAAACACACACACGCACACACACACACACTCTCTCTCCCTCTCCCTCTCTCTCTCTCTCACACACACACTCACACACACACACACACACACACACACACACACACACACTCACACACACTCTCTCTCACACATACACACACACACACACACACACACACGCACTCTCTCTCTCTCTCTCACACACACACACACACACACACACTCTCACACACACTCTCTCTGTCTCACACACACACAGAGAAGCAAATGTAAAACAGCAGTTCTCCTCATGTGCAGATGTTTGGACTGTGTGAGGACACTGGAGGACCTGGAGGAAGCCCATGCAAGCAGGAGAGAAGAACATGTAAAAACTCCACACAAAGCCCCGTCACCGAATCTGGAACTCGAACCCAGCACGTCCTCCGGAACAGGGATTTCGGATCATTTTTGGTTCTGAAATAGTGAGCTCGCAGACCCAAATGTTTTTCTTTGCATTTTTCTCTAAATCTGCCGCGTCCAATCCCCGCCCATCAGGTTTTGCTTTCCCGATCACCAGAGCACCACCGACGAGGGCGGGGCGAAAGCATGCACACGGCCCCTCCACCACACGCAACGCCCACTACCCGCCTCTTTTCGAACTGCAGCCCACTCGGGGGCGCTCAAATTCACTCGGAGGGAAAGCGCTATTCGCCCCCTTGGACCAATCAGCTCACAGGCGCCCATGATTGGCTGGCAATCTCTGTGAGTGACCACGCCCCGCGGGGACCTTTTTTTTTTTTAACAAGAGTTAATGCAATCTTGTGATTGTAAATGAAGATTTCTGCGAAATGGAATGAATGCAAATCTGGGCCGAATACGATTCATCATTTTTTCCTTCAACAAAATAGATTATCTAAAAAATATGAGGAGGATTATCAATTCAAAGCTCGGTGCTGTTCACTCAAACTGGATTTTCAGTGTCATCACAGAAATGATTTTTATTTCAAATATAGTTTTGTTTCACACTGATGGTACTGACTTATGTTCATTGCTACACAAACACACACACACACACACACACACACACACACACACACACACACACACACACATCAGGTCATGGCAAATGTGGAAAATGATAAGGCTGCAGAATGAATATACAGAGTGTTAATTGTGCTAAAAGTATTTTTGACTCAATCAAGTCAGGTGGAATTATGCAGATCAGTATGACGTCACAAAATCATCAGCTTGTGTCATGAGCGTTTCATACTATTAGGTTTTAGTTGTAAAATCATTTTGAGTCACTTAAAGTACATTCAGAATACACAAACCAGTAGAGGATTAATATTCAACAACATATCAGTAAAAAAATATTTGTATTGCATAAATACAATAAAATAAACCAGAATATTAATAAAACACCAGTCAACAATATTCTATTGTTTCTAAATAATTGACATTTTTGTCGTAAAATTGCTGATGAGAAAAGAGTTTGTGTTGCTTGTAGCACATAATGAGATCCTGCTGAAGAATCGAAGCTTGAAATTGAAAAGGATTCAATACATGAACATTCAAGAGAAGAGAAGGAGAAGAATATAGGATGAATAATCCAGTTTAAAAAGGAAGAAATAATAAATGATTGCATTGCTCTGAGCACAAACTACAGGAGAAGAGTCAGAAATGCTGGGTAAAGGTGGTCGCGATGATCTCTGCTGATGATTACAGTATTTATGTACAGTATGCGTCTCAGGGATTTTAATGGAATTTCTGAAATGAAAATATCACAGAACTTCATCACCTCAGCACATCCGACCCAATCAGCTGAATTCAATTCAGTCCAAACTCAGTGTAAACATCAATGCGATTCACAATCACTTCAAACATCAAGATAGAAACAATAAAAACAACAAAATAGGAAAATATCATCCTAATAATGATAATGCTGATACTATTAATATTAATAATATTACAGTAAAAGTAATAATATAAAATAATATTTGTAACATTACTAATATAAATATTTATCAGCATCATAATTATAAAAATATTATATATAATGGAAGTAGTAAAAAAAGATAATCTGAATAGTAATGGTGATAATGATGATTATGATGATGATGATGATGATGATGATGCTATTGATAATATAAATTATAATAATAGTAATATATAATAGTAATAATACAAAATAATATACATTACAATTTCAGTAATATAAAATTCATCAGCATCAAAATTATGAAATTATTAATAACACGAGTAACAAAAGCAAAGAATCTTAATAATAATAATAATAATAATAATAATCACAACAATAATAATAATAATAATAATAATAATAATAATAATAATAATATTATTATTATTATTATTATTATTATTATTATTATTAGGATATTTTAAATGGTGTGGTTGAATGAATAATGGAGTGAAACTGAAGGTTCGGAAGTTCAACACTATTTCCGAGGCTCGTGGTCTCGACTTTTTGTTCGTCCTTCACTCTGATGTTCAGAAGAAATTCTTTGACGCGGGGCACGTCATCTGGTGACGTCACGCTTGACCGGGTGTCCGTGCTGTGAGTAATGAATCCGAGAGTGTGTTTTGTTGATCTATTTTGTTTTTATATTGAAGTGGTTGTGGATATTTAACCTTTTCATTCTGATCCTGATTTGAGTTCATTATATTTTTAAATGCCGTCGAGGTGAAAACTTTTTTCATAAATCTCTCATCAATTATTTATTTATTTTTATTCAAATATAATTACATCAAGTCAAAACGAAGACAATTACATGGGTTTGTTTGGTTGTTTTTATGATGATGATGATGATGATGATGATGACGATGATGATGAAGAACAATCGGTTGTGAGAAGCTCTGAGTTGAGAAGTTCGGGAGGAGCTCGGAGTAGAACCGAGGATAATAAATTACAATATTACTAAAGTGAGAGAATTTATTTTACATCGATGGATTTAAAATGTGTTTTAAAAATGTTTATCATTCATTCTTATTCAAAGTTTATTCAATTGTTTCAATTATATGTCACATCACCGAACTGTATTAGTCTGTTGAGGATTGTTTATTGTTTATTCTGATTATTGTGATTATTTTTATTGACATCAATAGGTAAATATTAAAAATGATAAATGATGAAAGTGCATTATAAAAGCCGCAGTGCACTAACTGGGTTATCAAAGGCGGGCCATGTGTGTCACTGTCTCTGGTGAGAGGTTGATGTAAAAGAAGCATCGCTGACTTTCGGAAAGAGAAGCTGCAGAGCCGTCAGCGTGTTTCTGTCCCGCGCTAAAGGGTTGTGTCAGGAACGCCATCCGACGGAAAACAAAAAAAAAACCTGACCCACATCGATATGGAAACCCCCCCCCCCCATCCCCCCATCCACCCGGACCCCCGAGAGAAGTTTCGCACTTCTGGCACTTTTCACTCTCTGGGGCAAATGATAGGCACCTCTCTTAAAATCCTGGGCAGAACCCTGATAATAACAATCAGTTAGTAAGTTGATTAAAATCCTCTCCCATAGACCACTGAGTTTTTCTAACCTCTGTTACATATATTCTATACATATATCAGAAGAACACGAAAACTGAGCAGGACCTGCATGCAGACAGAGCTTTGGATCGGAATAATAGATTGATGTATGCAACAGAAAAAGCTACAGAAATGATATCTCGAGAACTTTTGATATTCCTCCAGATCAGCATCGGAGGCAATTCTGGGTGCAGGCCATCAACCGCATCGATGCAGTGACGAAGACGCGACGGTGCCATCAAGATGTGGTGTTGTTTGTTCTGAACACTTGAGAGAAGAGACTTGGATCTGTCCAAGCACAGGCATTTGAAGCTGCTGAAGAAGACTGCGGTGCCATCTGGTTTTTTTTTGGAAGCCTGAGCGAGAAACCTTTAAGGAACTTTAATGAATTTGCACAATATTATATATCAGTGTGAGTCAAAACATACATTTACACTGGATCTTTAATAATGTCTATAAAGTATTATTATACTTATACAGTCACTCAGTTCTTGATTTTGTTTCACTGCTAATCTATATACAGGCTTTCTCATGAATTTGTGGATTTCCTCTACCAGGGGCAAAAACTTAAAGGGTTTGATAAGATTTGATATATTATTTTCAAATGTTGTATACAGGTATATTGCGGTCGATTTCCAGTTTACCATCGGTTCATATAAGTATCAATAGATATTTTATAGTGTGTTCTTATATTCTGAGGAACCGGTCCAGACCAGCGAGTCATAGAATGCGTGTGACCTTCTAAATGATTGGTTTCCTGAAATGACTCAGCATTTTACAGAAACTACAAAAGGTATTGACACACACTGTTCTGCAATGATCAAATTGATTTGTGAACAATTCATCAAGGTTGGTAGATTTCACTTTAGTCACTTTAGTTTAATGTTTAATGTGAACATGACAAGCATGTGTGTAACTGCTCTGTTATTGTGTATACTGTATCTGTAATCAATAAAAAGTATGATGTTGCTGCTGCTCATTTATATGATATAATATTACATGTGTAGTTTAACTGTAAGTGTTTGTGGTTAGAAGTGTGTAGCGCCGTTTTGTTACAAAAAGTGTGGGGGAAATTCCTTGTAATTTGTGGAATATATCAGTTGAAATCCCTGCTACACTATACTAAGATAAGAGAGGTGGGCGTGGCAGTGACGTGTATGACGTGGGAATATTATTCAGGTGTGAACCTCCTATTATGTGTCGATGTATCTTCCAAACCTTCCTGGACATGCTGCAAATGTTTACATTATATTCATGTCTCTAGGGATCCAAAACATCCCAAATATTTACATTTATCGCATCGTTTTCCATATCGATGTGGGTCTGATTACCAGCTTTCTGCCCGAACCGGAAGTCAGAGCCTCCTGAGCACGGCGGGAGACATAATATCTGCAGAGCGCGCGGTGTCGTGTTTGTTGCACGTGATTGTATGAAACGCGGTGTTGTTCCCTATAGTAGTGTCCTTGACGCGACGTGTGAAAATACAGACCTGATCTAGTGCACTTTTATGGTGAGACACATTTTGGGATGGAACCCGGATGTCATGTGACCTTTCTGGAGCCCACATGAACAACATTTCAGTGAGTAATGAGAGTATTCCGAACAAGAACAATGGAAGTTCTGCATTTGAATAAATGATGGATTAAAATGGGTGATTGTCGGGTCAGATTTCGGAGAATCGGGATCGCAGCTTAATGTACTGTCCCGAAATCGGGATTCGGGTTGAAACATTGGAATCGGGAGAAGACCGCGGAAATCGGGAGAGTTGGCAGCTCTGAACAAAACATGGTGTTTCTGGATTATTATTCTTGTAGAATTTCAGTGTGCCGTTCAAACCCAAACAGCAATAACACACTGCGCGTCCATGTGGCTGTGAGCAGACCAAGCCAACTGATTCTGGTTGTTTCCCAACAGAGATAAGATAAGATACAGCTTTATTAATCTCACAATGGAGAAATTCACTGTTACAGGCTCTTGAGGTACTATCAGTAGGGGGTGCAAAAATAGATACAAGTACAAACATACACACATACATATATTATATAAGTAAATAAATAAGTAGATACATAAATAGTATAAATTACTAAACAATAAAAGAAAAGAATGGAGCAACTTTATAGACTGGCGTATATTAAATTGTAAATGTATCTGAGTGCAGAGTAGATGGGTTGATATGGTTGACAGTCAGTGGGGTAGATGTGGTTGATTAAAGTGCACGGGGTTTTTATTGCAAATAACCGGTATTTTCACAGACAGTTACAAAGTGGCGTTGTACAGTCTGACAGCGGTGGGAATGAACGACCTGCGGTAGCGCTCCTTCCTGCACTGAGGATGCCTCAGTCGTCCACTGAAGGAGCTGCTTAGCTCCTCTACAGTCTGGTGCAGTGGGTGAGAGCTGTTGAACAGGATGGATGTGAGCTTTGCTACCATCCTCCTCTCACTCACCTCCTCCACAGAGTCCAGTGGGCAGCCGAGGACAGAGCTGGCTCTCCTGACCAGCTTGTTCAGTCTCTTCCTGTCCCGCTCTGTGCTGCCCGGGGCCCAGCAGATGGCAGCGTAGAGGATTGCAGAGGCTACCACAGAGTCATAAAATGTCCTGAGCAGAGGTCTGCATATGCCGAAGGACCTGAGTCTCCTCAGAATGTGGAGGCGACTCTGGCCCTTCTTGTACAGGGCGTTGGTGTTGTGGGACCAGTCCAGTTTATTGTTAAGGTGAACACCCAGGTACTTGAAACTGTCCACTGTCTCAATGTCCTGTCCCTGGATGTTCACTAGTAAATGTGTGTGTGTGTGTGTGTTTGAGTGCTTCTCCTGAAGTCGACCACCATCTCCTTCGTCTTCCTAGTGTTCAAGCACAGGTGGTTGCGCTCACACCAGTCCACGAAGTCAACGATGACCGACCGGTACCCCAGCTCGTTCCCCTCTGACACACGGCCCACGATGGCGGAGTCGTCCGAGAACTTCTGGAGGTGGCAGCTGTTTGTGTTATATATGAAGTCCGAGGTATAGATGTTAAAAAGGAAGGGTGAGAGGACGGTGCCCTGCGGTGCCCCCGTGCTACAGACTACCACCTTTGACTTACAGCCGCGCAGCCGCACGTACTGTGGACGGTTAGTAAGGTAGTCAATAATCCAGGCAGCAAGATGCTCGTCCACTCCCACGTCCTCCAGCTTCCCCCGCAGGCGCGCTGGCCTGATGGTGTTGAAGGCGCTGGAGAAGTCAAAGAACATGACCCTCACAGCGCTGCCGGCGATCTCCAGGTGGGTGAGTGCCCGCTGCAGAAGGTAGATGACGGCGTCTTCTACTCCGATGTTGGGCCTGTAGGCAAACTGCAGCGGGTCTAGGGTGGGGCTCACCATAGAGCGGAGGTGTTCAAGGAGGAGCCTTTCCATGGTCTTAATGAGGTGGGAGGTCAGGGCGACAGGTCTGTAGTGGGCTGGTTCCTTCGCTTGTGCTGTTTTGGGAACCGGAACCACACAGGAGGTCTTCCATAGGACTGGAACCTTCTCCAGGCTGAGGCTCAGGTTGTACAGGTAGCATAGTACCACACAGAGCTGGTCTGCGCAGGTCCTCAGCAGCCTGGGACTGATGCCATCAGGTCCTTCAGATTTCCTCTGATTTAGTCGCCTCAGCTGTCTCCTCACCTGGTCTGATGTGAGGGAGAGGGGGGGGCTGGGGTGGGCTGCAGAGGGAGGGGATGTGTCTGTCGGGCTGTAGCAGTCAAGTGAAGTTGGCCTGGGGAGGGGAGGTGTCAGCTGGTCTGGAGACGTGTGAAGAGGGGAGGGGAACGGGAGGGGTGCAGAGGGGAGGGGAGAATCAAACCTGTTGAAGTAGCAGTTTAGTTCATCCGCCCAGCGCTGGTCACCATCAGCTGTCCCTCTGACACTCTGCCCAAATCCAGACATGGTCTTTAGTCCTCTCCAGACGTCCCGCACGTTGTTCTGAGCCAGCTTCTCCTCCATCTTCTTTCCATAGTCCTTCTTTGCCCTCCTGATCCTCCACTGGAGCTCACGCTGGACCTTCTTCTGCTCCTCTCTGTCCCCCGAGATGAAAGCCCTCTTTTTCTGGTTCAGGAGGACTTTGAGCTCAGGGGTGACCCATGGGTGGTTGTTGGAGAAGCACCATACCCTCCGTGTTGGCACAGTGCTGTCCACGCAGAAGTTCATGTAGTCGGTGATGCAGTGTGTGAGGCCGTCGATGTCATCACCAAAGGAGTCACAGAGCATGCTCCAGTCTGTGGTCTGGAAACAGTCCCTAAGCCTCTCGTTGGTCTCCTCGGTCCACACTTTCACAGACCTCTTCTGTGCAGGTTCCTTTCGCACCCTGGGTGTGTATTGGGAGCAGGTAGACCAGGTTGTGGTCTGAGCGTCCCAGTGGGGAGGGGGAGGAGCTGTAAGCGTCCTTCACATTTGCATACAGTAAGTCCAGTGTTTTATTGTCTCTTGTGGCGCACTTCACGTATTGCGTGAACGTCGGAAGAGAGGCGGAGAGAGGGGCGTGGTTAAAGTCCCCGCTGATCAGAATCAAGGCGCGGGGGTGACGAGTCTGTGTCTGATTAACGGCGCTGTGCAGACGCTCACACGCGACCGCCGCATCAGCCGAGGGCGGAATGTACACGCAAAACACAATCACGTGTGAAAACTCCCTCGGTAGATAATATGGCCGCGCGCTTACCGCGAGCAGCTCCACGTCCCGCGTGCACAGCTGCTCCTTCACGTGCACGTTTGCCGGGTGGCACCATCGTTCATTCACATAGACCGCCACGCCCCCTCCTTTCTTCTTACCGCTCTCCGTTACACTCCGATCTGCACGCGCGAGTGTAAATCCGTTCAGAGAAACCACAGAGTCCGGTGTGAGTTCATTCAGCCACGTCTCCGAGAAACACATGAGGCTGCAGTCCCGGTACTGCCTCTGCTGCCGGGTCAGCGCCGCCAGCTCCTCCGTC
This sequence comes from Plotosus lineatus, assembly GCA_024760905.1. Lineage (NCBI taxonomy): Eukaryota > Metazoa > Chordata > Actinopteri > Siluriformes > Plotosidae > Plotosus > Plotosus lineatus. The sequence continues at coordinate 4,513,570 of CM045744.1, forward strand.
TTGTTGGCGATCGCGCGGACATTTCCCATGATGACAGAGGGAACACATGTCCTCCGCGTCTTTCGTCCCCCTCTGCAGCCTCTCCTTTTCCTCCGTATTTCCAAAGGAACAACGGGCTTTTCCGCGTGAAGGAGGGCGGGGGCGCGCAGGCCGAGGAGGGTCTCACGTGTGTAAGACCTGCGTTGCTCAGAGCCGTCGGTGAATGAGTTTCCTGACGCCGATCCAAAAAGTGAAAATAAAAGTGCACAGAAGAACAAAAGCATCATGAAAGTATGTTTTCCAGATGCAGGATTGAAGAAAGAAAAAGAAAATTTTAAAAAAGATAAAGAAACACGCCTATATACAATAGAAAAGAGAAAAAAAAGAAAAATAAACTGAAGAGCTCCTGTAACTGGCTGCAGGTCACCCGGCGCCATGTTGAATATATTCTTGAATATGAATGAATAGAAGCTGTTTTGGGGAACATGGTGTTCGGTAGGAATCCACAGTGAGCTGAAGCTCAGATTGCTTTTTGCTTGAATGTCGTCGCGTGAAAGTTCCGCTCAGTTCAACTCTGAACCCGCCTCCGGCTTCTCATCCATCATTCTTCTGAAAGTCTTGGACCGGACTTTACATCTTCACTTCTCGCTCGTCACTTCCGGCCTGGATGCAGCTTCAGCCTCTTCGGATCACAGACAGAATGCGGGTGTGGAAAAAAAAATCGATGAACGGCCTAAACACACATCCATTGCTTGTTGCTCTGTCCCAACCAGCACACCCATGTGGGCCCCACGTGGGTAAAAGCTGGGCCAGCTGGGCGGATCTGGGCTCGGCTCAGCATGGGTTTCAAAGCGGATTCCTGCTGGGTCCCTTGTGGGCCACCGTAAATCTCACGAAAGCACGTGACCGATACGGTGCCATTTTCAAAGTGATTTGTTGAGAGAAAGAAGCCGGTGGAAATACAAAGTCCTGGATTACTCCAATTTCAACTTATTTGGGAACGAAATCGGTGAGGTTTTTTTATATCACATGATACGTATTTATTCTGTAGAATATTTTGAATGGAATACACTTTTTGCTGCATTTATGTCATGATAAAATTCAAGTCGCTGGCTAAAACCTAAACAGCCGAGCAGCACAATCCCATCAACTCGCCAGGAAATATTCCAACAGCAGTAAATTATGCGGAATAATAACAGGATTACGGGCAGGTCTGGAGGATTGGCCTAGTATTAATATTATTTTATTATTAATATAATATTGGTCCCACAGGGCTGACACATGGGCTTGCTCAGATGGGCTAAAGCATGTGTCCCATATGAGTAAAAAATGGGCTCGCCCAGATGGGCTAAAATGTGGGTCCCATATGGGCAACACATGGGAAGGCATGGGTCTTTGGGTCCTGCATGAGCCTTTCTCTGTACAGTAAGGTAATGGCTCCAACATTTCTGAGCTTTAATTCTAATTCTTTAATTCTAATAAATTATAAATGCTTCAATGTATTAATTATTTTAAATCAAGTTATATTTCTGGACTGGGTACAAAGTCCCAGGTGACCATTTTGTGTGCTTTGTATTATTACCTTTTCAAGGGGGCAGTGGTGGTCTTGTGGTATAGGGCGCTGGATCGCTGATCCAAAGGTTGGGGGTTCGAGTCCCACCCCCCACAGGGTTGTCACTGTCCCCCCCCAGTGCAGCTAACTGGGTTATCAAAGGAGGGCCATGTCTGTCACTGTCTATGGTGAGAGGCATGTAAAAGAACCATTGCTGACTTTCGTAAAGAGTAGGCTGCAAAGTCGTCAGCGTGTTTCTGTCCCTTGCTAAAAAGGGTTGTGACAGGAAGGGCATCTGACTCCCGAGAAAAGGGAAAAAGCCGAAAGGAAGATAGTATTATTACCTCTTCGTGGGGCAATTGTGTTTTTGGTATTACAAAATAAATGTTCTGAAATGGTAGATCTAGCTTTTTAATTTGATTGTTTTACTTTGTTGGTTTGTAATTAGCACACTTGATCATTGAAAGTAATGCCATTTGAACTGATGAGAATTTCATGGAGCATTTAAACAGAGGATCTGGACTAACAAGCTTCAAGGGACACCCGTACTTTATTGTGTTAATTTCAGAAGAGCTCAGGAATGTTGGTGCCATTAGCTTGCTGTACAGGGAAAAGCTCATGCAGGACCCAGCATTTAAACCGGTTTGGTACAAGGCCCATGCCTTCCCATGTGTTGCCCATATGGGCAAGCCCATTTTTTACTCAGATGGGACCCATGTTTTAGCCCTTCTGGCCAAGCCCATGTGTCACCCGTGTGGGACCCATATTTTAGCACAGATGGGGCCCACATAGAACCCATGGACAAATATTCTGGGGCCCAGTTGGGCTACCCATCTGGGCCCCATATTTTGGCCCATATGGCCCCCAGTTGGGCCCCATGTCTCTGTGCTGACTGGGGTGCGCTTTTCACCTTGATCCATCTAACTCAAAAAGAAAGGAGATGTATACATATATAAATATACAGACGCTACCCAACTTACGAATGAGATACGTTCCGAATGGCCGTTCGTTAGATGAATTTGCTCGTAAGTCATGACAGGGCGTTATTTAGAGGGGAACATAAGTTTAAAGCTTGTATAAGTAACCCTGTATACAATATCCCCATCCCCCCAGAGTGTTGCTATAACAAACGACGGAGTGGGCAGAGCAGAGTGATGCACTGCACAGAACAGGCACGTAGAATAGGCGCTCACTCTCCTCTGCACACTGTCGTTTTACCAATGTTCGTAAGCACGGTAGCGTCTGTTTATAAGATATTCAATATCACTGAGGAAAATGTGTTCGGGGCACCACCACATAGGAAATTGTGGCTGTTTTGTGTTGTTAATGAAAAGGTTGTTGGTATCTCATCAATAAATAAGGAAATAAAGTTTTTATCATGAAGTCGAATCTAGAAATACTGAATGATGCAGATTTAATGAACTGATGCTCAGCCTGGATGAAATTTTTCTCCTTTTTTCCTTCGTTTTATTCACTGCAGCATTGCTGCACTTTCCAAACAGTTGGTGGTGATAATGCACAAAGGTTTTATTAGGAAGGACGGAACGAAGAAGAACAGAAGCAACGGGACACCAACCGGGTTTGGGGAAGATACATGTTTTTGTCTTTAAATCCTGAGGTCAGTTAAAGGCAGCTGCTTTCTGTGGAGAAAAGATTGGATCATAAATGGGTTTTTTATTTTATTTAATAATGTTTAATGCTGGCAGGATTAAAGATTCTCAATGCTAGGGACTCACTTTTTGTAATTTTATTTTTAAGTTAATTTACCTCAGCGAGCATTTCCTTGTGTTCTGAATATTACTGAAGTACAGATTATCAAACAGTGTTTAAAATGTTATTTTTAACACCAGGGGCCGGTTGTTCAAAACACGGTTATTTTAACCACCGGTTAACTCCTAACGGCTGGTTAAATTTTTCACCCGCTGTTAGCTAACCGACTGTTTAACCATGCCTTGAACAACGCAGATTTGTCACTTCGTTAGTTAATGTTGCCGTCAAAGTTAACAGTGTGGTTGACGTTACTGGTTAGCACTAAGGGCTCATTCAACATTTTCCCAAGTGTACAAAACGTACGCTAGGGGGGAGGGGGTAAAATGTCTGTGTACGCTTTTTAATATAAAAATGTCGATCAACAGTAATACATGCGCTCATGAATATTTTTATTAATTTTTTTGTGCATGTATGTTTGAAACTCTCAATGCGTGATTCGCCAGCCACCTGCGGTGTTCCATATCTGTAAAGTCTGCACTGAATACTACCCAACCCGGTATCAGCTGTTGAAACACCAGAAGGCAGCTGATTAAGGGTGTAGGCTGAAGGGGAGGAGCCACAGCAGGAGTTGAGTTCCACTGGACAAGAAATTATGTGTATTCACAATCTTAGAAATAAACTTAATGACTGTTATTGAAGAGAAAGTCAGAGATAAGTTCCGCATGACTAGAGTCAGGAGGTAAACCAGAAGTTAACGTGTAACGGGCACTGCGCATGTGCACGCCTGAGCTGACCAATCAACAAACAAAATATCAGTAAGCAATAATAGCTGAACACTGTCAATCAAACAAAGTACGAGTCTGAGAATAAAGCACAGTTTGTTAGTACTGCCTCCGGTTCCTGCACATGTGTTAGAACACAAACATTGACAAACAGAGAATGAATGGCTAAAATAATCATGAGCCATCCAGCCTGGATCTCCAGCCTAATGGTCAGTACTTTTATAAAATATATTTTAATAACGTGAAAAATATAATAAATAAAAATAATAAAAAATATAAAAAAATAGTACAGTGGTATGAAAAAGTATCTGAACCTTTTGGAATTTCTCACATTTCAGCATAAAATAACCATCAAATGTGATTTGATCTTTGTCAGAATCACACAGATGAAAAAACAGTGTCTGCTTTAACAAAAACCACCCAAACATTTATAGGTTTTCATATTTTAATGAGGATAGCATGCAAACAATGACAGAAGGGGGCGGAATAAGTATACCATGATACACATGATATACAATAAATAAACCATGTCTGGATTTGGGCAGGGTGTCAGAGGGACAGATGAACTAAACTGTTACTTCAACAGGTTTGATTCCCTCCCCTCCCCCTCTGCCCCCTCCCCATCCCCATCCCCCCCTCTCTTCACACGTCTCCAAACCAGCAGACACCTCCCCCCTCCCCAGGCCAACTTCACTTGACTGCTACAGCCCAACAGACACATCCCCCTCCCTCTGCAGCCCACCCCAGCCCCCCCTCTTCCTCACATCAGACCAGGTGAGGAGACAGCTGAGGCAACTAAATCAGAGGAAATCTTAAGGACCAGATGGCATCAGTCCCAGGCTGCTGAGGACCTGCGCAGACCAGCTCTGTGAGGTACTATGCTACCTGTACAACCTGAGCCTCAGCCTGGAGAAGGTTCCCGTCCTGTGGAAGACCTCCTGTGTGGTTCCGGTTCCCAAAACAACTCAAGCGAAGGAACCAGCCCACTACAGACCTGTCGCCCTGACCTCCCACCTTATGAAGACCATGGAAAGGCTCCTCCTCATACACCTCCGCTCTATGGTGAGCGCCACCCTAGATCCGCTGCAGTTTGCCGACAGGCCCAACATCGGGGTAGAAGATGGCGTCATCTACCTTCTGCAGCGGGCACTCGCCCACCTGAAAATCGCTGGCAGCGCTGTGAGGGTCATGTTCTTTGACTTCTCCAGCGCCTTCAACACCATCAGGCCAGCGCTTCTGCGGGGGAAGCTGGAGGACGTGGGAGTGGACGAGCATCTTGCTGTCTGGATCACCGACTACCTGACTAACCGTCCACAGTACGTGCGTCTGTGCGGCTGTAAGTCAAAGGTGGCAGTCTGCAGCACGGGGGCACCGCAGGGCACCGTCCTCTCACCCTTCCTTTTCAATATTTATACCGCGGACTTCAGCTAAAGCACAGACAGCTGCCACCTCCAGAAGTTCACGGATGACTCCGCCATCGTGGGCCGTGTGTCAGGGGGGAACGAGCTGGAGTAACGGTCGGTCATCGTTGACTTCGTGGACTGGTGTGAGCGCAACCACTTGTGCTTGAACACCAGGAAGACGAAGGAGATGATGGTTGACTTCAGAAGAAGCACTCTAACACACACACACACACACACACACTCACTAGTGAACGTCCAGGGACAGGACATTGAAATAGTGGACAGTTTCAAATACCTCGGCGTTCACCTTAACAATAAACTGGACTGGTCCCACAACACCAACGCCCTGTACAAGAAGGGCCAGAGTCGCCTCCACCTTCTGAGGAGACTTAGGTCCTTCGGAGTATGCAGACCTCTGCTCAGGACTTTTTATGACTCTGTGGTAGCCTCTGCAATCCTCTACGCTGCCATCTGCTGGGCCCTGGGCAGCACAGAGCGGGACAGAAAGAGACTGAACAAGCTGGTCAGGAGGGCCAAATCTGTCCTGGGCTGCCCACTGGACTCTGTGGAGGAGGTGAGTGAGAGGAGGATGGTAGCAAAGCTCACATCCATCATGGTCAACAGCTCTCGCCCAATGCACCAGACTGTAGAGAAGCTGAGTAGCTCCTTCAGTGGACGACTGAGACATCCTCAGTGCAGGAACGAGCGCTACCGCAGGTCGTTCATTCCCACCGCTGTCAGACTGTACAACGCCACTTTGTAACTGTCTGTGAAAATACTGGTTATGTGCAATTAAAACCCCGTGCACTTTAATCAACCACATCTACCCCACTGACTGTGAACCATATCAACCCATCTACTCTGCCCTCAGATACATTTACACTTTAATATAGGCCAGTCTACAAAGTCGTTCCCTTGTTTTCTTTTATTGTTTATTAATTTATACTATTTATGTATCTATTTATTTATTTACTTATATAATATATATGTATGTGTGTATGTTTGTATTTGTATCTATTTTTGCACCCCCTAATGATGATACCTCAAGAGCCTGTAACAGTGAATTTCTCCATTGTGAGATTAATAAAGCTGTATCTTATCTGTATCTTATCTCAACCATCATCATCTTCTTCCGCTTAGTCCAGGGTCGGGTCGCGGGGGCATCAACGGCAAGATCAATCTGTGATCTTGTTCTTTCGGTCATTACCCAAAGCTCGTGACCATAGGTGAGGGTTGGAACGTAGATCGACTGGTAAATTGAGAGCTTTGCCTTGCGGCTCAGCTCCTTCTTCACCACGACGGACCGGTACAGGCACCGCTTAACAGCAGAGGCTGCAGCGATCCATCTGTCGATCTCACGCTCCATCCTTCCCTCACTCGTAAACAAGACCCCAAGATACTTAAACTCCTCCACTTGGGCAGGACCTCATTCCCGACCCGGAGGGTGCATTCCACCATTGTCCGACTGAGAACCATGGCCTCGGACTTTGAGGTACTGATCTTCATCCCGGCTGCTTTGCACTCAGCTGCGAATCGCTCCGATGAGAGCTGGAGGGCCCGACTTGATGAAGCCAAGAGGACAACATCATCCGCAAAAAGCAGAGACGATATCCGATGGCCACCAAACCAGAACCCCTCATCGCCTCGACTGCACCTAGAAATTCTGTCCATAAAAATTATGAACAGAATCGGTGACAAAGGACAGCCTTGGCGGACTCCAACTCCCACTGGAAACGAATCTGACCTGCTGTTACCAATACGGACCAAACTCTGGCTCCGGTGATACAGCGACCAAATAGCTCGTAGCAACGGATCCGGAACGCTGTACTCTCGGAGCACGCCCCATAAGATCGTTCGAGGGACACGGTCGAAAGCCTTCTCCAAATCCACAAAGCACATGTGGACAGATTGGGCAAACTCCCATGCCCCCTCCAGAATCCTGTGGAGTGTATAGAGTTGGTCAAGAGTGCTGCGGCCAGGACGAAAACCACATTGTTCCTCCTGAATCCGAAGTTCAACTATCGGTCGGATCCTCCTCTCTAGTACCCCTGCATAGACTTTCCCAGGTAGGCTGAGGAGTGCAATTCCCTGATAATTGGAATACACCCTCCGGTCCCCCTTCTTGAAAATTGGGACCACCACCCTAGTTTGCCAATCCAGAGGTACAACCCCCGATGACCACGGGATGTTGCAGAGACGTGTCAACCAAGACAGTCCTACAACATCCAGAGCCCTGAGATATTCCGGGCGGATCTCGTCCAACCCCGGAGCTCGACCACCGAGGAGCTTTTTGACAGCCTCAGTGACCTCCACTCCAGTGATGGGCGGACCCTCGCCCGAACCCCCAGGGTCTTCCTCTTCCATGGAGGGCGTGTTGGTGGGATTGAGGAGGTCCTCAAAGTATTCCCTCCACCTCTCAACAACATCCCCAGTCAAGGGAAGCAGCTCCCCACCTCCACTGTAAACAGCGTTTGTTAAGAAGAGCTTCCCCCTCCTGAGGCGTCGGATGGTGGCCCAGAACCTTTTTGAGGCCAACCGATAATCACTCTCCAGGCCCTCACCGAACTCCTCCCACGCCCGAGATTTTGCATCTGCGACAGCCTCGGCTGCAGCACGTTTGGCCTGCCGGTACCCGTTTGCTGCCTCAGGAGTCCCACAGGCTCATAAAACCCGATAGGCCTCCTTCTTCAGCTGGACGGCCCCCTTCACCGCAGGTGTCCACCACCGGGTTCAGGGATTACCGCCACGACAAGCACCGACGACTTTACGGCCACAGCTGTGGGCTGCCGCCTCAGCAATGGAGGCACGAAACATGGCCCATTCGGATTCCATGTCCCCCGCCTCCTCCGGAACGTGGTTGTAGCTCTGCCGGAGGTGGGAGTTAAAGGCCTCTCGGACAGGGGAGTCAGCCAAATGTTCTCAGCAGACCCTGATTACACGCTTGGGCCTGCCAGGTCTGGAAGGCAACCTCCCCCACCACCGAAGCCAACTCACCACCAGGTAGTGATCGGTAGACAGTTCAGCTCCTCTCTTCACCCGAGTGTCCAGAACATATGGTCGCAAGTCCGATGACACGACTATAAAGTCAATCATCGAACTGCGACCTAGGGTGTCCTGGTGTCAAGTGCACTTATGGACACCCTTATGTTCGAACATGGTGTTCGTGAGAGACAAACTATGATGAGCACAGAAGTCCAACAACGAAACACCATTCGGATTCAGACTGGAGAGGCCGTACCTACTGATCACACCCTTCCAGGTCACACTATTGTTGCCCACATGGGCGTTGAAGTCTCCCAAGACAACGAGCGAGTCTCCCGAGGGAGCGTTCTCCAACACCCCCCCCAAAGACTCCAAAAAGGGTGGGTACTCTGAACTGTCGTTTGGTGCATAAGCACAAATAACAGTTAGGACCCGCCCCCCAACCCGATGACGGGGGGAAGCTACCCTTTCGTCAACCGGGGAGAACCCCAACATTTGGGCACCGAGACGGGGGGCAACAAGAATACCCACACCGGCTCGCTGCCTCTCCCCATGAGCAACTCCAGAATAGAAGAAGGTCCAGCCTCTTTCGAAATGGATGGTTCCAGAGCCCAAGCCATGCGTTGAGGTGAGCCCGACTATATCTAGTCTGTATCTCTCCACCTCACGCACCAAATCAGGCTCCTTTCCCGCCAGAGAGGTGACATTCCATGTCCCGAGGGTCAGAGTAAGTAGCCGAGGATCAGTCCGACAGAACCCATGCCTTTGGCTGCCACCCAACTCACACTGCACCCGACCCCTAAAACTCCTCCCACGGGTGGTGGGTTCCATGGGATGGCGGACCCATGTCTCCTTTTCGGGCTAGGCCCGGTCAGGCTCCATGGGCATAAGCTTGTTGTCAATCATCTGACAGGCGATCAGAGGGCGAGGTATCTGTTTATGAATGTTTAGGAATGTGTTAGAATGCAACCATTCTTCCCTTCCTGCTTTTGCCTACTTGGATCTTTGTACATATCTTGTCCACGGCCCATCTCCATTTAGCAAAGAGTTAAAAGCTTACAAATCAATAGACGCTTACAAGAATGTTGTTGCCGGATTTGTAAGCTGTATGCAACAATGGGAGCCAGGAAGTGGGAAGAGATACTACCACCTCATAACAGATAAGGTGCGTGTTCTATCCCCAAATAGACCTACACAAACAAGCGCTTATGCAATAATAAATTAAAATTATCACTGCTTATAATTCTTGTATAAATTCACATATTTTATTTATATACGAGTCCTTCTCAAAAAATTAGCATATTGTGATGAAGTTCATTATTTTCTGCAATATACTGATAAAAATTAAATTTTCATATATTTTAGATTCATTGCACATCAACGGAAATATTTCAGGTCTTTTATTGTTTTAATCCTGATGATTTTGGCATACAGCTCATGAAAACCCAAAATTCCTATCTCAAAAAATTAGCATATCGTGAAAAGGGACTCTAAACGAGCTATTAACCTAATCATCTGAATCAACCAATTAACTCTAAACACCTGCAAAAGATTCCTGAGGCTTTTAAAATTTCCCAGCCTGGTTCATTACTCAAAACCGTAGTCATGGGCAAGACTGCCGACCTCACTGCTGTCCAGAAGGCCGTCATTGACACCCTCAAGCAAGACACAGAAAGAAATCTCTGAGCGAATAGGCTGTTCCCAGAGTGCTGAATCAAGGCACCTCAGTGGGATGTCTGTGGGAAGGAAAAAGTGAAGGAAGGGCCAATTCCAGACTTTGGGCGACCTGTGGAAGCAGTGGACTGGGTCTGGAGTAGAAACATCCAGAGCCACCGTGTACAGGCCTGTGCAGGAAATGGGCTTCAGGTGCCGCATTCCCCAGGTCAAGCCACTTTTAAACCAGAAACAGCAGCAGAAGTGCCTGACCTGGGCTACAGAGAAGCAGCACTGGACTGTTGCTCAGTGGTCCAAAGTACTTTTTTCGGATGAAAGCAAATTTTGCATGTCATTCGGAAATCAAGGTGCCAGAGTCTGGAGGAAGACTGGTGAGAAGGAAATGCCAAAATGCCTGAAGTCCAGTGTCAAGTACCCACAGTCAGTGATGGTCTGGGGTGCCATGTCAGCTGCTAGTGTTGGTCCACTGTGTTTTATCAAGGGCAGGGTCAATGCAGCTAGCTATCAGGAGATTTTGGAGCACTTCATGCTTCCATCTGCTGCAAAGCTTTGTGGAGATGAAAATTTTATTTTTCAGCATGACCTGGCACCTGCTCACAGTGCCAAAACCACTGCTAAATGGTTTACTGACCATGGTATTACTGTGCTCACTTGGCCTGCCAACTGTCCTGACCTGAACCCCATCAAGAATCTGTGGGATATTGTGAAGAGAAAGTTGAGACACCAGACCCAACACTGTGGATGAGCTTAAGGCCGCTATCGAAGCATCCTGGGCCTCCGTAACACCTCAGCAGTGCCACAGGCTGATTGCCTCCATGCCGCACTGCATTGAAGCAGTCATTTCTGCAAAAGGATTTCCGACCAAGTATTGAGTGCATAACTGAACATAATTATTTGAAGGTTCAATTTTTTGTCTTAAAAACACTTTTTTTATTGGTCGAATGAAATATGTTAATTTTTTGAGATATGGATTTTTGGTGTTTCTTTACTTTTTTTGCCAAAATTATCAATATTAAAACAATGAAAGGCTTGAACTCCTTCAGTTTGTGTAATGAATCTAAAATATATGAAAGTCGAATGTTTACCAGTACATTACAGAAAATAATGAACTTTATCACAATATGCTAATTTTTGAGAAGGACTAGTATGAGCCTAATAATCTATATTTACCTGATACAAAGTGTTTGCTGCATATTCTACTGTATTCTGTAGGATTGCAGTCTTCCCAATTTACCGCTGCGATCCACTTGGCTTTTTTTTCCGGGTCAGATGGAAAACGATAAAATGACAGTGCAGGCTTACTCATCTGTCTATTTGCACAGCCAACAGCGCAACACGATATAACCATACTCACTGGTTATTTTGTATCCCTCCGGGGAAGTTCGGAACCAACAAACAACATCCAGTTGTGTAATGTTGAACCACTATTACTTATTTTAATGTTTAGCAATGTTGAATGAGCGAGCGCCGTTCAGATCATGCCGTCCAATATGGCAGATAAACAAAAGCAACGTGACTGTGTGACGTCATGTGCAAAACCTCAATAGGGGGCATTACAGAAAATAATTGAGAAGCACTGCACGAGGCGTTCTCGGAGTACGGAGGAATACATGCAGAAGAATACGAGGCTAATTGGTCCGGAAAATCCATTTCCCCAGCAGAGCTCGTAAATCAAAAATTTGCTTGTTGGATGGGACAGATTTTTGGTGGGATCGAAGCTCATATCATGGAAAATTTGTTATAAAAGACCATAAGTCAAGGTACCACTGGGCTGGAGAAAGATGAGAAATGTTCATGTTGGTTAAATTCAATTAAATATTATTGAAATTGGTTTAACATAATGAATGGATTCTTGGTAAAATAAGTGCAACTAAGTAAACACGTTCTTCCTTCTCGATAATTTGACATTATTAATGAATATAGTCATTTTGTTTTCTGAACTTCTTAATCCTAATTAGGGTAGTGGGAAAGGTGGCGCCCAGCTCAATCGGTTCTGAGCGAGGGCAGAGTACACCGTGTACAACTCGCCAGGCCGTTGCAGAATTGAAAATTAAAGGTAATCAATAAACATGAAAAAATACATACAATTGAGCAGGACATTACAAAAATAAAAAGACAGCTTTAACTTTCCTGAAAAGCCTGGTTATATTTGGAAAGTAATCAACATTTGTGTTGATAATTCTCCTCTTTATAATCATTTTGCTTTATTCTGGCATTATCTGATAGAGATGTTCGGTTCCAAAATCGTTGATCGGTTTCGGTTTGGTTTCCAGCTTGAAACTCGGTTTTCCGGGTTCGGTTTCCATTTTCCCATGAAAAAGTGACATCTACACTAACTCTACAGAACTTTTAGATATTAATTATTGGTAAAATGTTGCCATTGTCAGAGCATCAGTGAGCAATATTTAGTACTTTTAAATTTACTTTTAAAATTTACACAACGGTACTTGTTCCACTGAAATTTATTCTGGAAAATGAAAAAAAAAAAGTGAATGCAAGTGTTACGTGATTTATGCATTTTTTTTTTTTTTTTGTGAAAATAGATCTATTATACGCTATTAAATTTAATTTAGCAAGTAAAGTGAATTTAACAAGTACTATAATAATGTAGACATTATGCATTAACATTACATTTTAAAGATTATATCTTTTGAACCACTTGTCAATCTTATTTTCTTCTTTTCCTTTCGGCTGTTCCCATCAGGGGTCGCCACAGCAAATCATCTGCCTCCATCTCACCCTGTCCTCTACATCTTCTTCGTTACTCCCAAAGAGAACCTCAAAATTTTCATCTCTGCTACCTCCAGCTCTGCCTCCTGTCTTTTCCTCAGCGCCACTGTTTATAAACCATACGTCATCATGGTCTTGTACACTTTTCCTTTTTTACATCACACCAGACACTTGTTTTTTTTTTTTTTACCACCATTCCAACCTGCCTGCACACGCTTCTTCACCTCTTTTCCACACTTTCCATTGCTCTGGAATGTTGAGCCTAAGTACTTAAAATCCTCCACTTTCCTTATCTCTGCTCCCTGTAACCTCACCTTTCCTTTTGGGTCCTTGTCGTTCACACACATGTATTCTGATTTACTGAGGCTAACCGTCATTCCTCTCCTTTCCAGGGCTCCTCCTCCACCTCTCTAGATTTTCCTCCACTTGTTCTCTGCTCTCACTACAGATCATAATGTCATCTGCAAACATCATAGTCCATGGAGATTCTTGCCTAACCTTGTCTGTCAGCCTGTCCGTCACCATCGCGAACAAGAAGGGGCTCATTCGTCGTTACACCTCACCACTGTCTTACATCTCTCATACATGTCCTGCACCACTCTAACATACTTCTCTGCCACTCAGACTTCCTCATGCAATACCACAGTTCCTCTCTTGGCACCCTGTCATATGCTTTCTCTAGATCCACAAAGACACAATGCAGCTCCCTCTGACCTTCTCTGTACTTCTCTATTAACATCCTCAAAGCAACCATTGCATCTGTGGTGCTCTTTCTTGGCATGAAACCAAACTGTTGTTCACAAATGCTGACCTCTGCCCTTAGTCTAGCTTCCACTATTCTTTCTCATAACTTCATTGTATGGCTCCTCAACTTTATCCCTCTGTAATTGCCACAACTCTGCACGTCTCCCTTGTTCTTAAAAATGGGCACCAGCACACTTCTCCACTCCTCCGGCATCTGCTCACTCTCGAAGACCTTGTTGAATGTTCTGGTCAGAAAATCTACTGCTACCTCTCCTTGACACTTCCATACCTCGAGAGGTATATCAGGACCAACTGCCTTTCCATTCTTCATCCTCTTCAGTGCCCTCCTCACTTCACCCTTACTAATCTTTGCTACTTCCTGCTCCTCGACAGTCATCTCTTCTACTCTTTTTTTTCCTCTCTCTCATTTTCCTAATTTATCAAATCTTCATTGTACTCTTTCCATCTTCCCCGCACACTTCTGTCTTCTGTCAATACATTTCCCTCTCTGTCCTTTATCAATCTAATTTGCTGCACGTCCTTCCCATCTCTCTGTCTATCTCCCTGCTGTACCAACCTGTTTGTCATTTTCTCACTCTTTACTGTCCAACCTATCATACAAGTCATCATATGCCCTCTGTTTGGCCTTTGCCACTGCTACTTTTGCCTTACGCTGTGTCTCCCTAGACTTCTGTTTACTCTCTTCAGTCCTCTCAATGTCCCACTTCTTCTTAGCTAACCTCTTCCTGTGTACACACTCCTGCACTTCCACATTCCACCACCAAGTCTCCTTATCTACTTTCGTTCCAGAGGACGCACCAAGTATTCTCCTACCTGTCTCCCTGATCACATTTGCTGTGGTTGTCCAGTCATCTGGAAACACTTCCTGACCACCCAAAGCCTGTTTCAACTCCTCCTTGAAGACAACACGACCCTCTTCCCTTTTCAGCTTGCACCACTTTGTCTTCTGCTCTGCCTTTGCCGCCTTCACCTTCCTCACCATCAGCGTCATCCTGCACACCACCATCCTATGCTGTTTGGTAACATTCTCACCCACTGTTACTTTGCAGTCACTGACTTCCTTCAAACTGCATCGTCTACACAAGATGTAGTCTACCTGTGTGCTCCTACCTCTGCTTTTATAAGTCACTTTATGCTCCTGTCTCTTCTTGAAGAAAGTGTTCACCACAGCCATTTCCATCCTTTTTGCAAAATATACCAACATCTGTCCTTCTGTGTTCCTGTCCTGGATAATAACCTGCCCATCATTTCCTCGTCCCCTCTGTTGCCTGCACCAACATGTCCATTGAAGTCTGCCCCAATGACCACTCTTTCTCCTCTGGGGGTACTCTGCATCACTTCATCTAAGTCATTCCAGAATCTCTCCTTCTCTTCCAGCTCACATCTTGCATGTGGGGCATAAGCACGAACAACATTGACCATCACACCTTCAATTTCTAACTTGAGACTCCTCACTCTTTCTGACACTTTTTTCACTTCTAGAACATTCCTGACAAACCCCTCCTTCAAGATGACTCCTACTCCATTTCTCTTCCCATCCACACCATGAAAAAACAGCTTAAACCCTGCTCCTAAGCTTGTAGCCTTGCTACCTTTTTTTCCACCTGGTCTCCTGAAGACACAGTATGTCCACCTTCCTCCTCTGCATCATGTCAGCCAGCTCTCCCCCTTTTCCTTGCATAGTTCCAACATTCAAAGTCCCTACTCTCAGTCCTCGACTCATGCCTTTCCTCTTGTCTCTCTGCCTACGGACACGCCTCGTGCCTCTCCTTCTTCGACCAACAGTAGTCCAATTTCCATCAGCACCCTCTTCGTTAACAGCACTGATGGCGGTCGTTGTTAACCCGGGCCTCGACCAATCCGGTATGGAGGTAATATTTGTGATTTGCATGATGAAGTTTGGCATTGGTTTTACGTCGGATGCCCTTTCTGACACAACCCTCTGCATTTATCCGAGCTTGGGACCGGCGTAAGGGGGAGAGACACTGGTGTGCCCACCCACCCACAAGACGTGGAATTCAAAGCGCATTCCCTGCTTGACAAACTCAACCTTGATTCCTTTTGGGATCGGAATTCCAGATGAGCTCAAATGCACCCACATTTATTAAACATTTACTGAATTAACCAACTTAAAAAAAACTAAAGAGTGAAGCTTCCTTCTGTCTCGATCTTTGAGGCCAGCAGGGCGGAATGTTGAGAGACAGCCAATGAGAGAGCAACTCGCGCGTTTTTGAATTTTGAATTTCTCTTCGGAAGAGGGGGTTGTGTTGTATCTTGGGGACGGAAACTCAGGGAAATGTTTTTCGTAACCCGGGGATTACGTACACAGGGGTCTTCATATGTTTGGGGCCGACTGTATACACACACACACACACACACACACACACACACACATATAATGTTAATTATATGGCTCTCTGAGGATTAGATTTTAAAATACAGTATGTCTTTCTTTTGGCTCTATTAGTCAAAAAGTTTCCCAACCCCTGATCTAGACTCTACAGTCAAAACTGTTACTGCCGAGAACCGTTTAAAGCGTTTTTTTATGCAGTCTCGGTTTCCGGTCACGGTTTTAAAGGCACAATCGTAACTGAACCAAGTATTTGGGAAACCGATACATCTCTATTATCTTAATAACTCTGCTAATTATGACCTTCATTCAGTCACTTATTGAACCATTAAATGTACAAAGATGTGTAACATGTTATGCCTCGTTTAAAAGTTGAATCATGGTTTTGCTCTTTTCTTTTCAGTTCCTGTTTGGGAACACTACAGCTGAGGACAGGCTTAAAAAATTCTTTGTTGGCAATAACGTGATTTAAAAAAAAAAAAAAAAGAAAAGAAAAAACTTACCCAGGAGGGACATCATGCTATATTATGTATGTGGTGTTGTAAACACAGTAGAATAAAATAAATATCTTATTTGAAATCAACATACTGAATATTAAAGTTTATTCTTTTAATATTGTAATCAACAGAGTATCAAGGTTTCTTCAACATATCAACTTTAATATTGCCGTCAACAACTAAGAAATCCCTTCGTCACGCTCTGCGCTGTTGCTGATGGTTTATAATTAACTTGTATTTGTTCGAAAATGTAGCAAATGTGTTGCTCAGTTTGGAACGCAATAATTAATTTATTATTTTCATATTGGCACCTTTAATAGTGCCAGAGAACAGGTTTTTCCATTATGCTTTCCACTTTTATTGTTAAGACAGTACTGGCCAATGAGAATCGCTGTTTCACCGAACTGGTGAAATTGACCGAACACAAGGCGTGGTTAATACTGATTTTGTTTACTTCTTAGTGTGGTGTATGATCGGGCACACTCGTGTATATTTTTATTTTTTGCATCTGTGAATACTCAGGCGGGGTTTTTATGTACAATTTTGACCCAAGCGGCTGTGTTACTGCCAACAAAGATATTTTTAAGGCTGGCCTGATCATCCTCCTCCATCTCACTCTGTACTTTCTCATTTAATCCCCAAACACTCTTCCCTGTGGTGTCCCTCAAATATATTAATTTCTAATTCTGTCCATTCTTGTCCCTTCTGGAAGATAAAAAAAATTCATAGCATTTTCATCTCTGTTCTTGCATCTCGATCTCAACTCCTTATCCTGTCTTTTTCAGCCTTATTGTCTCCAAACCGTGCAGCATTGCTCACCTCATTACGGTCCAATAAACCCTTCCCTATATTGTTACAGATGCCCTACTGTCACAAATCACCGCGTCTGCTCTTCTCCTCCCATTCCACTCTGCCTTCAGTCTCTTCACTTCTCTACCGTGCTCTCTTACTTTTAATAGTCATCCAAGTTTTTAAATGTTCACAAATATTTTTCTAAATCTCCCCATAGATCAAACTCGGGATGTCTGCAGAAGATTCCAGTAGCAGTGAAAAGACTTCATGTCCACATGAAACGATCACCTGTTCTTCACAAATGAAGGAAAGTCTTCACAATTGCTCAGTTTGTGGCAAAAGTTTTACTAAGAAGGGCAATTTCCAAAAACATCAGAACATTCACACACGAGAGAAGCCGTACCACTGCTCAGATTGTGGAAAATGTTTTAGTAAAATAGGCCAGCTCCGAACACACGAGCGCATTCACACAGGAGAGAAACCCCATCACTGCTCAGATTGTGGAAGACGTTTTGCTCAAATAGGCCACCTCCAAATACACCAGCGCATTCACACAGGAGAGAAACCCTATCACTGCTCACAGTGTGGAAAATGTTTTACTCGAAAAAGTAACCTTCAAATACACCAGCGTATTCACACAGGAGAGAAGCCGTATCACTGCTCAGATTGTGGAAAGCGTTTTTCTTTTTCGAGTTGTTTTCAAAGACACCGGCGCTTTCACGCGGGAGAGAAACCCTATCACTGCTCACAGTGTGGAAAGAGTTTTTCTAGTCAGAGCTATTTCCGAACACACCGGCGCATTCACACGGGAGAGAAGCCGTATCACTGCTCACAGTGTGGAAAGAGTTTTTCTTGTCGGAGCGATTTCCGAAAACACCAGCACATTCACACGGGAGAGAACCTGTATCACTGCTCACAGTGTGAAAAGAGTTTTTCTAGTCAGAGCTCTTTCCGAACACACCAGCGCATTCACACGGGAGAGAAGCCGTATCACTGCTCACAGTGTGGAAAGAGTTTTGCTCAAATAGGCCACCTCCAAATACACCAGCGCGTTCACACGGGAGAGAAGCCGTATCACTGCTCAGATTGTGGAAGACGTTTTGCTCAAATAAGCCATCTCCAAATACACCAGCGCATTCACACGGGAGAGAAGCCATATCACTGCTCACAGTGTGGAAAGAGTTTTTCTATTCAGAGCTCTTTCCGAACACACGAGCGCATTCACATAGGAGAGAAGCCGTATCACTGTTCAGATTGTGGAAAACGTTTTACTCGTAAAGGCAACCTCCAAATACACCAGCGCATTCACACGGGAGAGAAGCCGTATCACTGCTCACAGTGTGGAAAGAGATTTTCTCTTCAGAGCTCTTTCCGAACACATGAGCGCATTCACACAGGAGAGAAGCTGCATCACTGCTCAGATTGTGGAAGACGTTTTGCTCAAATAGGCCACCTCCAAATACACCAGCGCATTCACACAGGAGAGAAGCTGTATTACTGCTCAGACTGTGGAAAGGGTTTTCATCATTTGGATTATCTCCGAACACATCGGCGCATTCACACCAGAGGGAAGCCCTATTTCTGCTCACAGTGTGGAAACAGCTTCACTAAAGAAAGTTCTCTTCGTAACCACCAACGGGTTCATGCAGAACAGAAACCGCATCTCTGCTGAGCCTGAGCTCGGTAATTTGGGGATTTTATTCCCATGAAGTTTCCTACCTAAGAGAAGTAATACTGAGCTGAGGAGTGGATGTAGAGAGAACCTGTTCATCTTTACATTACAGTGATGTCATGCCCTCATCCATCTGTTATCCAGCTCTGCTTTTGAAATCTGGAGCCAGTCCCAGTTGACTTTCAGTAGTAGGTGCAGTTCCTCCTCAACAGTTTTCCAGTCTGCTACAAGGATGTCATTGCCTCCAGGATTTTTTTTTTCCCAGAGAGTAATGGTATATTACTATATTTTTTTTCAAAAAAGTTAATTTTCCGATGTGCGTTTATGTGCTGTGCGTCTTTTAAAATTGAACAAAAACTGAATTGTGACTCGGGATAACAGATGTCCAATTACTAAGCACAGATCACCTCGTTGTTGGGTTTCTGATACCTTTTAATGAAAATGTCGTATTTGTTTCAACATCTGCACTCCAATTTGTTACAGTGGTAGCTTGACTTACATAATTAATCAGTTTCAAGGTTAAGCTCGTAATTCAAAATGTTTGTAAAATAAAACAAATTCCCATAGGAAATGATAGAAAACCAATTAGTCCGTTCCAACCCCCTCTCAAACTCATATAATCTACCACAAACATGTATATTTGACCTAATATAGTAAAGATAAACACAAATATTTCATAATAATGATAGATGCACATTAACATTCATAATAATTAAAAATAAACAATAATACAAGAGTAAACAATAAGGCAACTAACCCTTCCAATCATTTATTGTGGCGAAGATGTCGGGTGGGCGGGCATGGGTTGGTGCGTAACAGAGGAGGAGAATTTAGTGCATGCTATGAATGTCAGCAAGAAAAGGCTCATGGTGAGCTCCCACAAGGCCAGTGGTTCTCAAATAGTGGGGCGCGCCCCCCTTGGGGGGGTGCAGTGGCATACATGACCCCCCCCAGCATGCCACTGCACCCCTTGGGGGGGTGCAGTGGCATGCTGGGGGGGGGGTCATGTATGATCCTGGGGAGCATGCTTTTTTGCCATACTGTACTAGAATTAAGTGTCATTGCGCATCCTCTGCAATAGGTGACAGTGGCGCGTTCACTGTGTTCCATATAGTGTAGGGAAAAAGCACCAAACAAACGATATGAAGTGCAGTAGCACTATTTATAGTCATGTGTGTGTGTGTGTGTGTGTGTGTGTGTGTGTGTGTGTGTGTAAGGGGGGTATTTATTTTTTTCTTTTTCTTCTTATAGGGGTCATTACAAAAAATAATTGAGAAGCACTGCACAAGGTGTTCTGAGTGTGAAGGAATACACGAAGAAGAATACAAGGCTAATTGGCCCGGAAAAGCCAATTCCCCAACAGAGCTCATAAATCAAAATTTTGCTCCTTGGATGGGGCAGAGTTTTGGTGGGACCGAAGCTCGTCTCATGGAAAATTCGTTATAAAAGACACTTTTAAGTCAAGGTACCACTGTACTTTGAAATGTTACATAATATCATGGAGAAAGCAGGCAGGTCACATGTTGGAATATACTGGTCCTTCTCAAAAAATTAGCATATTGTGATAGTTTGTTATATTCTGTAATGTAGTGATAAAAATTAAACTTTAATATATTTTAGATTCATTGCACACCAACTGAAATATTTCAGGTCTTTTATTGTTTTAATACTGATGATTTTGGCATACAGCTCATGAAAACCCAAAATTCTTATCTCAAAAAATTAGCATATCATGAAAAGGTACTATAAAGGAGCTATTAACCTCATCATCTGAATCAACCAATTAACTCTAAACACCTGCAAAAGATTCCTGAGGCTTTAAAAAACTCCCAGCCTGGTTCATTACTCAAAACTGTAATCATTGGTAGGACTGCCGACCTGACTACTGCCCAGAAGGCCATCATTAACACCCTCAAGCAAGAGGCTAAGACACAGAAAGAAATCTCCTGAGCGAATAGGCTGTTCCCAGAGTGCTGTATCAAGGCACTTCAGTGGGACGTCTGTGGGAAGGAAAAAGTGTGGCAGAAAACTCTGCACAACCAGAAGAGGTGACCGGACTCTGTGGAACATTGGGGAGAAGGGCTGATTCCAGACCTTGGAGGACCTGTGGAAGCAGTGGACTGAGTCTGGAGTAGAAACATCCAGAGCCACCGTGTACAGGCGTGTGCAGGAAATGGGCTACAGGTGCCGCATTCCCCGGGTCAAGCCACTTTTGAACGAGAAACAGCAGCAGAAGAAGGTACTTTATTTCAATTACAAATTTTGCGTGTCATTTGGAAATCAAGGTGCCAGAGTCTGGAGGAATGCAGCCATTGGGGGGGCCCACTAACCAGTGTCTCTCCCCCTTACGCCGGTCCCAAGCCCGGAGAAATGCAGAGGGTTGCGACAGGAAGGGCATCTGGCGTAAAACTTTTGCCAAAATACAAAATGCAAACCAGAAAGTCTAAACGCATACCGGATCGGTCGAGGCCCGGGTTAACAACGACCGCCATCACCGCTGTCAACCAACAGGGTGCTGATGGAAATTGGACAACTGTTGGTCGAAGACGTCAAAGAAGGAGAGGTGGGAGGCGTGTCCGTAGGCAGAGAGAGAAGAGGAAACGCACGAGTCTAGGACTGAGAGTAGGGACCTTGAATGTTGGACCAGGAAGAAGGCCTAGAGGAAGACCAAAGAAGAGATTTATGGATGTGGTGAAGGAAGACATGAAGGTCATTGGAGGAAGAGAAGAAGATGCAGAGGACAGGGCGAGATGGAGGTGGATGGTTTGCTGTGGCGACCCCTGAAGGGAACAGCTGAAAGGAAAAGAAGAGAGTCTGGAGGAAAACTGGGGAGAAGGAAATGCCAAAATGCCTTAAGTGCATTGTCAAGTAGCCACAGTCAGTGATGGTCTGGGGTGCCATGTCAGCTGCTGGTGTTGGTCCACTGTATTTTATCCAGGGCGGGGTCAATGCAGCTAGCTATCAGATTTTGGAACACTTCATGCTTACATCTGCTGAAAAGCTTCATGGAGTTGAAAATTTCATTTTTCAGCACGACCTGTCATCTGCTCACAGTGCCAAAACCACTGCTAAATGGCTTACTGACCATGGTATTACTGTGCTCAATTGGCCTGCCAACTCTCCTGACCTGAACCCCATAGAGAATCTGTGGGATATTGTGAAGAGAAAGTTGAGAGACACCAGACCCAAGACTATGGATGAGCTTAAGGCCGCTATCGAAGCATCCTGGGCCTCCGTAACACCTCAGCAGTGCCACAGGCTGATTTCCTCCATGCCACGCCGCATTGAAGCAGTCATTTCTGCAAAAGGATTCCCAACCAAGTATTGAGTGCAAAACTGAACATGATTATTTGAAGGTTTACATTTTTGTATTCAAAACATTTTTTTTTATTGGTCGGATGAAATATGCAATTTTTTTGTGATAGGGATTTTTGGTTTTTCTTTACTTTTTTGCCAAAATTATCAATATTAAAACAATAAAAGGCTTGAACTACTTCAGTTGTGTGTAATGAATCACAAAAATCTATGAAAGTCTCATGCTTATCAGTACATTACAGAAAATAATGAACTTTATCACAATATGCAAATTTTTTGAGGAGGACCAGTACAGGGTGTTCAAGAAAGATTTAAAAGTCTCAAATATCATAATCACCATGTTCATCATCATCATCTTTCGCTTAGTCCAGGGTCGGGTCGCGGGGGCAGCAACCTTAGCAAAGAGGTCCAGACATCCCTCTCCCGAGCTACTTCCTCCAACTCTCCCGGGGGGACACCGAGGCGGTCCCAGACAAGCCGAGAGACATAGTCCCTCTAGCGTGTTCTAGGTCGACCCCGGGGTCTCTTCCCGGTTGGACATGCCCGAAACACCACACCAGGGAGGCGTCCGGGGGGCATTCTGACCAGATGCCCGAGCCACCTCAACTGGCCCCTCTCAATGCGGAGGAGCAGCGGATCTACTCCGAGCTCTCCCCGGATGGCGGAGCTTCTCACCCTATCGCTAAGGGAGAACCCCGCCACCCAGCGAAGGAAGCTCATTTCAGCCGCTTGTATCCGTGATCTTGTTCTTTCGGTCAAAGCTCGTGACCATAGGTGAGGGTTGGAACGTAGATCGACTGGTAAATTGAGAGCTTCGCCTTGCGGCTCAGCTCCTTCTTCACCACGACGGACCGGTACAGGCACCGCTTAACAGCAGAGGCTGCAGCGATCCGTCTGTCGATCTCTCGCTCCATCCTTTCCTCACTCGTAAACAAGACCCCAAGATACTTAAACTCCTCCACTTGGGGCAGGACCTCATTCCCGACCCGGAGGGTGCATTCCACCATTGTCCGACCGAGAACCAAGGCCTCGGACTTGAAGGTACTGATCTTCATCCCGGCTGCTTCGCACTCAGCTGTGAATCGCTCCAATGAGAGCTGGAGGGCCCGACTTGATGAAGCCAAAAGAACAACATCATCCGCAAAAAGCAGAGACGATATCCGATGGCCACCAAACCAGAACCCCTCATCGCCTCGACTGCGCCTAGAAATTCTGTCCATAAAAATTATGAACAGAATCGGTGACAAAGGACAGCCTTGGCGGACTCCAACTCCGACTGGAAACGAATCCGACCTGCTGTTACCAATACGGACCAAACTCTGGCTCCGGTGATACAGCGACCGAATAGCTCGTAGCAACGGATCCGGAACGCCGTATTCTCGGAGCACGCCCCACAAGATCTTTCGAGGGACACGGTCGAAAGCCTTCTCCAAATCCTCAAAGCACATGTGGACAGATTGGGCAAACTCCCATGCCCACTCCAGAATCCTGTGGAGCGTATAGAGTTGGTCAAGAGTGCTGCGGCCAGGACGAAAACCATATTGTTCCTCCTGAATCCGAGGTTCGACTATCGGTCGGATCCTCCTCTCTAGTACCCCTGCATAGACTTTCCCAGGTAGGCTGAGGAGTGTAATTCCCCGATAATTGGAACACACCCTCCGGTCCCCCTTCTTAAAAATTGGGACCACCACCCCAGTTTGCCAATCCAGAGGTACAGCCCCCGATGACCACGCGATGTTGCAGAGACGTGTCAACCAAGACAGTCCTTATTCATCCAGAGCCCTGAGATATTCCGGGCGGATCTCGTCCAACCCCGGAGCTCGACCACCGAGGAGCTTTTTGACAACCCAATGATCACCATGTTGTTCATAACCAAAATATAAACTCATCATAACGACAGGTTTGAACTTGTAGCATTACAGCGAACTCGATGTAATCTCTCAGTGAGGCCAATCACAGATGAAAACATGGAGCAAAGAATTCAGTAACGACCTGGAACCCAGTTATTTCATTCTTCCAAAGAATTGATTTCCCTGCGTTCCTTTTCTTCTCTGTTTTTAATTATTAAGGCACAAAGAATTTGGGAATTAGGAAAAAAAACATTTACTAGAACATGTGAAATCATGCGAGGTCCTTTACATCTGTTCATCTGGGTTGTGTGGTTTGTTTGTATAAAATCACAATATAAGTTCAACCTATTTTTTAAAACCTACATTTTCTTATGCCAAATCTGCTTGAAACTTTGGGACAAAATAATATTGTTATATAATAGAATGATCAAATTGTATTATTTTTTACATTAAGAAGAGTGAACATTTTTAAAGTTTTTATTTCCTGCAAACAAAATTCACGGTCTTGCATCCTTTCCTTGTACTAAATTCTATTACCATGAATCTTAAGACTCTTGGAGGCACTGCAAATATGTCCACATCTCAATGTTTCATGTAATTTTAAAGAAGCTTGGTAGGTGCAGTCCAGACCAGGGGTCGGCAACCTTTTGCCATTCAAAGAACCATTTGGATCCATTTTCCACAGTAAAGAAAACACTGGGAGCCACAAATACTTTTTAACATTTAAAATCAAATAACACTGCATATGTTCCCCCCACCCCCCTTTTCCCTTTATTTTAACATTAAAAAATATGTTGCACTGATTTGAATGACTGTAGTGACAATTAAATTGCAATTCTGCTTGCAACAAAAACATTTATGTAAAAAAAAAAAAAAAGACGTTGAGTAAAAGGTTGCAGTCAGTCCTCTACTTACGAAAACCTCTGAATACGAAAAATCCAGATTACGAAAAACATTTTCCTAAATTTTCGTCCTCTGTATATGAAACAACTTCCTTTTACGAAAAGCGCCAAACGCGCCATTCAAAAATTCAAACATGCCATTCAAACAATGTGCGAGTTGCACTCTCATTAGCTGTCTCCCAACATCCTGCCCCGCATGGCCTTTAAAAGGAAATGAAGCCCCGCTGGCCTCCCATTGGCCTCCCATTGGCCAGGAGGGAGGTGAATCTCCATAGTACTGCACCCATATGTCACACGCGTAAAGGAGAGCTGTACTCTTGGTTCGTGAGTTTTGAGAGTGCTCATTGCAGATTATTTTTGTTTTTTTTTAAGTTGTTTAATTCAGTAAATGTTTAATAAATGTGGCGCGCTCCACCGAATGTGGGCAAAACACGGCTCATCCGGACCTCCGATCCCTCAAGGAAACAGGTGACTGTTGAGTACTAAACAAGTGTTCAAAGCGCAATTGCCTGCCTGACAGATCGAAGGTCCGGACAAGCTGCATTCCACCCCAAAAGCTCTGGTGTCGGCCGCAACGCCTCCTGCACTTGGCAGAGCGCATCACAAATGTTTAATAATGTTTAATATTGTTTGGTTTAGTTAATTAAAACATTGGTTAATAAAAAATGTTTAACAGTGTTTGGTTTGGTTAACAAAAAAATTGGTTCATTTAAAAAATGTTGTGAATCTCCATATTAGTGTACCCATGCCTGTTTGTCACACGTGTATAGGAGAGTTGTACTGTTGGTTCATGAGTTTATTTCAGAGTGCTCATCTTATAAACACAGCTCATTGGTAATGATTATGGGTTAACATGACGAGACAACCAAGTGAAACAATAAGGAATGAAGTCAGTTTTTATGACCGATTTGAGCAGAGATGTGTTTTGCCCCATAATTCCCAGACATTCAAAATCTGTAGATCAATGAATTCACTGTATTGAGTTGAATAACTTGCTGCATGCCATTTCTTCTATTCTAAACTTTTATTACAAAATATGCAAAGGGGGCAGTGGTGGTCTAGTGGACAAGGCACAGGATCGCTGATCCAAAGGTTGGGGGTTCGAGTCCCCGTGGGGTTGTCACTGTCCCCCCAGTGCAACTAACTGGGTTATCAAAGACGGGCCATGTCTCTCACTGTCTCTGTCAGAGTTTTTGTCTAATCCACACAAACCATAGTGTGTAGCATCCTGAGAGCCAAATGTTATTATATGTTAGTAATTAATTTACAATTTGTTTTCTGTACCCAAACAACAAAGTGTTGCGTATCTTGCCATAAAGGTTTTTGATTTCAGACTCTTCCTTGTGATGATACTTTCTTGCTCTGGATCAGATTGGGTGGCCATTGGCCTCTAGTGGGTGCTACAAACAAGCATCTCCAGATCACTTTATTCCATTTGTATGAGACGGTCTAGAACAATTACAATGTTTAGCATTCACTAGTTAGGGCCAAGTGAACAGACTCAAATTTGTTGAGTAGACAGACAATGCTTCATACAACCCCTAGCAAAAATTATGGAATCATCAGTCTCAGAGGAGTTTAATTTTGCAGAAAAAAAGCAGATCATAAACACGACACAAAACTAAAGTCATTTCAAATGGCAACTTCCTGGCTTCAAGAAACACTAAAAGAAATTAAGAAAAAAATGTGGTAGTCAGTAACACTTACTTTTTTCGACCAACTGAGGGGAAAATTATGGAATCAACCTGTCAAATTTCCATTCCCAAAAACTAACACGCATCAGATTAGATCTACTTGTTAGTCTGCAGCTGAACAGGAGTGATCACACACGGACAGCTGTTGCACCAAGTGGACTGACATGAATCATGGCTCCAACATGAGATATGTCAATTGAAACAAAGGAGAGGATTATCAAACTTCTTAAAGAAGGTAAATCATCACGCAATGTTGCAAAAAGATGTTGGTTGTTCATAGTCAGCGGTGTCTAAAATCTGGACCAAGTACAAACAGCATGGGCAGGTTGTTGAAGGCAAGCATACTGGTAGACCAAGGAAGACATCAAAGCGTCAACTTAAAGCAATATGTCCTGAAAACGGAAAATGTACAACAAAAGGGAGAAAACTGCAGTCAATGTCTGTGACTGAACTGTAAGAAACCACCGAAAGGAAATGGGATTTACATACAGAAAAGCATGTTTTCTTCAGGCAGTCGTTTTCATAAATCTCATTAGAATGGCACTTAACAAAAGTTCCAGCATCATCATCTTGCCCAATGCAGATTTGCGATTCATCACCTGAATACGCATGACTGTCATCCAGTTATCCTTAGTCCACGATTGCCAGTGGTTGTAGACCTCACACACCAAACATTGAACATGTGCTCTACCGGGCAATTGAAGGGGACTTTCACAGACTGGGTTTCACCCTGCTAGCAGTTCTGGTGCTAACAATGACAATGATCATGGTAAACCATTCAGAGACAAGCGAGTGTGGTCAAATTTACATAGACAGACAATACTTCATATACCTCACATACCAGAAACTCGCAATGCGCACCTCAAGGTGATGCTGTGATCAAAGTAAGTGTATTTGAGGCTGTGACTCCCATATTATACAGTAGGCCCTCGACATTCACGGGGGTTTGGTGCCAAGCCCTCCCGCGAATTGAATGTACCCAGAAGTAAAACCCCATGTATCACGTCACATGCGTGAATGAGCAGCCGGAAGTAAAATACTATGTATCTATTACATGAGCTAAAATATGCTTCTTAAACACATTCTATAGACAGTCTTACTCATAATACAGTATTAATGTAGTAAAATATAGTAATGATTAAGAAAAACTTTTCAATTTTTATTCTTATTTTTATTGACGATAAAATATAAACATTACATACAGCATATACTGTTGTAAAGCACTCGTTTTAAAGTCTTTTTCAATTATTATTCCAGTACAATACCTAAGTTAATTCTTGGAATGTTTGTGCGTGATATTTTATGTTCTGTAGCATGTTCAACAAATGATACCAAAAAGATAAACTTTATTACGCTTCATGCCCTTTTACATTGAACTTGGAGTGACGTCTTGGAGTGACGTGTCGAAGATGGCGCTGCCTAGAGGGCAACGTCGCAGAGTTCTCAGAGTCAAATTGTTTCTTTGTTCATTTTAATTTGTTTCTATGCTCATCTATGATCGGTCCACCCTATTACAGATATGAGCAGCTTCAGCTTCGGGCAACGAAGCATGCAACAACTTCTATCTTGAGCTTATATGCTAGGGCAGCTCAATGCTAGCGGTTAGCGAGCGGTTACCGGCTAAGCCCAGGCGGAGTTCTCAGAGGCTTGGTTAGTACTTTCGGCCATACTACTTGAAAATGTTCAGTCCCTTTGAAACAAGATGGCCGAGCTTCATGCTCAGATTGCAGTGCTGAGGGATCTACAGGACTGTGTTTCAGTGAAACATGGCTCGAGGAGAGTACACCCGATAAGACGATCATACCAGTGGGCTACACGGACTTCATCCCCTGCCATCAAGCGCCGAAGTCCTCGTTCAGCCCCTTCCTGCCTGGGCTTCTTTGTTAGCTGGGATGCGGCTCGCATTGAGCTGGCTACCATAGCATGTTAGCTCTGCTAATAGCATGTTAGCTGTGCTGAGTTATACACACCTGAAGATACTCCGATCTTATAGCTGTAGTAGAGTCGACCAGTCGTAGACGAGCATAGTGCAAAACATGGACAAACAAAACAACAAATAAAACAAATTAAAACGAACAAAGAAACAATTTGACTCTGAGAACTCTGCAACATCGCCCTCTGGGCAGCTCCATCTTGGAGACGTCACTCCAAGTTCAATGTAAAAGGACATGAAGAGTACTGTAATAAAGTTTATCCTTTTGGTATCATTTGTTAAAAATGCTACAGAACATAAAATCTCATGCATAAACATGAACTTAGGCACTGTACTGGAATAATAATTGAAGAATATTTTAAAACAACAGTTCGGCTGACTGGGTTATCAAAGGCGGGCCATGTCTCTAACTGTCTATGGTGAGAGGCATGTAAAAGAACCATTGCTGACTTTCGTAAAGAGTAGCTGCAAAGCCGTCAGTGTGTTTCTGTCCCTTGCTAAAAGGGTTGTGACAGGAAGGGCATCCGACGTAAAAACCTCTGCCAAATCAAAACGTGCGAATCAGATGATTCACTGTGGCGACTCCCGAGTAAAAGGGAAAAAGCCGAAAGGAAGACAGACAGACAGTTCAGAGAAAGGAGAAAGTCTTATTTCTTCAGAGACATCCAGCATTTTCTATCGCTTAGCCAGAGAAGACGCAGAGCGTTTGAGTGGTATCATCAAGCTTAACTGGTAATTAAAATACACACAAAAAAGAGGCTCATTGACAATTTGTGTGCATATGAGGATCAAGGGGCAGGACATCAGCTCAACCAATCAGGAGAATGGAGGGCAGTCATTGGCTGAATTTGACTCACGTGCCGGTTGCTCGGCATTTAGTGAATACTCAAACCGTGGGTGCAAAAACCACGAATAGTCAAGGGCCTACTGTACTTTGAACTTAAGCAAGATTTTACTGAATCGTCTTTAATTTTATTTATTTATTTTATTAAATTTATTTTTTTCAATCCTGAGTTTCTGCATTTATTTGTAATTAATCTGAGGGATACTAATTTTTTTTGTAGTATTGCTTACTGACTTTGGGGATTTAAAATCCAAACAAAAAGCCCCAATTAATTCTGAAAGGGTCCTGCCT
This sequence comes from Plotosus lineatus, assembly GCA_024760905.1. Lineage (NCBI taxonomy): Eukaryota > Metazoa > Chordata > Actinopteri > Siluriformes > Plotosidae > Plotosus > Plotosus lineatus. The sequence continues at coordinate 4,543,287 of CM045744.1, forward strand.
TTAATTGTGACCGAACTTGTGCAGGGTTTCTTACAAATGCATCGTTTTATTCAGGTGATCCACCAGTGCTATGAGAATGGCATGATGCACCAGTGAACATTTGGAACAGAGTGAGAGAGAAACTGATTTTCATTATTTAAGTTTTCACACATCCAGTCAGTAGAAACAAGGGCGTAGGCTGGTCTGACCGTGGGGCGGTGCACATCTTGGTTGACCGGAACTCGAGTCCCAGGGGCTATTGACCTAAGCCTTAAAGGAGTGAAGAGAAACAAGAACAAATCGAACACCAGATTCTTTTAATTATATACATAATTTGGGTCATAATTAAAATTGACGTAGAAGTCTTATAAATGATGTTATAAATCAGTTTACAGTTATAATGTAAATTACAAAAATAACAGTTACAGTCACCAGTTTTCCTCTCGCCTGTTATGATCATGCACAACTGATTTGTATGAGCTACAAGAGCTCAAATTAAGGCTTGATCAGAGATTTCAGCTCAAGTCGCCTGGGGTGGATGGAAGCATAAATGTCAATTTGTCAATCAAGAGCTACATGTTTGGTGTAGTGGGTGTTGATGAGCCCCAATGATGAAAGTCTCTCTTGACCCATGGTTGCTCTCAAGTATGAATGTGACTTTCACATTCACATGAAGTCAGTGGAAGGGTGTAGATAATTTGCAGAAGATGTAAATATGTTTGGAAATGTCACTTGATCATATTAGTTAATGGCTGCTGCTGGTGACTGGTCTTTTCTCCTCTGGCGTCTTTTCGTACCTTGCTTTCCATTGTTTTAACTCCAGTGGAACCAACTCAGGTGATTGAAGGTCACTACTGTATAGGTCAATGGCCTCATCAATGTTAATGACTGAAGTTTTGCAAGTGATTGCAGGGACAAGGCCCAACAGTGATGCTGCCTTTCGTGCCAAGCTTGAAAACAGAGTGTCCAGACTTTCATGAATGTGATCCAAGAATGGAATTGCAAGGTTCAGCCTGTAGTGGTTACGAATGGAAAGTGAGGCGACATTTTTATGGTGCTGCTGTCTACCTGAAACTCTAGGTTTAGTGGGTTCTTTACCAACCTTTTCTGCCATTCGAACGGCTTGATTGTAGATCTTGGTAAACTCTTCCTCAACCTGATGTCTTTCCTCTTTATAAGTGTCCTTTACTTCCTGGACCATTTCATGCCCTTGTATAATGTCCACAGAGGACCCTTGTAGCTTGACTGTTAGACCTGGCAAGTGTGAAAGATACTGATACACGGTTACGAATGTAACAACGAAATCAAAGCTGGTGATTCCTGTGAGAACTTGCTGAGCATCACTCTTGGTTTGGGTCGAGCAGTCCTTGTACATTCCATTAAACCCTTTGTGCAATTCCTCGTACTCCTGCAGATGCATGCTGTGTCCTATGATCTCAAGAGCATCCACGATAAATGGGAAACCCTAGTAGAAATGCTGGTAGGCGTTGTGGCACTCTGCCCATCTTGTTCTGCACAAGTCTATCAGGCATTTCCTTTTTACTGATCCATCATGATCAGTTTTGAGACTGATTATGGTTTGCAGCAGCTCATTTCGTTTCGGGTGATTTTTCAAGAAAAGGCAACAGTTCTTGAGTTTATACAACATGTTGCATACTTGTGGAATCTTGCAGGAGTGACTAATGACTAGGTTTAGGCAGTGTCCATTGCAGTGAACATAAGTTGCTAATGGTGAGCACTGCTGAATTCGAGCTTGCACTCCTAAAAGGTTTGAGTGGTGAACCGCAATCAAAATATTCATGTTCAACCAAAAACATTCTCAAATATAGGGGGGGCACTAACCAGTGTCTCTCCCCTCATGCCGGTCCCAAGCCCGGAGAAATGCAGAGGGTTGTGTCAGGAAAGGCATCTGACGTAAAACCAATGCCAAACATTTATGATGCAAATCAGAAGTATGATCCCCATACCGGATCGGTCGAGGCCCGGGTTAACAACGACCGCCATCAGTGCTGTCAATCAACAGGGTGCTGATGGAAATTGGACTACTGTTGGTCGAAGACGTCGAAGAAGGAGAGGTGGGAGGCGTGTCCGTAGGCAGAGAGAGAAGAGGAAAGGCATAAGTCTAGGACTGAGAGTGGGGACTTTGAATGTTGGAACTATGGAAAGAAAAGGTAGAGAGCTGGCTGACATGATGCAGAGGAGGAAGGTGGACATACTGTGTGTTCAGGAGACCAGGTGGAAAGGTAGCAAAGCTAAAAGCTTAGGAGCAGGGTTTAAGCTATTTTATCACGGTGTGGATAGGAAGAGAAATGGAGTAGGAGTCATCTTGAAGGAGGAGTTTGTCAAGAATGTTGTAGAAGTGAAAAGAGTGTCAGACAGAGTGATGAGTCTCAAGTTAGAAATCGAAGGTGTGATGTTCAATGTTGTTAGTGCTTTTGCCCCACAGGCAGGATGTGAGTGAGAAGAGAAGGAGAGATTCTGGAGTGAGTTAGATGAAGTGATGCAGAATACCCCCAGAGGTGAAAGAGTGGTCATTGGAGCAGACTTCAATGGACATGTTAATGCAGGAAACAGAGGGGATGAGGAAGTGATGGGCAGGTTTGGTATCCAGGACAGGAACACAGAAGGACAGATGTTGATAGATTTTGCAAAAAGGATGGAAATGGCTGTGGTGAATACTTTCTTCCAGAAGAAACAGGAGCATATGGTGACTTATAGAAGTGGCGGTAGGAGCACACAGGTAGACTACATCTTGTGTAGGCGATATAATTTGAAGGAAGTCAGTGACTACAAAGTCATAGTGGGTGAGAGTGTTGCCAAACAGCATAGGATGGTGGTGTGCAGGATGACTCTGATGGTGAGAAAGGTGAAAAAGGCAAAGGCAGAGCAAAAGACAAAGTGGGGGAAGCTGAAAAAGGAAGAGTGCCGTGTTGTCTTCAAGGAGGAGTTGAAACAGGCTTTGGGTGGCCAGGAAGTGCTTCCAAATGACTGGACAACCACAGCAAATGTGATCAGGGACACAGGTAGGAGAGTACTTGGTGTGTCCTCTGGAAGGAAAGTAGATAAGGAGACTTGGTGGTGGAATGAGGAAGTGCAGGAGCGTGTACAAAGGAAGAGGTTAGCTAAGAAGAAGTGGGACATTGAGAGGAGCGAAAAGAGTAAACAGGAGTACAGGGAGACACAATGTAAGGCGAAAGTAGCAGTGGCTAAGGCCAAACAGAGGGTGTATGATGACTTGTATGATAGGTTGGATAGTAAAGAGGGAGAAAATGATCTATACAGGTTGGCACAGCAGAGAAATAGAGATGGGAAGGACGTGCAGCAAGTTAGATTGATAAAGGACAGAGAGGGAAATGTATTGACTGATGACAGAAGTGTGCTGGGAAGATGGAAAGAGTACTTTGAAGAGCTGATGAATGAGGAAAATGAGAGAGAAAAAAAGAGTAGAAGAGGTGACCATTGAGGAGCAGGATGTAGCAAAGATCAGTAAGGGTGAAGTGAGAAGGGCATTGAAGAGGATGAAGAATGGAAAGGCAGTTGGTCCTGATGATATACCTGTGGAGGTATGGAAGTGTCTAGGAGAGGTAGCAGTAGATTTTCTGACAAGAACATTCAACAAGGTACTAGAGAGTGAGCAGATGCCGGAGGAGTGGAGGAGAAGTGTGCTGGTGCCCATTTTTAAGAACAAGGGAGACATGCAGAGTTGCGGCAACCACAGAGGGATAAAGTTGATGAGCCATACGATGAAGTTATGGGAAAGAATAGTGGAAGCTAGACTAAGGGCAGAGGTCAGCATTTGTGAACAACAGTTTGGTTTCATGCCAAGGAAGAGCACCACAGATGCAATGTTTGCTTTGAGGATGTTAACAGAGAAGTACAGAGAAGGTCATAGTGAGCTACATTGTGCCTTTGTGGATCTGGAAAAAGCAGATGACGGTGCCAAGAGAAGAACTGTGGTATTGCATGAGGAAGTCTGGAGTGGCAGAGAAGTATGTTAGAGTGGTGCAGGACATGTATGAGAGATGTAAGACAGTGGTGAGGTGTGCTGTTGGTGTGACCGACAAATTCAAGGTGGAGGTGGGACTGCATCAAGGGTCAGCTCTGAGCCCCTTCTTCTTTGCTATGGTGATGGACAGGCTGACAGACGAGGTGAGACAAGAATCTCCATGGACTATGATGTTTGCAGATGGCATTGTGATCTGTCGTGAGAGCAGAGAACAAGTGCAGGAAAATCTAGAGAGGTGGAGGTATGCCCTGGAAAGGAGAGGAATGAAGGTTAGCCTCAGAAAATCAGAATACATGTGTGTGAATGAGAAGGACCCAGGAGGAACGGTGATGTTACAGGGAGCAGAGATAACGAAGGTGGAGGATTTTAAATACTTGGGCTCAACAATCCAGAACAATGGAGAGTGTGGAAAAGAGGTGAAGAAGCGTGTGCAGGCAGGCTGGAATGGTTGGAGAAAAGTGTCCGGTGTGATGTGCGATAGGAGAGTGTCAGCAAGAATGAAGGGAAAAGTGTACAAGACGGTGGTGATTCCAGCGATGTTGTATGGCTTAGAAACAGTGGCGCTGAGGAAAAGGCAGGAGGCAGAGCTGGAGGTAGCGGAGATGAAAATGTTGAGGTTCTCTCTGGGAGTAACGAGGATGGATAGGATCAGAAATGAGTATATCAGAGGGACAACCCACGTAAGATGTTTTGGAGACAAAGTCAGAGAGGCTAGTTTGAGATGGTTTGGACATGGACAGAGGAGGGATAGCGAGTATATTGGCAGTAGGATGTTGAGGTTGGAACTACCAGGCAGAAGGCCTCGAGGAAGACCAAAGAGAAGATTTATGGATGTGGTGAAGGAAGACATGAAGGTCGTTGGAGTCAGAAAAGAAGATGCGGAGGACAGGGTGAGGTGGAGGCGGATGATTTGCTGTGGCGACCCCTGAAGGGAGCAGCCGAAAGTAAAAGAAGAAGAAGAAGAAGACTGACCATTAGGCTGCAGATACAAGCTGGATGGTTTATGATTATTTTAGCCATTCATTCTCTGTGAGTCAATGTCTACTTTGTGTTCGAACACATGTGCAGGAAGCAGAAGCGGTTCTAAGAACCTGTGCTTTATTCTCACACTCGCACTTTGTTTGATTGACAGTGTTCAGAGATGATTGCTTCTTGATAATATGTGAGGCGCTCCACCGAACGTTGGTGTTTGTCACACAGACCACTTTTGAGATTAAGGCCAGAAAAGTAAAAATGGTCCATTTTCATGGAAATTCAGATTTTTACATCAAAGTTTTTACACAATCTTTTGCTCACGTGAAATCAACTAAAACTCACGAAAAATGTCTTTTTTTCTTTTCTTTCATTTTTCTGGAAAGTACCCTCATAAAAATAGATAAAAACAGTAGCACATTTACTGGCTTTCATTGCATTTATTCACCAAGTTCAGTACAAGACACACTATAATCCATACACCAGAAGAACAGTCGTGAAGTCGTCTCTCCATTTTGGATACTGTTTTTATATTAAAATGCTGTTTCAGTGAATAAAATAAAGGTGATAAAGACGATATGCTCGTAAAGAATGCAGGCTTGTTGCTAAGGGAGATCTGAAACGAGCACACTGGTCAGCTCAGGCTTGCACATGCGCAGTGCCCCTGCCACGTCAACTTTTCCGGTTTACTTCCTACTTCTGGTTTACTGCATGCGGAACTTATCTCAGACTTTCTCTTCAATAACAGTCATAAAGCTTTTTTATAAGATTGTGAATACACATAATTAATTGTCCAGCAGAACTCAACTCCTGTTATGTGTGTGTGGGGGGGCACATCCCCCTTGGTAGAAATGACCTTCAAAGAGGCACTTTTATCTGTATGCTCCACTTCATTTCAAGACCTGTACCTTTTTACTTTTACCAGAAATAATAGTTTTACAATGAATTAATCAATCACTGTTATGTAGGACAGTGGTCCCCAACCTTTTTATCACCATGCACCGGTCAACGCGTGACAATTTTACCGGGGGTGGGGCACAGATTGTTTATATTTTACAGACGCCACCCAACTTATGAACGAGATATGTGCTGAACAGCCGTTCGTTAGATGAATATCTTTGTAAGTAGTTGCAGGGCGTTCTTTAGAGGGGAACGTGCACGAGTTTGTACTGTATACAATCTCGCTCTCTCTTCATGGGAATCCAGCAGTTCTTCGAAGTCCTCCTCTAGGTGAAGGTTGAGCTTCTCACTGAGCCCGACAAGACTGGTAAAGATGTGCTTAGTCTCCTCTTGCTTGTCGAAGCCTTTGCATTTGTTGACAATCTGAGCGCATAGCGACCTCCAGACGGCATTGAGGTTGACCTCGGCAACCTCACGCCATGCAGCATCAGTGTTTTTGATGCAGTTTCGGTTGTTGTAGGACATCCAGTATTCATGCAAGGACATCTCAGAGTCGGTGTCTCCTGCCTTTAAAGCCTTCCTATAGGTCCGTCGGGTGTAATACTTCTAGAAGTTGACGATGATGCCCTGGTCCATCGGCTGCAGAAGTGAAGTTGTATTTGGCGGCAGGTATACAACTTGAACATCCGGATGAAAATCATCCAAGTGGGGGAGGGGGGGGGGCATTGTCTAACACCAGCAGGATCTTTAACAGAATGCCATTTTCCCGGCAATCCAACATCACTTCGGAGATGAAATGGTGAAGGAACCATTCCTGAAATATAGCTAGCGTCACCCATGCCTTCGCATTTGCCATCTATGTAACGGGGAGAGAGCTCTTAATCACGTTCTTCAGTGCTCACGGGCTAGCTGCCAGGTAGATGAGCCGTTGCTTCAGCTTGAAGGTTCATTTCTCATTTCTCTAATCAAAAGCTCCAGATGCCCTGAGCATTGCAGTGTGAGAACGTTCCAAACTCCGATATTCAGATTAGTCCGCATATCCAAATAATCGTTGATCCTTATGACATTTCCGGGTCTAATGCACTGATTAACAATTTGGTTGGTATCTCGTGTTCTGTTCGTAACAAGTGGGGGGTTCACTTGGCGGGTTGTTAGCCCTGCGCAAGATCGATAGCATGGTGGTTGAACCACCTGAGGCGAGCCATCACGCCGATTGACAAACATTCGCGCCGGTGGCCAAGGGATCTGATGGGATTGAGAGAGGGATCGAAGGTTCCTCACGGTCCACCGGAGGCCGTCTGTCACTCCCCCTGTGAGTAGGGTAAGTTGGGTCGCGTCTGTAAATATAATAATAAACGTGAATCCACTGTGTGCTCATATGTAACTTTACTGGCAGCTTCCTCATAACATTGTACCAACAAAATAACATCCAACAACAACAACATAACAGTCTGTCTTCCTTTCAGCTTTTTCCCTTTTACTTGGGAGTCACCACAGCGAATCATCTGATTCGCACATTTTGATTTGGCAGAGGTTTTTACGTCGGATGTCCTTCCTGTCACAACCCTTTTAGCAAGGGACAGAAACACGCTGACGACTTTGTAGCCTACTCTTTACGAATGTCAGCAATGGTTCTTTTACATGCCTCTCACCATAGACAGTGAGAGACATGGCCCGCCTTTGATAACCCAGTTAGCCGCACTGGGGGGGGGACAGTGACAACCTTGTGGAGAGTGGGACTCGAACCCCCAACCTTTTGGATCAGCGATCCAGCACCCTATACCACTAGACCACCACTGCCCCAACAACAACATAACAGTATAACATCAAAATCTCTGGTAATACTATCTGCCCCCCCCAAAAAATATTTAAAAAATAACCATGTGGAAAAATAAATAAATGATGAGAAACTACAATTCCATACTTCTTTCTCTATCATGTAAATACTGTGTTGACCTGGCGAGCTGTCCAGGGTGTACCCCGCCCTCGCCCGGAGTCAGCTGAGATATGCGCCAGCCTCCCCGCGACCCTAATTAGGATTAAGTGGTGCAGAAAATGAATGACTATTATATAAATATATCTACACTACATTTATTATTTGTGAGCCACTCCACCGAAAGTAGGCTCTAGTGTCTAGTGTCTTGTGGGGCCGGTGGCATAGTGGTTAGGGTGCTGCGCTCATGATCGGGAGGTTGTGAGTTCGAATCCCACTGAGACCCTCACTGTGCTATGACCCCTGGGCAAGGTCTCAAGTGCTCACCCAGCAGTATAAATGGGTACCCGTAAAAATATACTGGGAAGCTAACCTGCGATGGACTAGCGTCCCATCCAGGGGGAGTTGAACTCCTCGTCGCTTCACGCTACGGAAACCGGGGATGAGCCACAGGCTTGGGTGTAACACCCCCCCCCCCCCAAAAAAAAAAAAACACAACTCCACCGAAAATAGGCTCTCGTGTCCAAAAATGAGATTTTTACACAGTCAGATAGAGGAGGCCCAATGCTGCAAAATGCAGCAAAAAGTTTGTCAACACATTTGAAAACTGAACGAGCTATGCCATTTCTTGTGTCAGCATTCAACTAAAAAGTTCAAAAGACGTTTTAGAGAAAAATGAGCACAAAGATTGCACTTCTTCCAAGATCATTAGTCCTTAGAAACCAAACATTTTTATCCACCTCAGCCATATAAACTTTTAGAAAACATGTCAAGGAAAAGTTTTCGGAAGAACTAATAAGAGAAATCATCCTCATTTTAATCCGACGGGTCCTTTTTAAACCAATCAGTCACCGTGGTAAACGATTCCCCCGAACAAAAAACAACATTTTTTTTTTCCATTTGTGTTTATTCCAATAAGATCAGTATGAATCTTTTCCACCATTATATAAAGGTTCAAATGCCTTCAAATGATACTGATTGAAAAAAAAAAAAAAAAAAAAAAAACACTGTCAGGTTCAAACAATCACACTGAAATTAAGAAAACCATATAACAAAACTCTCTGATCTCTTTTTCAAGTAAGGGGCAGTTCAACATGTTCCCAAGCGGACAGAGTGTACGCTTTTTTTTGCCCCCCCAGCGGACAAATAAATGTTGATGATCTCTCGGCAGGATTTTTAAATAAGATATTAAACAAAACAATGGTCAAACCTCTTTTATAAAATAAATCAATGTATTTCCTTGATCAATACTTCTTTAATACACCAGTCAAATAATAATGAAATCAATAAAAATATATACTTTTAAAGAATTATTTTTAATAACACCTGCTTTAATATTATTTTAAGACATTTGGTTTTAATAATAAAAATGATGCGTAGGCCTCCGTCAGTCCCGAAGGACTATGGCTGCACTCTGGCCAGTATCCCGACTGGTGATACTCCCCAGTGCACAGAGCCTGGGTAGGGAGTAATGAGGGACAGGCTGTTACCCAAGCAGCAAGTCCCCCCCTGTCTCGGCGCCACCGGAAGGATCCAATGGAAAGGCAAGTGCCGATACGACTGGGTTCCAGTGCCGCTGCAGGAGAGAAACTACGGTCAATTTAGAACGGCCAATTAACCTACAGTGCATGTCTTTGGATTGCGGGGGAAACCGGAGCACCCGGAGGAAACCCACACAAGCACGGGGAGAACATGCAAACTCCACACAGAAACGCCCAGGCCGGGAATCGAACCCGGGCCTTCTTGCTGTGAGGCGGACGTGCTAACCACTACGCCACCGTGCCGCCATAATAAAAATGATATTTTTAATAATATTATTTTATATTAAAATATAATTCAAAATGTCTGCATTTTTTATTGGATGACCACGCTTCAGTTTGTGATCAGTAAAGGCGTAGGCTGGTTTGACCATGGGGGGGTTGCACACATCTCGGTTGACCGGAGCCGAAGCCTTAAAGGGGAAAGGAAACTCCGACTAAATAAGTTGGCGAGAGCTTAAGTATAGTTTATTAAACGATTGAGACTTAAATTTTATATCATAAATAAACCATTGCACACACAGCGGTTTTGTTTTATGTGCTTGTCATATAAGTTATCGACCCGAAAGCCGCCATTGCTAAGTGCCCGCCTACACAAAGTTATCGTAAATTGATACAAAGTCACTGAATTCATACAAAGTACAGTAGGCGCTTGACATTCGCGGGGGTACGGTTCCGAGCCCTCCCGCGAATCGAGATAATCCGCGAGTTCTGTACGCAGAAGTAAAACCCCATGTATGACGTCACATGCGCGAATGAGCAGCCGGCAGTAAAATACTATGTATCTATTACGTGCGCAGCGCAGAGGGATCTACAGGACTGTGTTTCTGTGAAACATGGCTCGAGGAGAGGACACACAATAAGGCGATCATACCAGCCGGCTACACGGCCTTCATCCCCTGCTATCCCAAGCGCCGGAGTCGTCGTTCAGCCCCTTCCCACCTCGGCTTCTTTGTTAGCCGGGATGCGGCTAGCAGAGCTAGTATGCTATGGAGCTGCATCCCGGCGAATAAGCCAAGTTGAGCGTGCTTAGTTATAACTTAGCAGTGTATAACTAAGCAGAGCTGACATGCTATGGTAGGCAGCGAGCCACATCCCAGCTATCCCAGTCTGGCCAGAAGTGCTAACCAAGCCTCTCAGAGCTCCAGACTCAGCCGGTAGCCAGCTGCTAGCTAACCGCTAGCATGGAGCTCCGTAGCAGAGAATAGATAGAAGATTATTGCATGCTTAGTTGCCCGACGCTGCTCATAGACGAGTATAGTGCAAAACATGAACAAACAAATAAAACGAACAAAGAAACAATTTGACTCTGAGAACTCCGCGACGTCGCCCTTTGGGCAGCGCCATCTTGGACACGTTACTCCAACTTCAATGTAAAAGGACATGAAGAGTACTGTTAAACATACTACAGAACATAAAATCTCATGCATAAATATGAACTTCGAAAAAGATTTTAATACAACAGTTCAGAGAAAGGAGAAAGTCTTTATTTCTTCAGAAGAGACATCCAGCATTTTCTATTGCTTAGCCAGAGAGGACACAGTGTTTGAGTGGTACCATCGAGCTTAACTGATAATTAAAACACAGAAAAAAGAGGCTCATTGACAACTTGTGCATGAATGAGTAAAAAGGGATGGGACATCAGCTCAACCAATCAGCAGAAAGGTGGACCACCATTGGCTGAATTTGAATCACGTGCCGGTTGCTGAGCAGACCGCGTGTACTAAAACCGTGAGTGAAAAAACGCGAATAGTCAAGGGCCTACTGTACCACATAAAACATAGTGCATGCATGTCACAGCATATGATTTAAACAACATGGAATCTCACGCCAACAACAAGCTATTTATTACTCACAGAAGACGAATCAAATATTACAGTTCAACCAAAAAAATTCTCAAATATATTTCAAACTACATCTGCAAGTACATGTGCTAAATACATTTACAAATTAAGCTAAAGTTATTTATCTATTCCAAGTCACAAACAAATATTAATACATATTTACAGCACAAAAACAATGCAACCATGAGGCGGGGGGGCACTAACCAGTGTCTCTCCCCCTTATGCCGGTACCAAGCGCGGAGAAATGCAGTGGGTTGTGTCAGGAAGGGCATCCGACGTAAAACCAATGCCAAACTTTTATGATGTAAATCAGAAGTATTATCCCCATACCGGATCGGTCGAAGCCCGGATTAACGACGACCGCCATCAGTGCTGTCAACCAACAGGGTACTGATGGAAATTGGACTACTGTTGGTCGAAAATGTCAAAGAAGGAGAGGCGGAAGGTGTGTCCATAGGCAGAGAGAGAAGAGGAAAGGCATGAGTCGAGGACTGAGAGTAGGGACTTTGAATGTTGAAACTATCCAAGGAAAAGGTACAGAGCTGGCTGACATGATGCAGAGGAGGAAGGTGGACATACTATGTGTTCAGGAGACCAGGTGGAAAGGTAGCAAAGCTAAAAGCTTAGGAGCAGGGTTTAAGCCATTTTATCATGGTGTGGATGGGAAGAGAAATGGAGTAGGAGTCATCTTGAAGGAGGGGTTTGTCAGGAATGTTCTAGAAGTGAAAAGAGTGTCAGACAGACTGATGAGTCTGAAGTTAGAAATCGAAGGTGTGATGGTCAATGTTGTTAGTGCTTTTATGCCCCACAGGCAGGATGTGAGCTAAAAGAGAAGGAGAGATTCTGGAGTGAGTTAGATGAAGTGATGCAGAGTACCCCCAGAGGTGAAAGAGTGGTCATTGGAGAAGACTTCAATAAACATGTTGGTGCAGGCAACAGAGGAGACAAGGAAGTGATGAGCAGGTTTGGTATCCAGGACAGGAACACAGAAGGGCAGATGTTGATAGATTTTCCAAAAAGGATGGAAATGGCTGTGTTGAATACTTTCTTCAAGAAGAAACAGGAGCATAGGGTGACAAATCAAAGCGGAGGTTGGAGCACACGGGTAGACTACATCTTGTGTAGGCGATATAATTTGAAGGAAGTCAGTGACTGCAAAGTAGTAGTTGGTGAGAGTGTTGCCAAACAGCATAGGATGGTGGTGTGCAGGATGATGCTGATGGTGAGGAAGATGAAGAAGGCAAAGACAGAGCAGAAGACAAAGTGGTTGAAGTTGTTGTCTTCAAGGAGGAGTTGAAACAGGCTTTGGGTGGCCAGGAAGTGCTTCCAGATGACTGGACAACCACAGCAAATGTGATCAGGGACACAGGTAGGGGAGTACTTGATGTGTCCTCTGAAAAGAAAGTAGATAAGGAGACCTGGTGGTGGAATGAGGAAGTGCAGGAGTGTGTACAAAGGAAGAGGTTAGCTAAGAAGAAGTGGGACATTGAGAGGACCGAGGAGAATAAACAGGAGTACAGGGAGACACAGCATAATGCAAAAGTAGCAGCAGCTAAGGCCAAACAGAGGGCGAATCATGACTTGTATGCTAGGTTGGACAGTAAGGAGGGAGAACATGATCTATTCAGGTTGGCACAGCAGAGAGATAGAGCTGGGAAGGATGTGCACCAAGTTAGATTGATAAAGGACAGAGAGGGAAATGTATTGACTGATGACAGAAGTGTGCTGGGAAGATGGAAAGAGTACTTTGAAGAGCTGATGAATGAGAAAAATGAGAGGGAGAAAAGGAGTAGAAGAGGTGACCATTGAGTAGCAGGATGTAGCAAAGATTAATAAGGGTGAAGTGAGGAGGGTGCTGAAGAGGATGAAGAATGGAAAGGCAGTTGGTCCTGATGACATACTGGTGAAGGTATGGAAGTGTCTAGGGGAGATAGCAGTAGATTTTCTGACAGTAACATTCAACAAGGTCCTAGAGAATGAGCAGATGCTGGAGGAATGGAGGAGAAGTGTGCTGGTGCCCATTTTTAAGAACAAGGGACATGTGCAGAGTTGTGGCAACTACAGAGGGATAAAGTTGATGAGCCATACGTTGAAGTTATTGGAAAGAGTAGTGGAAGGGAGACGAAAGGCAGAGGTCAGCATTTGTGAACAACAGTTTGGTTTCATGCCAAGAAAGAGCACCGCAGATGCAATGTTTGCTTTGAGGATGTAATAGAGAAGTACAGAGAAGGTCAGAAGGAGCTGCATTGTGCCTTTGTGGATCTGGAGAAAGCATATGACAGGGTGCCGAGAGAAGAACTGTGGTATTGTATGAGGAAATCTGGAGTGGCAGAGAAGTATGTTAGAGTGGTGCAGGACATGTATGAGAGATGTAAGACTGTGGTGAGGTGTGCTGTCGGCGTGACCGACGAATTCAAGGTGGAGGTGGGACTGCATCAAGGGTTAGCTCTGAGCCCCTTCTTGTTTGCTATGGTGACAGACGAGGTTAGGCAAGAATCTCCATGGACTATGATATTTGCAGATGACATTGTGATCTGTAGTGAGAGCAGAGAACAAGTGGAGGAAAATCTAGAGAGATGGAGGTATGCCTTGGAAAGGAGAAGAATGAAGGTTAGCCTCAGTAAATCAGAATACATGTGTGTAATTGAGAAGGACCCAGGAGGAACGGTGATGTTACAGGGAGCAGAAATAAAGAAGGTGGAGGATTTTAAGTACTTAGGCTCAACAATCCAGAGCAATGGAGAGTGTGGAAAAGAGGTGAAGAAAAATGTGCAGGCAGGCTGGAATGGTTGGAGAAAAGTGTCCGGTGTGATGTGCGATAGAAGAGTATCAGCAAGAATGAAAGGAAATGTATACAAGACGGTGTTGAGATGATGACTTGGAAACAGTGGCGCTGAGGAAAAGGCAGGAGGCAGAGATGAAAATGTTGAGGTTCTCTCTGGGAGTAACGAGGATGGATAGGATCAGAAATGAGTACATCAGAGGGACAGCCCATGTAAGATGTTTTGGAGACAAAGTCAGAGAGGCTAGATTGAGATGGTTTGGACATGTACAGAGGAGGAATAGTGAGCATATTGGCAGTAGGATGCTGAGGTTGGAACTACCAGGCAGAAGGCCTAGAGGAAGACCAAAGAAGAGGTTTATGGATGTGGTGAAGGAGGACATGAAGGTCGTTGGAGTAAAAGAAGATGCAGAGGACAGGGTGAGATGTTGGAGGATGATTTGCTGTGGCGACCCCTGAAGGGAACAGCCGAAAGGAAAAAAAGAAGGTTTACAGCACAAAAACATACTATTCATTTTATAACAGTACTAAGCATTAGGCTGCAGATCCAAGCTGGATGGCTTATGATATTCTCTGTGCGTCAATGTTTGTGTTCTAACACATGTGCAGGAACCGAAGGCGGAACGAACAAACTGCTTTATTCTCACACTTTGTTTGATTGACAGTGTTCCGCTATTAATGCTGACTGATGTTATGTTTGTTGATTAGTCAGCCCAGGCGTGCACATGCGCAGTGCCTGTTACACATTAACTTTTGATTTACTTCCTGACTCTAGTCATGCGGAACTTATCTCTGACTTTCTCTTCAATAACAGTCGTTATGTTTATTTATAAGATTGTGAAAACACAGAATTTCTTGTCCAGCGGAACTCAACTCCTGCTGTGTGTGTGTGTGTGTGTGTGTGTGTGTGGGAGGGGGGGGTTGCACGTGCACCCTGTACACCCCCCCAGCCTACGCCCTTGATCAGCTGCCTTCTGATGTTTCAGCAGCTGATACCGGGTTGGGTAGTATTCATTGCAAATATGCAATGTTTCATTGCACATATGCAACACCGCAGGTGGTTGGCGAATCGCGCATTGAGAGTTTCAAACGTACACACACAAATATATATATATTTATATAAATATAAATATAATATAAATAGAATATATATAAATATATATATATATATATATATATATATATATATATATATATATATATATATATATATATATATATTTAATTTCACGCTGCATGTATTATTGTTGATCAACATATTTATATTAAAAGCATACACAGACATCTTACCCCTCCCCAGTGTATGCGTTTTATGCGCTTGGGAAAATTTTGAAAATGTTGAATGACCCCTAAGCTTTTCTGTCCTCATCATTATCATCTTAATCTATATCCTGCTCAGCAGAAAGGATCACATCTCATCCCAAACACAACAAAACTGACTCATCACACTTTTATTGACAGATGCCTCTACTTCATCAACATCAAAATCTTCATCAACACAGCTGGCATCATTAACTCTGCTCAACAGCTGGCTTCATCAACTCTGCCCTCAATATTTATCATCTTAATATATATCCTGCTCAGCAGAAAGGAGAACATCCTCATCACCCACACAACTCATGCACACTTTTATTAACAGATGCCTCTTCATCAACATCAAAATCAAAATCTTCATCAATACAGCTGGCATCATCATCATCATCATCATCATCATAATCAGTTTGTTCATCTGTAAAAGGAATGAAACATTTAAGTATTTTTCAGGTCTTGACCAATTTTTGTACAAAACTAAACAACCCACGATCCAGCATGTCCAGTCCAGACAAGATCACATGCAAATCAAATAATCAAAAAATTCCATAATCAAAATTTTGCATGCAGAGAAAAATACTCACTGGTGAAATAACGCCAAGCATTCCAGCATCTTCAAAGCCCAATTCTCACGTCATATTTAACATCTATACGAATGCTGCCAGACATCACAGATGACATTTCACTCTCCTTTTCCAGAAATTATGTGTACTCACAATCTTATAAATAAACTTAATGACTGTTATTGAAGAGATAGTCGGAGATAAATTCCGCATAGTAACGGGGTCGACTTTTGCGAACGTAGATAATAACATGTTCACGACTCTATTGTTAAACCATTTTACATATGTATATTGCTTCTGAGTTCTCATTCTATATTTTAGCAGCTTCAATTGCACCTCGTCATTTTTTTCATTATTGCCCTTTGACATTTCATATCCTTTGATAATCCAGGTATTCTTGGTCTGACAGTCAAATATTCCAAGACCAAAGACAGAATTTCAGTAGAACAAGGTGGATCAGGACCAAGGAAGGGCACCGTAACTGAAGGATTTTCATTTTGAAGAACTGACCAGTGTCGAGTGAGATTTCATCTTGTTGCTCTGCTTGCACTAGAATCATCTGCAGTTGGCATTAGGGCGCGTTCATCGATGATAACGGTCGACTCTCCATCAAGCTCGATGGCATCATTTGGAGGATCTCTTCATCTAGATCTATTTTATTTTCCATATTCACATCATCAGGGATGAAGTTGGGATCAGCCACCTCGTCATCATAATCCATTTCTGTCTCAGATTCGTCACTATCATCACAAGTGGCCAGCTCAGCAGTTTCGACACATATTTTTCCTGCCATAAAAAGTTCTGTGGGCGATTGATATACCGCTGGTGAAATTGAATAATGAGAGACATTCACCAGTCAAATTGACTCAACGATTATGTTTTCGAAATGATGAAATTGGGTCAGACTTTACCTCATGATGACTCACTTTGAATTGATAAATAACACCAAGATATTTCTCACAGAAAACAATAATGTTTATAATTGATGCTCATATTGAGTTTCCATAAAACTTATAAGCATATTGGTATAAAATTCTACTATTTGTAAACTATGTTGTAAGAAATCACTGTTGACAGCCAAGCTTCATATACCTGATGTGACAGAAACATCACTCATATTAAATGTGGGTTTTTTTTTAGTAAAATGAACTCAACAAACTATTTCTACCTCATAACAAAGCTATTTGCAAAGCAATTACAAAGCTATCATTATTCTTCAATGATGATTTTTTATGTGCATGAATCTCACGTGGTATTTGATCCGTTGTGCTTATAGTACTGACAGTTTAAACGATGACTCACGGACGTCACCCACTCACAATGTCTTGAGCCTACCTGAAAAAAGCGTGGGAAAAGATGATGTAATACCATTCTCCTCTTCAACAGGAAATGTACTGCATTCATCACGGTCGTTCCCCAGATGCCCGTAGTGATATAAATTTAATTTTTAGGCTCTTAATTCTTGTGTAACAAATTCATCATCGTCAGGCGTAAAGGGTTAAATGTACTTTTACATCAACTACTGCAGAGAATTTCATAAATAACCTTCAAGAATGAGCAACTATAATTGGATCACTATCAGACAAAACTCATGCGGCTAGCAGATAGGTGGGTCGCACTTTCCCTCCGAGTGTATTTGGACCGTCCTCAAATGCGCATGCACCATCGTTTGAAGAGAGGCGGGTGGCTAGCACTGCATGTCACTGAGGGGTCGTGGGTATGCTTTCAGTCCTTCCTAGATATTGGTGGTCATGTGATATGGAAGGCAATACCTTTTTTATCTCTAAGAAAAAGTACAATTCTCAGAAAAAAAACTAGCATAGCAGTTATGTTCATATCTTTGTAGGAATAACATTCATGAAATGTATCAGTCAGGATTTAGGCCTCATCATAGCACAGAGACATCACTCGTTAAGTTTGTAAATGACCTATTGGTGGCCTCCAACTATGGCTGTGTCTCCCTGAGTGTGTTACTTGAACTTAGAACAGCCTTTGACACTAGTGATCACATGATTCTCCTCGACAGATTAGAAAATGTTTTGGAGTCAAGGGAACTGCCCTCTCCTGGTTTAAATCTTGTTTAACTGACTCTTGTCAATTTATAGATGCAAATTGTGATTTCTCTGTATGTTTTAATGTTCAGGTTGGTATTCCACAAGGTTCTGTTCTAGGCCTTTTTTTCTGTATACATGCTTCCTTTGAATGCAACCGTGAGGATGGGCACAAACAAGTGTCCGTCCTCATGCCGGTCCCAAGCCCAGATAAATGCAGAGGATTGCGACAGGAAGGGTATCCAGCGTAAAACATTTGCCAAAATACACAGAAAGCATATGACAGGGTGCCGAGAGAGGAACTGTGGTATTGTATGATGAAGTCTGGAGTGGCAGAGAAGTATGTTAGAGTGGTGCAGGACATGTATGAGAGATGTAAGACAGTGGTGAGGTGTGCTGTCGGTCTGACAGAAGAGTTGAAGGTGGAGGTGGGACTGCATCAAGGGTCAGCTCTGAGCCCCTTCTTGTTTGCTATCGTGATGGACAGGCTGACAGACGAGGTTAGCCAAGATTCCCCATGGACTATGATGTTTGCAGATGACATTGTGATCTGTAGTGAGAGCATGTGTAGAACAAGTGCAGGAAAATCGAGAGAGGTGGAGGTATGCCCTGGAAAGGAGGGGAATGAAGATTAGCCTCAGTAAAACAGAATACATGTGTGTGAATAACAAGGACCCAAGAGGAACGGTGAGGTTACAGGGAGCAGAGAAAAGGAAGGTGGAGGATTTTAAGTACTTAGGGTCAACAATCCAGAGAAGTGGAGAGTGTGGAAAAGAGGTGAAGAAGCATGTGCAGGCAGGTTGGAATGGTTGGAGAAAAGTGTCCGGAGTGATGTGTGATAGGAGGGTATCGGCAAGAATGAAAGGAAAAGTGTACAAGACGGTGTTGAGGCCAGCGATGTTGTATGGTTTAGAAACAGTGGCCCTGGGGAAAAGACAGGAGGCAGAGCTGGAGGTAGCAGAGATGAAAATGTTGAGGTTCTCTTTGGGAGTAATGAGGATGGATAGGATCAGGAATGAGCACATCAGAGAGAAAGCACATGCAAGACATTTTGGAGACAAAGTCAGAGAGGCTAGATTGAGATGGTTTGGACATGTACAGAGGAGGGATAGTGAGTATATTGGTAGTAGGATGCTGAAGTTGGAACTACCAGGCAGAAAGCCTAGAGGAAGACCAAAGAGACGATTCATGGATCTGGTGAAGCAGGACATGAAGGTAGCTGGTATAAGAGAAAAAGGATAGGGTGAGATGGAGGCAGGTGATTCGCTGTGGTGACCCCTGAAGGGAAAAGCCGAAAGGAAAAGAAGACACTATGCGAACTGCCAATACTAATTTCGTACCGGATCGGTCGAGGCCCGGGTTAACAACGACCGCCATCAGTGCTGTCAACCAACAGGGTGCTGGTGGAAATTGGGCTACTATTGGTCAAAGTAGAAGAGGTCGAAGAAGGAGAGGCTGAAGAAGGAGAGACAGGAGGTATGTTCGTAGGCAGAGAGAAAATAGGAAAAGCATGAGTATAGGACTGAGAGTAGGGACTTTGAATGTTGGAACTATGGCAGGACAAGGTAGAGACCTGGCTGACTTGATGCAGAGGAGGAAGGTGGACATACTGTGTGTTCAGTAGACCAGGTGGAACGGTAGCAAGGTTAGAAGCTTAGGAGCAGGGTTTAAGCTGTTTTTTCATGGTGTGGATGGGAAGAGAAATGGAGTAGGAGTCATCTTGAAGGAGAGGTTTGTCAGGAATGTTCTAGAAGTGAAAAGCATGTCAGACAGAGTGATGAGTCTCAAGTTAGAAATTGAAGGTGTGATGTTCAATGTCGTTACTGCTTTTGCCCCACAGGCAGAATGTGAGCCAGAAGAGAAGGAGAGATTCTGGAGTGACTTAGATGAAGTGATGCAGAGTACCCCCAGAGGTGAAAGCGTGGTCATCAGTGCAGACTTCAATGGACATGTTGGTGCAGGCAACAGATGGGACAAGGAAGTGATGGGCAGGTTTGGTATGTAGGAGAGGAACACAGAAGGACAGATGTTGATAGATTTTGAAAAAAGGATTGGATTGGCTGTGGTGAATACTTTCTTCCAGAAGAGAGAGGAGCAGAGGGTGACTTATAAAAGCGGATGTAGGAGCATACAGGTTGTCTACATCCTGTATAGGCGATATAATTTGATGGAACTCAATGACGTCAAGGTGAAAACTTTTTTCATAAATCTGTCATCAATTATTTATTTTTATTCAAAAATAATTAGATCGAGTCAAAACAAAGAAAATTACATGGGTTTGTTTGATTGTTTGTTTTTATGATGATGATGATGAAGAAGAAGAAGAAGAAGAAGAAGAAGAAGAAGAAGAAGATGATGATGATGATGATGATGATGATGATGATGAAGAACAATCGGTTGTGAGAAGCTCTGAGTTGAGAAGTTCGGGAGGAGCTCGGAGTAGAACCGAGGATAATAAATTACAATATTACTAAAGTGAGAGAATTTATTTTGCATCGATGGATTTAAAATGTGTTTTAAAAATGTTTATTATTCATTCTTTTGAAAAGTTTATTCAATTGTTTTAATCATATGTCATGTCACCGAACTGTATTAGTCTATTGAGGATTGTTTATTATTTATTATGATTATTATTTTTTACAGCAATAGGTAAAGAGTAAAAATATTATTAAATAATATTATACTGTATTATAAAAACATTAATATTAAAAATATATTTACCATTCTTTAGAAAAAGTTGATTCAGTTGTTTGAATTACATGTCACCTAGATAGATAGATAGATAGATAGATAGATAGATGAATATCTATAGTATATATAGATACATAAATAGATTCTTATCTTTAGTTATTTTGTAGAGTTATTATTCAGGGAGGTGGTGTCCTGGTGGTATAGGGCGCTGGATCGCAGGTCCTAAGGTTGGGGGTTCGAGTCCCACTCTCCACAAGGTTGTCACCCCCCCCCCCCCCCGGCTGTCTATGGTCCGAGGTTCATGTAAAAGAACCATTGAGAACCAAGAACCAATAACTTTGGTAAAGAGGATCTGCAGAGCCATCAGTGTGTTTCTGTCCCGCGTGAAAGGGTTGTATAGGGAAGGGCATCGACCTAAAAACCCATGAACCAAATCAAACATGCCAGTTATTCACTGTGGCGACTCCTGATTCAGGGAAAAAGCAGAAAGGAAATCTCGTTATTATTCAAGTTATGAGAATTCTCTCTCTCTCTCTCTCTCTCTCTCTCTCTCAAACACACACACAGAGCTCCTACACTGTGTGCTGTGCACTCTTTCATCGCCTGTTCCACATTACAGTGGTTTGTAAGTTTTTTGTCCTCCCCTGGTGCAGGTCTCTTACAGCCCAGGGAAAGATTCTCTCGGCGAGACTCATTATAAACAGAATAATGTGGATTCTACACACACAGATTCCTGATCATATCAAGTTTACACACCGTTGCTTACATTCATTCATTCACTTTCTAAGCCACTTAATCCTAATTTAGGGTCACGTGGAGACTGGCGCCCATCTCAGTCGACTTTGTGCAGGGCAGGCCATTGCATCACGACACACATACAATCATTCTGACTCAGTCACAGCTCGGGATGATTTAGAACAGACAGTTCACACACTATCATCTTTTTGGAAATTGGGAGAAAACCGGAAAACCTGGAGGAAACCCACGAGAGCATGGAGACCACGCAAACCCCACCTAAACGCCCTAAACGCACCTTGCTTGTGAGATGAACCTGCTAACCATTGCACCACCACGCCTCCTGGCCTTGCTTCCATAGCAAGCAAAGAAAAATAAAATAAATAATTGAATAAACGGATAAATGCCCCGCCCCAGGAACTGCTTAGTCATGTTACAGTGACTCTGTATTGACTATACTCTTCAAACACTGTTTTACATTCATTCAACCAGTTACATGCATTTCAACCAGTTATTCCTACTGGGGTACGGGAGAGGTTGACTCAGCTCTGTCTCAGCTAACTCTGGAGTGCACCCTGAACAGCTTGCCAATTCTGGAAAAATCTGGAGCATCCAATTAGATTAATATGCATGTGTTTGAACTGTGGAAAGAAAACTGGAGTATCAGGTGGGAACCCAGGCAAGCACGGGAGAACCTGCAGAAACCACACAGAAACATCCTCACCGAGCCAAAGACCTTCTCGCTGCGAGGTGGACGTGTTCACCACAATGCCTCGGTGCCTCTACTTATTTACATCCAAAGGCGATTTATTAAAACCAATCCACATAAAAGCATATAGAAATTTTCTGTGAGTTTGGAAAAACCCACTGAGCCCTGAAGAAGCCCACACGGACACAGGGAGGAAATGTGAAGCAGATTGCAGAGAGTGACTTGAGTTCAGGATCAAACTGGGTATCTCGGAGCTATAAACATTCAACCATGTTTATAAAGTGTGTTGAGATATTCAGAGTGAAACGATACTAAAGTGATATGAAACGGGTAGCAGGTTGGAACAGTGGCACAGTAGGTAGCACGTCTGCCTCACAACTAGAAGGTTCTGGGTTCAAATCCTGGGCCCAGGCATTTCTCCTATTGTGCATGGTTAATTGGTTGTTTCAAACCTCCCCTAGGTTTGAAAGTGAAAATGAATGGTTGTGTTTGTGCTGCACTGCGATGGCCTGGTGAGCTGTTCAGGGTGTACTCTGCCCTGGCACAGATCCAGATAAGATGATGATCTTTGTGACCCTATTATGGAACAAGCAGCTTAAAAATGTGTGGCATGAAATGTTGACTTTACAGAAAGTTCTGCGTTTTGTACTGTTTGTTAGACAAACCATTCTGCTTTATTTATTTTTCCAATCGTTGCTCATGTCTGTGCTTTATATATTCCTCATGTGAGGTTTCCGCTGTTAGGAATGGTATTAATAAAACTTTCACATGTTTTGTGCTGTCCTGAGGTTTAAAGTGTCTGAAAGCTTTTCCCCAGTTTGCATTCACTTATAATCATATTGCTCAAAGCAAGCTGTTTCAGAACCTTTCATACTTTTAAATTACTTAAAGTCAACATTTTACCTCATTCGATATTTTAATAAGGCACATCCTAATAAATTCCCAAAGGAATGTCAATGGCGATGCTAATTAAATATAAACGCTCAGAGGTTTGGTCATTTTTAGAAAGTGTTTTGAAAATCGGATTGAACAGAAAAGATGCATTTAATAACTATATATGAGGAGCCAGTTGGGGACACGGTGGTGCAGCGGAAGTCTCGCTACACAGAAAGAAGGTTCTGGGTAAAAACCTCATGGTTGGTCGGGGCACATATTTTCCCTGAGCTTGCATGAGTTTCATCCTGGTGCTCTGCTTCCATCCAACGTTCCAAAGATATTCCCATTAGGCTAAAGGATGATCCCACCTAGGTGTGAGTGTGAATGTAAAAGGGTTGGTCTCAGGAAAGACATCTTTGTAAAAATATTCACTCACGAATCAGCCATTTATCAAACGACTGAATGCTTCTCTGTTTGGTGGGATGGGTTCTCAGGCCACACTGGGTGAACAGCTTATCAGAACATCGTAGGACAAGATACACAGAGCCAATCATACTCACGCTCTCACCGAGGGTCAATTTGTAACAGCCATTTAGCCTAATGTGTGATTTTGGACAGTTGGAAGAAACCGGAATCCCCAGAGGAAACCCACAGACGCACGGAGAGAACATGCAATCTCCACACAAAAAGCCCAGGCTAGTTAATTGACTCCAGGACCTTCTTGCTGTCAGGCAGTGGTAGCCTGGTGGTAAGGTGCTGCATTACAGATCCCAAAGTTGGGGGTTCGAGCCCCACTGTCATTGGTTGTTATTGCTGTCCCCCCCCAGAGCAGCCTTAGGTTGTCCGAGGCTGGCCATGTCTCTCACTATCTCTGGTGAGAGGCATGTAAAACAACCATTGCTGACTTTCGAGAGTAGGCTGCATACCCGTCGGTGTGTTTCTGTCCTGCGATGGCATGGTGAGATGTCCAGGGTGTACTCTGCCCTTGGCCAACATCAGCTGAGAGGACACCAGCCTTCCCGATTAAGTGGTGCAGAAAATGAATGACCTTCTTGCTGTGTGCCAGATACACTAACCACATGTCACCTGAAAACTGTGGAAGCAACACAACAGTTTTGTGTGTGTGTGTGTGAGTGTGTGTGTGTGTGTGTGTGAGTGAAAGAGACAGAGAGAGAGAGAGAGCGCGAGAGAGAACGAGAGAGAGCTGTCCAAGGGGTTCCTGGCCTTCACATAGCAGTTGAGTGAGATAGGCACCGGTCTGCCTGTGACACTAGTAAGATTAAACAGTAAAGTAAATGAATGATTGGCACAGATTTTAATCCTGATGCTGTTCTTGATGCGACCTTTCACCTTTTCCCAGGTTTAGGACCAGGCTTGTGTGTGTCTTTGTCTTTTTTCTACTGTTCCCATTGTGTTTCTGCGTTCAAAGTTTGAAAGTGTGATACGATGTTCAGTTAACTTGTAATTTGGAAAATGTGGAATTGTGGGTGGGGGCAACATTTCTGATGTTATTCCGTACAATACGTATTTGTGCTTCTCTAAAAAACTAAAATGGTGGTAAGTAATTATATCCCAACTTTGGACAGGTACTGCACATCGGACAAATACGTACAGTATTGTGAAGAGGCATTCGCGTTAGCATTTTGCAAGCAGTGTAATAAATCACCCGTCTGCTTCGTGTTTATGAAATAAAAGGATACATTTGCATATCCCGCCAGTATTTCTGATGAGGTCGAGTTGTGCAGGATACAGTTCTGCACATGCACGGATGATGCTCCACCTTTAATCCCGCCTTAAAAATTTACCTGTACATTAATGATTAAGGCTTCACAACATGCTAATAAAAGCACTAGATGCACTTACACTATTCTAATGTTTGTTATGTGTGTTTAATATATTTAAATCGATTATTTTGCTCAATATGCAGTTCTATTTCAGTGCCAAAGTTTAAAACATTAAACTTTTCACAAGTACATTTTTCTGATGATTAGAATTTTTATTTTAATGACTTAGTAGTTTTGCATTTTCCGAATTTCAATAGCTTACTAAATATTAAATTTATGAAACACAAATGGAGATAATTTTAATTATAGGAACATTAAGCAATACGTGATTCAGTATAATAGTGCTACATGTACATCTTGTAGTTGTACTACTTTATTTAATGTCATTTTAACTAATATCAAATTGTGCATGTTCCAGGTTTATCAGGATGTCAGCAGTTCTTCCTACAGCCAATTATGTGCAGACTTGAAAAGTTCAAGTTTGGCGTTATATGGCTGCCCATGCACATTTTCCACTGACTGAGGTAATCAGCCCTTGATGCATCATGTGTTGGTGACTCATTCTGAGGGCTTAAAGCTTGGGGTGTTTCTCTTTAATGTAGCGACCCAAAAACATGGGACAGTGCCGGTCTAGTGGTATAGGGCGCTGGGTCACTGATCCTAAGGTTGGGGGTTCTAGTCCCACTCTCCACAAGGTTGTCACTGTCCCCCCAGTGCAGCTAACTGGGCTATCAAAGGCTGGCCGTGTCTCTCACTGTCTATGGTGTGAGGTTCATGTAGAAGAACCATTGCTGATTTTCAATAAGAGGAGCTGCAAAGCCGTCAGCGTGTTTCCGCCCTGCGATGGCCTGGCGAGCTGTCCAGGGTGTACTCTTGTTAGGAGCAGGTAGATATTTGTGTGAATGTAAATATAAAAAATAATGGAAGAGAGTCACATGGGGTGATTCAGCTGTTTGAGTAGGTAATTTTCCATACGGGACCGATGCTGGTGGGTCAGGTGATTGTGGAATTTTTCACGGAATGGAAAATTCCAGAACAGCAGGGAATCTATATTAAGGACCTGTTGCCGACTGGCCACACTCTCTTACAGTCTCCTCCAGTCTCTTCCGGTCTCTTACAGTCTCCTCCAGTCTCTTCGGGCGGATCACGGATCAACTCAGCTCATCACCCAAGTTTTGTTGTTCGGGACTTCATCGTCGAAGTCCATCATCCACGTCCACACACAGCCCACGCGAGGATGGTCATCATTTGTTTCTGTCGAACGCGGGATGGTGACCCTTTCCCCGCCAGCACCTGCACCATCTCTAAATGTACCCTGCTGCGGGTGCTTGGTGACTCTGGGCCTCTTTGTTAATTTGTATGTGGTTTAGCTTTAAGATGTAAATTAAGAACTTTGTCTTATTTTGTTCATATTATTAAGTGTATATAGTTTGGATAATATGGATAGGATCAGAAATGAGTATTTCAGAGGGACAGCCCATGTAAGATGTTTTGGAGACAAAGTCAGAGAGGCTAGATTGAGATGGTTTGGACATGTACAGAGGAGGGATAGTGAGGATATTGGCAGTAGGATGCTGAGGTTGGAACTACCAGGCAGAAGGCCTCGAGGAAGACCAAAGAAGAGATTTATGGATGTGGTGAAGGAAGACATGAAGGTTGTTGGAGTCAGAAAAGACGATGCAGAGGACAGGGTGAGATGGAGGTGGATAATTTTCTGTGGCGACCCCTGAAGGGAGCAGCTGAAAGTAAAAGAAGAAGAAGAAGATAGTTTATGTCACGGTCTGTCGTGCTTTGCTGGTTTCACGGGGCAATTTCAATCCTCGGGATTTTCCTATCCGTAACAACTCTGCCCTCGCCCGGAGTCGGCTAGGATGGGCGCGAGCCTCCCCTGACCCGAACTAGGATTAAACGGTTACAGAAAATGAGGTGAACTTTTCCGTTGTTTGCTTTTCAAAGATAAATGAATTTAATGTGGAAAAAACTTGAGGGGATCAATTAAAAAAGTAGAAGACTGCTATAATGGGGTTTAAAATTTTTAGTTGAAAAGACAAAGGCAGTGTTTTGCAAAGAAAATAATTAATGGAAAGGCATCAAATTTTTAAAGATCTAGTTTGAAGAAAGAGTTACTTGGGCTGCACACATTAAAAAATAACTGACAAGTGCAAAAAAAAGTTTAAATATAATGAGATGTTTAATTGGAAAGAATAGCAGGGCTGACATAGCTGCAATGATGCACACACACACACACACACACACACACACACACACACACACACACACTAATTGGATCAGTGTTGGATTCTGGTTGTGTGGTTCTGGTTCAGTGCAGGTGCATCACTGAAGGGTTCTGAGTTTACACAGGAGAAATATTTGCATTAGTAGAAGTGCAGACGATCAAAACGACACAAGAGCATTAAGGTTCGTTATTACTTCAGATTCAAGCTCATTATTGATTGGTTTACAGTGCAATCAATCACCCAGCAGACCAGACAGGGTGCATTGCCGCCACCTGTTGGTCCGACATATTCGTCAGACCTTTTAAGAAGTGTGGTGGGAAAAAAAACATTTCTATTCTCTTCATCAAAATGTGAACATTCAGCTGTGGACTCTTAGTGGGTCCGGTGGTGTCGTGGTTAGGGTGCTGGGCTACAGATCAGGAGGTTATGCGTTTGAATCCCACTTCGTTCCCCACTGTACTTAGACCTCTGGGCAAGATCTGAACCACAAGTGTGCGTACCTCTGTTCACCCAGCAGTATAAATGGGTACCAGTAAAAATATACTGGGAAGGTAACCTGCGATGGATTAGTGTCCCATCCAGGAGGAGATGTACTCCTGGTCGCTTCACTCCATGGAAACCAGGAATAAGCACCGGCCTGATGAGCCACTTGCTCGGGTATAAAAAGCCCAACAGACTTATGGACTCTTTTAGTACAATGACTGTCAAGTCAGTACACGATGCATATTTTCATTATCTGCCATTTTATTTCCTGTAACCCCTACATGTGTCCATACAAATATTGTACACAGTCCCATCATCTGTATGTATGTACAGTAGGGCCGCACGGTGGCGTAGTGGTTGGCATGTCTGCCTCACAGCAGGAAGGTCCTGGGTTCAATTCCCAGCTCGGGCGTTTCTGTGTGGAGTTTCCATGTGCTCCCAATGTTTGAGTCGGTTTCCTTCCACGGTCCAAAAACATGCACAGTGGGTTCATTGGCTGTTCCAGATCGCACTGATGTGTGAATGGTTGTGTGAGTGTTGGCCCTGCGATGGCCCGGTGAGCTGTCCAGGGTGAACCCTGCCCTCGCCAAAAGTTGGCTGAGATGGGAGCCAGCCTCCCTGTGACACTAATTAGGATTATTAATTACATTTATAGGATTATTAAGATACAATTAATCAGTGGTTCAGAAAATGAATGAATATATGTATGTATACAGTATGTGCTTAACTGCAGCTCTGAAAACCGAAGTGAAAACAGCTGTGAAGTTCATCACGAGATTCCTACAACTGACAGGACGTCTGGGAGAAGAACAGCTCCAGCAGTTCAGCAGTTCTTTGGAGAAAAGCTTAACAGGTGAGATGATAAGAGCATCACACACCTGTAACGTCTGCCAAAGCTATTCTGCAGAACATTTCATATTTCTTCCATCTGCTTTAAACAGTTTGATTGTCACTGAAATGCACTTGTTTAATTTTTTTTTAACAAGTCTGAGATGAATGATTTCACCCCTTACTAGAATTTAATGAAAAAATATAAAATCATTACTATGACATTTAATTAAAGTCACAATGCAGCAAAAATTACTGTCGATAACAGGCGGAAATAAACAACTTGTTCAAGCATATTTTATTTATTTATGTTTTTTAGAGCATTACGAGGACCACTGGTTTCCTGATGTTCTGTTTCGAGGTTCAGGATATTGCTGTATCCGGATCAATCACAAGATGGAGCCCTTAGTACAGAAGGCTGCTCTGAGAACAGGCTTCAGCTGGGACCTGCTTTTGTCCCTCTTACCCAGAGAACTTACAATGTGGGACGACCCCTACCAAATGTCCTATCATATAGGTGAGGGGCGTCCATAGCGCTGAATACAACTCTTCAGGGGAGAGGAGGCACAGCGCTACACATGCTGGAAGAGGTTTTGGCGTTTGAGCGCAAGCTGACAGTGTTTGTGAGAGATTTAGAGAGAGGAACACTGTCTCACTTCCCCTCCTTAAGGGAGTTCAAACAAGCGAACAAGGTGATAAATTCAGAGTATTTGCAGTCTGCAATCACTGCAATGCAAGCATCGTTTGGGAAACGATTCCAAGAGTTCAGAGAGGGAAAAGCCGCATTATCCTTCCCCGTCGCTCCCCTGACCATCGACCCATCCCTGTTAAATGTGTCTGCATTTGCAGGTGTAAGTCAACCTGATCTCGAGCTGGAGCTGGCTGACATAGCTGACAGAGATATATGGGTGTCCGAGTTTGAACGCATGAGAGATATATTTATATATATGCGAACATATTCATTTCAGATGTCAAAAAGTGTTTGCGGCTCCCAGTGTTGTCTTTTCCGTTGAAACCGGGTCGAAATGGCTCTGAGTGTTAAAGGTTGCCGACCCCTGGTCTACATGGATCCATCTCACATCTTTCAATCAAGATGTTTTTACAGCTGCTGCTGATTTAAACAGATATTCACTGGGTCATTAAATATGAACTGAACTAAATGAAATGTGTGCTGTATCAGCAAAACGCTGCATTTTGTACATTACTGAAGATTATAAAATACAAATCCGGTGGTGTATGTGAAGTGTCATAATTACAATGTACAGTCTCCACTGAGTGTATTGGCAAAGGCAGTTCTGTTCAAACATATCTGCGAAAAGATACAGCTTGCCAGGCCATGGCAGAGCAGAAACACGCTGACGGCTATGCAGCTACTATTGATGAAAGTCAGCAATGATTCTTTTACATGAATCTCCCACCACAGACACTGAGAGACATGGACGGCCTTTGATAATTCAGACAGCTTCACTCGGGGGGGGGGGCAGTGACAATCCGTTGATAGTGAGGCTTGAACCCCTGACGGGCCATCACTGCCTCAATGTTTAGGTTATCAGAAACAATAAAATATGTTGGAACCAGAAAATAGATATAAAGCTATAATAAGTGTCTCACATCTGTCCCAGGAACATGTGACTGACAGGAGTGAGTTGTTGCTTAGGTGTGCCAACTGATACTTTAAACGATCAATATCTCTGAATGTCTATAAAAGCCGAGGGTTTTGCATGTGAAGAGGACATTCAGATGTTAAAAAGGATAAACCAACAATAATACCAAAGGACTGGGTACAGGACAAAAGTCAGACATTTCTTTAAAAATTATCGACTACCTCACTGATTATCGACTACCTCACTGACCGTCCACAGTACGTGCGGCTGTGAGTCAAAGGTGGCAGTCTGCAGCACGGGGGCACCCCAGGGCACCGTCCTCTCACCCTTCCTTTTCAACATTTACACCTCGGACTTCACCTATAACACAGACAGCTGCCACCTCCAGAAGTTCTCGGACGACTCCGCCATCGTGGGCCGTGTGTCAGAGGGGAACGAGCTGGAGTACCGGTCGGTCATTGTCGACTTCGTGGACTGGTGTGAGCGCAACCACCTGTGCTTGAACACTAGAAAGACGAAGGAGATGGTGGTCGACTTCAGGAGAAGCACTCTAACATACACACACACTCACTGGTGAACATCCAGGGACAGGACATTGAGACAGTGGACAGTTTCAAGTACCTGGGCGTTCACCTTAACAATAAACTGGACTGGTCCCACAACACCAACGCCCTGTACAAGAAGGGCCAGAGTCGCCTCCACCTTCTGAGGAGACTTAGGTCCTTCGGAGTATGCAGACCTCTGCTCAGGACAGCCTCTGCAATCCTCTATGCTGCCATCTGCTGGGCCACGGGCAGCACAGAGCAGGACAGAAAGACTAAACAAGCTGGTCATGAGGGCCAGCACTGTCCTAGGCTGCCCACTGGACTCTGTGGAGGAGGTGGGTGAGAGGAGGATGGTAGCAAAGCTCACATCCATCATGGTCAACAGCTCTCACCCACTGCACCAGACTGTAGAGAAGCTGAGCAGCTCCTTCAGTGGACGACTGAGACATCCTCAGTGCAGGAAGGAGCGCTACCGCAGACCTTTCATTCCCACCGCTGTCAGACTGTACAACGCCACTTTGTAACTGTCTGTAAAAAAAAAAACGGTTATGCGCAATAAAAACCCCGTGCACTTTAATCAACCACATCTACCCCACTGACTGTGAACCATATCAACCCATCTACTCTGCCCTCAGATACATGTACACCAGTGGAGTCGTGGTTAGGGTGCTGCACTCATGATCGGGAGGTTGTGTGTTCCAGTTCGACCCCCACTGTGCTAATACTCCAGGGCAAGGTCTTAACCACAAGTGTGCCTCTGTTGACCCAGCAGTATAAATGGGTACCAGTAAAAATATACTGGGAAGGTAACCTGTGATGGTAGCATCCCATCCAGGAGGAGTTGAACTCCTAGTCGCTTCACGTTATGAAAACTGGGGATAAGCACCGGCCCAATGAGGCACGATGGCTCAGGTGTAAAAAGCCCAATGGACTTTACGTTTAGAAGCCTAATGTGGGAGGAAACTGGAGGACCCTGAGGAAACCTGATTTTACCTCAACTTCTAAACGTGAACACATGTCTTCTGAAATGACTTTATACGTCCTGGAGTTCACATACTGGAAAAGTCGTACAATTGGGAAAACATTAGGAAAAAAGATTGAATAATAAATTCCCTTGCACACAATCAACTCAGCACTGGCTGCTTAAGTCCATGCAATGGAGTCCACTGCACTTACAGTTATGAGAGCAAAGCTTGTTCGCTATTTTCTCACAATCCACCAGAAGTGACAGAAACCTGACAAAGAGCCAAACGGTACTGTATGGTGACTCCTTAAGACAAGTTTTGGGTCTGATTTTCCAACACCGCTTGAAATCTGTACTTGACAATGACAAACAGTTTCTCGGTTTCACCTGTAACGTGTTTTTATGTCAGTCAACACACCACAATAAAAATACAATATAACCAAACCTAATGTTTATCTTGACATACGTTCTTGTTATAGAACAATATATGTATCCCCCACATGGTCAGCAGCGATACCCTCGAGAGTGGTAACAGGCATTTTTGATGAATTGACCTGTGTGACCTTGGAAAAACAGGTCAAAGTAACCCAATGTCTCCAAGCTGGTGTGGTGGTCCGTAGGGACCATTCAACACAAATATAAAATAAATCCAGATAAACAGCCACTGCCAGAATGTTAAGAAGTGTTTGTGATGGCAGCGGATGAGGCAGCAGCAGCAGAGAAGCCAGTAAAACAGCATCCCATGCCTCAGGGAGATACAATACTCAATAAGGGACAAATACAGGGATTCCTCACTACTTCCTGCTTCAATTCATGCGGCTTCAGTGCACTGCGTTTTTTTAATATTTATCAAATCAAATTAAAAAATAAGGAAATTAAGGAAGAATAGGGGAATATGGGAAAGAGTTCAGGAAAATGCCACAAAAACAAGGTCAATTATGAAAAAAAAAATCCCCAAACACAAAACAAAGCACAACCCAAAACCTTTTTGTGAGGTGCGCGTCTGAGTGCGCGTGCGTCTGTATAAGTGTGTATTCATATTGTATTTACATTGAATATGTATTTATTGATATTATATATACATACATGTGATCCTACTTCACGGAATACGGTGGTCGTGGGGGGATCTCGGTCCCAATTAACCGTGGAAAGTGAGGGATCCCTGAACTTCTCAATCCTGAGCAATATTTGATATCTCTTTACATCAGTGGTCTCCGACCTTTTTTGCACCAGGGACCAGTTTTATGTAAAAGTTTCCGCAGACCAATTTTCGCTCTAATAAAAAGTTTCCGCTCTCATAAAAAAACTAGAATTTGTATATGAAAGATTTTGTTTGCGGACCAATATCAAATGATCCGCAGACTGGTATTGGTCCATGGACCAGAGTTTGGGGACCCCTACTTTACATGACCATGTGCATGTTTCATGTGTCCCCTGTGACCGTTAAATTAGCTCAAGGTGTCCCAGTTTCAATAGACCTGAAAAACGTGACACTAAGTATAACAGAATTGAACCGATTTGAATTAGGAGATCGAATTTCAATCGGTTACTAGAGTGTGTCCTAGAGGCCGTCCAACATCAACATAAAATAAATCTATGAAAAACCGGCACCACTAGGGTGTTAACAAGCAAACATGTGCACGCAGCTGATGCAGACAGTCCCTGAAAACATACTATCACCCACATTTCATGGAGGATACAATAAAATTAATGAAATGCTGGATGTTTTGGCACACGTGTGAAAGTGGAAGGAAAAACACTGTCACAGATTGATATGTATCTCAATAGCTGGCTCTCTTCAGCTCTCTCAGTCAGCGCACACAGAGTCCTGAGGCTACAATTCAACACCGCTTCTCTCTGACTCACGTTAACGACAAACTTCAAATCCACCAACTGGAAAAGCTTCTCGAGCAGAGGACTACGGGAGTGCAGCTCACCGCAGCCATTCTCTGCGGTGCTGCTAGTACCTGAACTCCACGGCCGGCAGAGTCGCTTTTCATCGGGCTTCTCCGAACCCTTTCCATCTTGAGCATCCAGAACAGAGTTTACAGCTTCAATGCTTTCAGACACAACATGATACAGAGCTTTCAAAGCTGCTATGGCAAATTCCTTTGTGCACTTAAAGTCTCCTCCACTGTGGAGGCAGAGCTGCTTTCTGCAGGAGGGGAGAGAAGAAAGAAAAAAAAAAAAGAATCCATTGTGATTATCAGTTATGCACAAAAGCCAAATAAATACATAAATAGATTATAGGATGTCTACAACAAGTATTCAAAAATCAAACACTTCGTACAAAGAACACATTCATGAGGTTGATGCTAATTTTACATTTTAATCATGTTATAATGTCATCATTTTACATTAAAGTCTCCTTTTGCAGAATCGTTTTCATTTGATCACAATATTATTTTGACATGCTGGTGACATTACAGTACAGGGATCGCTCGTTACTTCGCGCTTCAATTCATGCGGCTTCAGTGCATTGCGTTTTATTTTTTTTTTAATATTCATTGAATTAAGGCGATGATTAAGGATGAATAGAGGGAAACCGGCCAATTATGCAACAAAAACCTGAAACAAAACAAAAACAAAAAAAAACCCAAAAACCTCCCATCAAAACTACTTACATTGTTGTGAGGTGCGCATCTGTATGTGTGTGTATTTATGTTTTATTTACATCTTATGCATTATTTTTCATATTTAATTGTTATTATAAGCATTTATAGCATTGAATATGTATTGATATTGCATACACATAAATGTACCTATACGTCAGTGGGGGGGGGGGGGGGGGTTGGTCCTACTTCGCAGAATTCAGTGGTTGCAGGAATCTTGATCCCAATTAACCGTGGAAAGTGAGG
This sequence comes from Plotosus lineatus, assembly GCA_024760905.1. Lineage (NCBI taxonomy): Eukaryota > Metazoa > Chordata > Actinopteri > Siluriformes > Plotosidae > Plotosus > Plotosus lineatus. The sequence continues at coordinate 4,577,480 of CM045744.1, forward strand.
GATCCCTGTATGCAGTTTGATGGGCAACTTAAAACTCATTCATAACTCGGCACAAAAAAGCACCTTCTTCCATGTATATATACAGGAATGTCTCACTGCTTTGTGCTTCAATTCATGCGGCTTTAGTGCATCACGGTTTTTTATAAACATTCATCGAATTAAAAAATGAGGAAATTAAGGAAGAATCGGGGGGAAAAGTTAAGGAAAATGCTGTAAACAAGGCCAATAAGCAAATAACCCCTCAGCAAACACAAAACAGCCCAAAATCTCCCATCAAAACTCCTTACATTGTTGCATGTGTGTGCGCGTGCGTGCATGTATATGTGTTCTCTTCTTCTCATGCAATACCATCTGTATGTGTGTGTATTTATATTTTATATATCTTAAGTTATTTTTTTACTGTGAATATGTATTTATTATTGAATATATATTTATTGATATTATATACACAAGGTGGTGTTGGGGATGATCCTTCTTCACTGATTTCAATGGTCGCGTGGTGATCTCGGTCCCAGTTAACCACGGAAAGTGAGGGATCCCTGTATATAATTAGTTTTTACAGCATTTTTAAAACTTGATTCAGATTTTTTTTTTATTAATAATATTTTGCAAGAAAGCCAGTCAGCAGGGAGATAGCTTGTTGGCATGGAGCAACATGAAGCTTGGCTTTATGTGATAAGATAATATCTATATCAGAGGTTATAGATTCCTGGGGATCTGACAGGCGCTCATCCCTACCTGATAGAGCACTTTCTCGAAGGAAACCATTTTCTGACCTGTTAGTGGTCTCAAGTGCCTGGCAATAAAGGCTGATGTGGTAGTGAAGTAAAGGAAGGAGGCGAACAGCAGGGGGACAAGACCTTCTGAGGAGCTGAGAAGGAGCACAGCATGTTAGCATGGACAGTCCTGACATAGCCAGACTCTGATGCTGATAGAAGTGCGCTCGGGGCTGATGGAGCGGCCGGGTGTCTGTGGAGGATGTGGTGGAACCGACTGAAGTTGTACTGGAGAATAAAGAGAAGGGTTTAGATAATTCCCTTGATAAATAACTTTACATTATCGATAAGGATAAGAATGAAACAGATGGCCTTCTGTATATCTCATAAAAAAGCAATAAGCCACCTGAAAGTGTGTGTTAAACTGTTATCACTGGTAGAGCTGTTTGCACGGCAGGGTAATAAAGATCAACACTAAACATGAATTACAGGATAAAAGTCAATTCATTCATTTTCTGGAACCGCTTAATCCTGATTAGGGTTGCGGGGCAGCTGGCGCCCATCCCAGCCGACTCTGATTTATAACTCTCTGATTCTCTGACTCTGATTCACTGTGCACCACTCTTCCTTCATACAGTGTCACCAGTCTGTAACATTGGGCCATTCCATGGGCAGAAAAATGCCCATGACCAGACAGCATGGTTAGGATGAAGTCATTCTTCTCTCTCATGCCAATCACAGCATCAGAATGGCGTGAATCTGTGAGATTAAATATATAAAAGAGCGTGGATATCAAACCCCCCAGTGCATTACACTTTATGTGCAGTAGTTGCCTCATGTGTTTCAGAGTACAGTTGGCCCTTGACTATTCGCAGTTTTGCACTCACAGTTTGCATATTCGCGGACTGCCGAGCAACTCACGTGATTCAAATTCAGCCAATGGCTGTCCTCCTTCCTGCTGATTGGTTGAGATGATGTAATGCTCCTTTTTCCTCATTCGTGCACAAGTTGTCAATGAGCCTTTTTTAGTGTGTTTTAATTACCAGTTAAGTTCTATGATGTCACTCAAACGCCTGCTAAGCACCAGAAAAAGGTAATTAGGTTGGATGTCTCTTCTGAAGAAATAAGACTTTCTCCGGAAGAAACGACAGTTTCCTCTGAAGTGCCTGAAGAGAAATAATGCTCTGAACTGTTGTAAAACACTCCACTATTAAAGTCTTTTTCAATTATTATTCCAGTACAGTACCTAAGTTAATGTTTAGAATGTTTGTATGTATGATTTGATTTACTGTGATGTAGCATGTTTCTCATTTTGTTTTGTTTATCCAATTTATTACATTTCTTGTACTTTTATGTCCTTTTTGTCAATGTTTTGGGAGACTTTGATTTTGGTGCAGTGCCTATAACTGACTGTTTACTCTCCACTTCGGCTGAGGGGTGTGGCTGAGCCGCACAGGGCTCACACCTGAATTCATTATTCTCATTTACTCCCAATAAACAAAAGCATGCTCACCTCTGTGCCAGAGGATTAACTCACATCACATCACCACTTCTGTCCTTTGTAATGCTCTCTAACTCTAAAGCTCTGTTTTCTACTCGCTCCGGCTGAGGGGCGTGGCTGAGCTGTTCGGACTTAATGCAGTTCATACCTGAATTCAGTCATCTCATATCGAATGCAATACCTTCCTCAAGTGGGCATTTTTGAAAACTACAGTGCTGTATGTTTCAAGGACAATGCATTTAAAGGTGTTTTTATATGTATGCTGTATAATGTTTATATTTTCTCATCAATAAATATCACAGTAAAAATATTAAGTTTTTCTTAATGATTACTACATTTTAGTAGATTAATACTGTATTAATGAGTAAGACTGTCTATAGAATGTGTTGAAGAAGCATATTTTATCACATGTAATAGATACATAGTATTTTACTTCCGGTTGCTGATTTGCACATGTAATATGATACATGGAGTTTTACTTCCAGGTGCAGAACTCTCGGATTATCTTCATTCGCAAGAGGGGCCGGAACCGAACCCCCACGAATATCAAGGGCCTACTGAACACACTTTATCCTTAACTGGTACATGTTCAGGAAGACATAACTAGTGGGTGGGAATTGGAAATTGATTAAAAACTTGATAGAAAAAGAACTCCCAAGTAACAAACAATTGAAGCTCATCTCATTATGACCCTCCACAACTAAACGTTTCCTCCCTAATGCTAGTAATTTACACCAAGTTCCCAGAGGTGTACCATTACTAAAACTAACCCAGCTACTGCTATACACAGGGCATGTTTCTGCCACCACAAGACTACTATTTGTATGGTGGAGTATTCTGAACACAACACTGACACTTCACACAATGAAATAGTTTGCTATTAATCAAACACAGTGCTAAAGTACAGGACTTACAGACTAGTGCGGTCTGGGTGAGTGAATAAGGCAGGTAGGGCATCTGGACTGATACACAGTAAGTGACAAAGGCTTAAAGAGCTTGGCTCCAAAGGGTGCTGGAGCAGCAGATTCAGTAATGTCGGTCCTGCAATGACAATTTAACATCAGCCTCACAGCAGCATAAATCCCATTAAATAAATTAATAAACATGAATATACTCAGCCAGATGGATGGATGGATATATTGACAACCTTATAATCACCTTTGTGACGGGTCTCGTCCATGTCCCGATCAGCAGTTAAGCTTGTATGCCCTTTTTCAAATTTACCCTGGCTTAGTGTCCCACCTATTTTAGTGAGAAAACATCTACCGGTTTTAACTACAGAAGTCATCATGAAAGAACAAAGATGATGGTTTCACAGGAAGCTCAGCTGAAAATGACCCTTGGTCACAAAGGTACGATTTCCAGGTGAGTTGGCACTGCACACGGGGAGAATCTGTGTCATACGGAGTGTATATTCTTTCTTTTAGAGAACAAATCTGTAAAACACACAGGCTGTTTGTTTCCCATTTCTTACAGGAGTACCGACGACCTTCACACCATGTTCAGAGTTCTGCAGTTTACACTTCATTTCATTCATCTCAGCTTCCTTAAAGTGCAACTCTGACTTTAGAGATTCTACCTGAACAAGATAATGGAATAACATTTTTAAAAAAGACTTCTTATTGGGGATGTAGACTGACACACTGATACCCTGTTACCTAAAATGTACACAATGCTTTCATATGTGAATTAGTATTGTTCACTTTGAACCAAAATTGCATAGAGTACTGATAAATTACCCACCACGTGTCTCACATTATACTCAGCTCAGTGTCTCAATCTCAGTGCTGATCTCATGTCTGGCTGTGCAACTATGAAATGACGTTATCTACTTATATATACTGTATATAAATAAACAAATAAGAAATGCTATAAAGCTAAAAACCGAAGTCGTACCAGCCTTAAATCTACACTCACTGTTTTTTTTGACATGCAATTTATCAAATGTTATTTCATTTATTATTCCCATTATTCGTACACAATGAAAATTACAGTTCATTAACCCCCTACTAAGCTAGCATCCTTTAATTTAAATAAATTATCATGCATCACCTTCGCATTATACATTTCCATGGGTGCTAATTGGCCGAGCTCTTATTGGAGGTAGGGATGGCATACACATGCCTGCATGTGACTTACAGCAATCATCTATGAATCGGGGATGCATGAAGGTTCACTCGTACATGTACACTGAACCCTCACTTTTCACGGTTAATGGGGACCGAGACCCTCCGCAAATGCCGAATTTCCGAGAAGTAGGATCAACCCCCCCTGATTGACGTGTACATGTATATGTTATATAATATCAATAAATACATGCTGAATGCTATAAATGCTTACAATAACAATGAAACATTCAAAAATAAATCTTAAGATGTAAATGAAATATAAATACACACAGACGCGCACACACACAAACACCCACACAAACACGCACCTAGAAGCACACACGCATACAGACACTCGCGCACACACATTCAGACGCACGCGCACACACATTCAGATGCACCCGCATGCATACTCAGATGCGCACCTCACATAAAAATGCATGTTTTGATGGGGGGTTTGGGTTGTTTTTGTTTGTTTTGGTTTTTTTGCATAATTAGCCTTGTTTTGTGGCATTTTCCTTCACATCTTTTCCTATTTTTCTGATGAATATTTTTGAGAAAGCCACGATCCAATGAAGCAGCAGGAACTGAAGCGTGAAGTAGCGAGGGATCACTGTATATCACTTTCCCTCCGAGTGTGTTAGGCCACCATCCCTGAATATGATAAAGATGTGGGTAGGAGCATCACGTTTCACAAATGGGGGGCATGTGCTTGCTCATGCCCCTTCCTGGTTGGTGGTGGTCATGTGTGATAGGAAAGGCAATGCCCAATAGGTGGGAGTTGGATCCCACTAAATTAATGTGGTGGTCGTGGTAATGGGGGGATCTCTGACATTTGAATTTCACCACCAGTGACGATGCAGTAAATATCGTAGATGCCGATTAATGATTGTACAAAACCTGAAAAATTATCACGTCGCTGATAACAAGCCGGTTCATTATGAATCCATGTTCTTGCTCAATTCATATGATGATATGATGTGTACACCTTCTTCGAGAGCTCCTTCTCTTTTTCACTCTGAGTATGAGTTCTGTTTCTCTCCAGCTCCAAATGAATCTGTCTCTGCTGATCCTTCTCCTGATTGGCCAGCTTGAGTGAGTCTCGTAGAACTCGGATTTCACCGTTCTTCAGGATTTGCTCCTCTACCTCCTTCAGCTGCATGTAAAAAAACAGGTCAATTCATCAAACATTTTTTTTTATTATTTTCGTTTACAGCTTAAAGAATGTTATTTAATATTATATGATGTGCACAATCAAACCCTCATAGAGTTGTTAGCAGTTTAACCAAGTTTGTCAGACTCCGTATGATCCACTACAATCTAAAACGAGTCTGTAAGTCATGTGCGTGGATTATCACCTGCAGGTTACAATACCAAACCAAAAGCTCGATTATTCCCTGAAACATACCATTTGTTTGTCTAGACAGAAACCTCACAGTAATTACAGTGATTGTTCCGCATTAAATATGGGCTCTGTATAAATGGATAGTATGTACACACACCTTTCTCTTCAACTCCGCTTGCTGTGCTTCCAGACGTCTGCAGTACAGTTCATCTCTGTCTGGTCCATTTCCTTCAAAATCAGAAGCAAAAACAAGACCATTAAAAAGTACAAGGGGAACCGTATCAATCTGATATTAAGTATTCACACAAGCTTAACACTGGATATTCTGGATCATTACTGAATTTCAACTGGCACAGTTCTCTTGCTGCTCTCAGCTTGAGCTTCTCTTGTGATGGCCAGGGATGCAATGATGTCAATTTCCTCCAGGTCATCCTGAGTGAAGTCGTTGTCATCCCTGAAAGCATCGGTCTGAACTGGATCATCATTGTGTAACCCTTTAAGTCCCTTGCTTGAGGATATGCCATGTTGGCCCAGGATTCTGGGGAATCATAAATATAAAATATAAATTAGTCATGGGGAATAATAGTGTAACAACATGCCTTTTTAGTTCTTTTTTTTTTTTTGCTGAACCGTTAATCCCACTATTAGGGTCATTGGGAGGCTGAAGAAAACAAAGGTACATCCTGAACAACTTTATCCAGTGTCGGTTGAGAAAGGCTCCAGCTTCTGTGCGATCATATTATTTAGAAGTTGAGCAAATGAGTGAGTTCGTTCGTGATTGAGAGGGTGAAAAATATCATCCTCATTAGTTATCTATACTGCTGACCATCATGGGATAAGCAGGAGTCTATTGCAGTCGATACTGGTTGAAGGCAGGGTACACTATGAACAACCCGCCAGATCATTGCAGGGCATGCTGTTTAGTTCGTTTTTAAAGTTTAGGGGTGTTGGTGGCTCAATGGTCAATCCTCTGGGTGACTGATCAGAAGGTTGGCAGTTCATGTCCCAGTACCACCAACTTGTCGATGTTAAGTTTTTGAAAACTGCTTAGTTGTGTGAATGAATGCCGTCACTGCAAGGTGCTGGAAAAGGGTGGAGACCGAATGCTGTAAATGTGCAACTTTTAATCTTTTACCAGGGATTTCTGGGTGAGTTTTTGCCCTAAAGGGGAAATCTATCAAGAGCAACTTTATTCAGAATTAAATGTTCTCTTTATTCGTGTACAAATGTAATCATGCCAGTAGTTTTGTTTTTATTTTTCACCAGACTGTTAAATAATTAATCACTAATAGGATATCTTACTGAAACAAAATAAATTAAATTAAAGTTAATTAAAGTTAATTAAAGAAAGTAAATTAAAGTTCCTCAATGTTGGTTTTCTTTTACAGAGGTGCTTAAAAAGATTGTATTGCAAAATAAAGAATATTGGAAAGGAAACTAAGAATTATTATTATTATTATTATTATTATTATTATTATTATTATTATTATTATTATTATTATTGTTGTTGTTGTTGTTAATACAGTGTCCGAGGCCAGAATCCCAAATTATACATAATATGATCTGATCAGGTTCAGGGGGTCGGGCGGGAGATAAGGGGAGCTCATGCTATATAAAGCATTCTGTGATAAACAGGGAAGTATTTATAACTCACCTGAACTCAGACTTAACCAGCAGATGTACAGAAATGTCAGTAAATGAAAAAGAAAGAAAGAAAAGTATAAATGATGGCGAGCTCGCGCTCTGCGTTGTTTCCCCTGAACCACACGCTAACCGGTTAGCTCAGGAGGAAGCTAAAGGCTATCTGGAGATTTAACGGTTTGCTTAAACCGTGTAGAGCTTATTGCTGTTTAAACCGGTCACAAAATAACAACACTCTCCTCAACATGTTGTGAAAAAAAAATCACTTTATTTAAGGGCTTTTAAATTCGGAATAACACTTGTTTCACAGAAAGCCGCTTCTTTGTTGAAGTTTGAGGCTGCGGATTGAACAGAACAGTTCAGCAAGAGTATGACGTCATATAATAGCGCTGTCTTATTGGTCTAAAGTTGCAGCGCGTGCTGCAGCTGCTCCTGATATTTCCTGCTGCAAGGAGGAGACATGTCTGTAGAGGTTTTGCAGTCACGTGACATGCCGAGTAGCAACTCTGTTTATGCCGCCATATTGGAGTGAAAACAAATGTACACTTTGCCGTTGAGGTGCCTGTTTTTAGCGTGGTAGATTATATAAATCTGAATGTCGACAGCTGTAATACAATCCCAGTGCTTTCCGAGCTCCCAGATAATTATGATAACGATCATGAACAACAGTATATTCAAAAACGACGGTTATCAGGGCTAACAAATGACCCATACATTTTGCCCAATGGTTTGTTTGTTAACTGAATGGATGAAGCAACGGCCAGGATACCTGGTTTAACATACCCAGATCTTCTTCTTCTTCTTTTCCTTTCGGCTTTTCCCTTCAGGGGTCGCCACAGCGAATCATCTGCCTCCACCCCACTGCCTTAGTAAATCCAGATTAACAGTTTCAGATAAACAAGCAACTTTGAACTATATACTTAATGATATCATCCCCCAACCCCATCACCTCATTCTAGAATGTTTTTATTTATTATTATTTTTTTTTATATATATACTGAATCTACAATTTTATATATATATATTCACACCGGAAATCACACGCGTATGTGTGACCATGTCTTCTTAGCAGAGGCAGAGTTATAATCTTACAAATGTTTATGGAAGGTTAAAAGCCTAAGTCAAGAAATAAAGCATAAAACAACAGTAACTCTGTCCTTGACACAAAAAGCATCATGGTAGATTCAGCTTCATAATAGCCGATGGGAGGAAGCTGCGTCATCCCTCCTAGACAATGGGAAGCCAGCGAGGCGGGATGTTGGGGAGATATGCAATGGGAGGTAGCTGTGTCATCCCTCCTAGCCAATGGGATCCCTGTCCAAGGTGGCGTTCAAGTGAAGGCGACTTGAACGACAGCTCAGTTGTTAGCCAATGGGAGGCCAGCGGGTCGGAATGTTTGAACGTCATTGATGGGAGAGCAGCTCGTGTATTGTTTGAATGGCGCGTTTGAATTTTTAAGATGGCACTTTCGAAATGTGAACTTTGTTTCGTTTCCAGAGACAAATTTTTTTGTTAAAATGTGTTTCGTAACCTGCATTTTTCGTTTGGTGAGACTTTCGTAAAGTGAGGAACCACTGTGTGTATATATATATATATATATATATATATATATATAGCATGTTACCCTTGTGTTAAGACGTCGTGTCTGTGATCTTTGTGTTTACACTGTTTTGTGGACTTTTGTGACCCTAAGCAAATATGGTTGGTCAGAAGCGTAAGCCTACTAGCATGGGTGAAAGTCTCATACACAGAGATGAATTAACTGTCTGCTCAGATCGGCGCAATCTACCATGCATACTCGGTTAAGCAAGGAGAGTTGTAAAATGAATGAAAATCCGAATCCAAAAGAAAGAACTCTCCACTCTGCTGGTGATTCACATCAGTGCAGGCTGAGTTCTAAACGAGTTCAACGGCACCCTTGCTCACTTGAAAGACCGGAAGTCCGTTTAACCCGCAGCAAGTACATTACTTTCAGTTTTGAGCGCCTCACATATTGTAAGCTTAGATTGGCTGTTTTAAGCTTCATGGAAAGTGACTCGGTATGAATCAGTGACTAATTTGAAATTATTGTTAATATTATTTGATATTATTTTACAATGTTATGTTTATAATAATTGATTTAGGGGTGTTTTATGAGATACTGTAATGGTACACTCATCTTGTTTTCCATTCACCTTTTTCCGGGGTCACCACAGTGAATCATGGGGTTCACATGTTTGATTTGGTTTAGGCTTTTCGGGGCAGAAACACACTGATGCCTATGCAGCCTACAGACTTCTCACACTCATGTGGGTGTTAATTTTCGAAGACATTGGAGCATTTTATTCTCATTCAGGCACAAAATTGTTCATAAAGCCAGGCACTTGTGATGTTGGCTGAGGCCTGGTGTAGTTATCATTTCATTTCATCCCAAAGGTGTTCAGTGTGGTTAAAAACAGGGCTTTATGTAGATTTCTGGCATACTTCTGTTCTAAACTTATTAAACAGTGTCTCACGGAGCTTGATTACGCATGCGGTCACGGCAAACTTCAACAAGCAAGAAGAGGGCGATCTAAATTCTAGAGCATTTAAAGATATTCTAGTGAATACCATGATTCAAACCTGAAAGCGCTCCCTTTGCTCCTATTGGTTCGCAATTCAAAACCACGTCCTGATTCAAAGAAACGCCGTGAGCTGGTCCTGATCATAGTCATTGGTTCGTTTTACGAGGAGTCACCAGCTAACCAATCAGATCAATCAATCCCTTGCTTAAATTTAAGTGGAAAATGAAGTCACATAACTTGAGCAGGAATATAAAATCTAAAATAATGTGTGAAATATTAGTCACAAATGTTTATTGTCATAATTCTGACAAATGTTGTTATTTTAACGAAAAGAAAATGCATCACTAAAGTCTTACATGCTACACTCTCATTGGTTGAGTCAAAATATCACAAATAATATAAATATTTCAGCACTGTCTACAACAGCTCTTCTTTTCCTTTCGGCTGTTCCCTTCAGGGGTCGCCACAGCAAATGATCTGCCTCCATCTCTCCCTATCCTCTGCATCTTCTACTCTTACTCCAACGACCTTCAGGTCCGCCTTCACCGCATCCATAAATCTTCTCTTTGGTCTTCCTCTGGGCCTTTTGCCTGGTAGTTCCAACCTCAGCATCCTACGACCAATATACTCACTATCCCTCCTCTGTACATGTCCAAACCATCTCAATCTAGCCTCTCTGACTTTGTCTCCAAAACATCTAACATGTGCTGTCCCTCTGATGTACTCTTTTCTGATCCTATCCATCCTCGTTACTCCCAAAGAGAACCTCAACATTTTCATCTCTGCTACCTCCAACTTTGACTCCTGTCTTTTCCCCAGGGCCACTGTCTCTAAACCATACAACATTGCTGGCCTCATCACCGTCTTGTACCCTTTTCCCTTCATTCTTGCCGATACTCTCCTATCACAAATCACACAGGACACTTTTCTCCATCCATTCCAACCTGCCTGCACGCGCTTCTTCACCTCTTTTCCACACTCTCCATTGCTCTGGATTGTTGAGCCTAAGTACTTAAAATCCTCCACCTTCTTTATCTCTGCCCCCTGTAACCTCAAAGTTCCTCTTGGGTCCTTGTCGTTCACACACATGTATTCTGTCTTACTAAGACTAACCTTCAATCCCCTCCTTTCCAGGGCATACCTCCACCTCTCTAGATTTTCCTCCACTTGGTCTCTGCTCTCACTACAGATCACGATGTCATCTGCAAACATCATAGTCCATGGAGATTCTTGTCTAACCTCGTCTGTTAGCCTGTCCACCACCATAGCAAACAAGAAGGGGTTGAGAGCTGACCCTTGATGCAGTTCCACCTCCACCTTGAACTCTTGTGTCACACCGACAGCACACCTCACCACTGTCTTACATCTCTCATACATGTCCTGCACCACTCTAACATACTTCTCTGTCACTCCAGACTTCCTCATACAATACCACAGTTCTCTCGGCACCCTGTCATATGCTTTCTCAAGATCCACAAAGGCACAATGCAGCTCCTTCTGACCTTCTCTATACTTCTCTATTAACATCCTCAAAGCAAACACTGCATCTGTGGTGCTCTTTCTTGGCATGAAACTAAACTGTTGTTCACAAATGCTGACCTCTGCCCTGAGTCTTGCTTCCACTATTCTTTCCTATAGCTTCATTGTATGGCTCATCAACTTTATCCCTCTGTAGTTGCCACAACTCTGTACATCTCCCTTGTTCTTAAAAATGGGCACAAGCACACTTCTCCTCCACTCCTCTGGCATCTGCTCACTTTCTAAGACCTTGTTGAATGTTCTTGTCAGAAAATCTACTGCTCCCTCTCCTAGACACTTCCATACCTCCACAGGTATATCATCAGGACCAACTGCCCTACCATTCTTCATCCTCTTCAATGCCCTCCTCACTTCTCCTTTAATAATCTTTGCTACATCCTGCTCCTCAATGGTCACCTCTTCTACTCTTTTTCTCTCTCATTTTCCTCATTCATCAGCTCTTCAAAGTACTCTTTCCATCTTCCCAGCACACTTCTGTCATCAGTCAATACATTTCCCTCTCTGTCCTTTATCATTCTAACTTGCTGCACGTCCTTCCCATCTCTATTTCTCTGCTGTGCCAACCTGTATAGATAATTTTCTCCCTCTTTACTATCCAACCTATCATACAAGTCATCATACGCCCTCTGTTTGGCCTTTGACACTGCTACCTTTGCCTTACGCTGTGTCTCCCTATACTTCTGTTTACTCTCTTTGGTCCTCTCAATGTCCCACTTTTTCTTAGCTATCCTCTTCTTTTGTACACACTCCTGCACTTCCTCATTCCACCACCAAGTCTCCTTATCTACTTTCCTTCCAGAGGACACACCAAGTACTCTTCTACCTGTGTCCCTGATCACATTTGCTGTGGTTGTCCAGTCATTTGGAAGCACTTCCTGGCCACCCAAAGCCTGTTTCAACTCCTCCTTGAAGACAAAATTACACACTTCCTTTTTCAGCTTCCACCACTTTGTCTTCTGCTCTGCCTTTGCCTTTTTCACCTTTCTCACCATCAGTGTCATCCTGCACACCACCATCCTATGCTGTTTGGCAACACTCTCACCCACTACTACTTTGCAGTCACTGACTTCCTTCAAATTACATCGCCTACACAAGATGTAGTCTGCCTGTGTGCTCTTACCTCCACTTTCATAAGTCACCCTATGCTTCTGTTTCTTCTTGAAGAAAGTATTCACCATAGCCATTTCCATCCTTTTTGCAAAATCGATCAACATCTGTCCTTCTGTGTTCCTGTCCTGGATACCAAACCTGCCCATCACTTCCTCGTCCCCTCTGTTGCTTGCACCAACATGTCCATTGAAGTCTGCTCCAATGACCACTCTTTCACCTCTGGGGGTACTCAGCATCACTTCATCTAACTCACTCCAGAATCTCTCCTTCTCTTCTAGCTTACATCCTGCCTGTGGGGCATAAGCACTAACAACATTGACCATCACGCCTTCAATTTCTAACTTGAGACTCATCACTCTGTCTGACACTCTTTTCACTTCTAGAACATTCCTGACAAACCCCTCCTTCAAGATGACTCCTACTCCATTTCTCTTCCCATCCACACCATTATAAAACAGTTTAAACCCTGCTCCTAAGCTTCTAGCCTTGCTATCTTTCCACCTGGTCTCCTGAACACACAGTATGTCTACCTTCCTCCTCTGCATCATGTCAGCCAGCTCCCTATCTTTTCCTTGCATAGTTCCAACATTCAAAGTCCCAACTCTCAGTCCTAGGCTCACGCGTTTCCTCTTCTCTCTCTGCCTACGGACACGCCTCCCGCCTCTCCTTATTCGATGTCTTCGACCAACAGTAGTCCAATTTCCATCAGCACCCTGTTGATTGACAGCACTGATGGCGGTCGTTGTTAACCCGGGCCTCGACCGATCCGGTATGAATTCTGTATTGATCATTTGCATTTTTAAATTTGGCAGAAGTGTTACGCCGGATGCCCTTCCTGTCGCAACCCTCTGCATTTATCCGGGCTTGGGACCGGCATAAGGGGGAGAGACACTGGTTAGTGCCCCCCCCCCCGCCGCCTTATGGCTGCATTCACTGTCTACAACAGCAGCTCCAAAAATTTGCATGTGTAACTACAGAAGCAAAACAAACATAAAGTCCAAGAATAAGCTGTAAAGAGCAAGTGCACCAATAGCAGCTGGATGGCTGGTGTGGGTGCATGACTATGTACGAGACAACATCCAGCTCATGGCATGGAGCATCAAAATTGGTTTTCAAGAACTCTAAAGAAGGGCAACACTAAGGAACAGTAAGTCATGGGGTCATGGGTTTGAGTCCCGAGTTCGACTCAGACATTTTTATGTGGCGTATGCAGGTTTCCTCAGGATCCTCCAGTTTCCTCCCACATTAGGCTTCTAAACGTAAAGTCCATTGGGCTTTTTACACCTGAGCCATAGTGGCTCATTGGACCGGTGCTTATCCCCAGTTTTCATAACGTGAAGCGACTAGGAGTTCAACTCCTCCTGGATGGGATGCTACCATCACAGGTTACCTTCCCAGTATATTTTACTGGTACCCATTTATACTGCTGGGTCAACAGAGGCACACTTGTGGTTAAGACCTTGCCCAGAGGTCTTAGCACAGTGGGGTCTAACTGGAACACACAACGTCCCGATCATGAGTGCAGCACCCTAACCACTACTCCACTGGCCCCACAACATTAGGCTTGTAGGGCATTATAAATTGTCACCAGATGGGCGTGAGAGTGTGAATGGTTGTGAGTCAGTGTGTGTTAACTCTGTGATGGACTGCAGAGCTGTTCATGGTGGAACGCTCCTCCTTTGCCCAGAGTTGGCTGAGATAGGTTCCAGCGTCCCTGCGAATTCATGAAGCTCATCAGCAAATTAATAATTGTATTGTTTTGTAGTAGATTTATATCACATTTTATCCATACTGAATATTCTGCTCAAAGCGTTCTTTGATGTTTTTTGTGCTCCGGGCACCTGTCGTCAATGTGCGACGCCAGTTATTGCGTTGTTCTTTCCTTTGATGCTGAGCGCCAAGCAGGAAGCAACAACTACCAAATTTTAACGTCTTATGGTATGACGGCGGATTCGAACTCCGACCTTCTGAAGGATAAAGTGGACGCTGTACCACCTGAGCGAAATCCCCTGTAATAATAAGTGAATGAATTGACAGTTAATTATTTCAATGCTCTAACTAAACACATGAATGAGGAACCTTCGGTTTAACGTCCCACATTCATCCATAATCTACTATATAAGAGTGGGCGGAAAGGTTCATGACCACGATGCGGTGGACGAATTTGAGCAAAAGTGATTAATTTTCCTCCAGAATGTCCTCTGTGCTCAAGCTTATGTGTCACTTCTCCATCAAGTAAGAGGAGCCAATCCCGACTGACTTCAGGTGAGATGTGGGGTACAACCCTCCACAGGTCACCAATCCAGGTCAGGCCGAACCCAGATACGTTTGCGTTATGTTGTGTGGTAAAATTTACAAACAGTCCAAATTGTTGCCCGGTCCATTTTTTAAAGAAATGTCTGACTTTTGTCCTGTACCCAGTCTTTTGGTATTATTGTTGGTTTATCCTTTTTAACAGGGTTAAATTTTAACAGGGTTTTATAGGGCGCTGGATCGCTGATCCAAATGTTGGGGGTTCGAGTCCCACTCTCCACAAGGTTGTCACCCCCCCCAGTGCAGCTAACTGGGTTATCAAAGGCGGGCCATGTCTCTCACTGTCTATGGTGAGAGGCATGTAAAAGAACCATTGCTGACTTTCGTAAAGAGTAGCTGCAAAGTCGTCAGCGTGTTTCTGTCCCTTGCTAAAAGGGTTGTGACAGGAAGGGCAGCCGACGTAAAAACCTCTGCCAAATCAACCGTGCGAATCAGATGGTTCGCTGTGGCGACTCCCGAGTAAAAGGGAAAAAGCCAAAAGGAAGACAGACAGACATCCTTTTTAACATCTGAATGTCCTCTTCACATGCAAAACCCTCGGCTTCTATAGACATTCAGAGATATTGATTGTTTAAAGTATCAGTTGGCACACCGAAGCAACAACTCACTCTTGTCAGTCACATGTTCCTGGGACAAGTGCGAGACACTTATTATAGCTTTATATCTATTTACTGGTTCCAACATATTTTATTGTTTTTGATAACCTAAACATTGAGGCAGTATCAAAGGCCGTCCATGTCTCTCAGTGTCTGTGGTGGGAGGTTCATGTAAAAGGATCATTGCTGACTTTCATCAATAGGAGCTGCATAGCCGTCAGCGTGTTTCTGCTCTGCCATAGCCTGGCAAGCTGTCCATGATTTTGTATTTTCTAATCTTCAGTAATGTACAAGATGCAGTGTTTTGATGATACAGCACACATTTCATTTAATTCAGTTCATATTTAATGACCCAGTGAACATCTGTTTAAAACAACAGCAGCTGTAAAAAAAAATTATTGATTGAAAGATGTGAGCTGGATCCATGTAGACATTCACTACCAACAGCCACACAATGAGGGATCCTGGTGGTGTCGAGTTTCTGATTGTCACGAGTAAAAGGGAAAAAGCCGTCTGATCGACTTTACGACCGCAAAAGTGGTGACGCATGATTCATGTGATTGATGGCAGTGCAGCGCGAGTGTTGTGTACGAAGGTTGTTTGTGCTTCCGGCAGCGCCAGCATCTTAAAAGGCCAAGCAGGAGCTGGTGCAGCTTTACTGCTCAGAGCAAATCTATTCATCCACTTTCAATGGCACGTCACTGTGGCGCGAAGCTGAGAACCAATCCTTTCTGTGTGGGCGGGTCCGATACCTTGAAGCTCTAATTTTATTGGACTCACGCGCTGCAGTGTTTATGTGACAGGAAGCGCATCCCAAGTTTTGGCAATCAGCTGGTCTGCGGGTTGAAGTTTTTCCATGTCTGTCTTTTTGTGTTTGTTTGCCAGCTGTGCTTGGCTTCGTGGAAATGAGCCGATCAAAACGAGGGAAATTTATCTCTTTACTCAAACAACACGCGCAGTCTGTGGCTGTTATAATCCAAGAAAATTGGAGTTTGAAGCTATCAGACCCGCCCACACAGTGGAGTACAGAAAGGATTGGCTCTCCGCCACGTGTCACAGTGAAGTGAATCGAAAATAGATGTATAGATTTAGAAGATGCACATATCTGCATTACCCAGTGATAAGTGTCTCTTCTTGTTCAAAATGTTTCGTGCTATTGAGAACACGCGCTCTGACAGCACACGAGAAGCAGGGACTTACCATTTTACCATACTGAGAGTCAGGACGGACCATTTACCATACAGAGAGACGGGACGTACCATTCACCATACAGAGAGGCGGGACATAACATTTACCATACAGAGAGGCGGGACGTACCATTTAGCATAAAGAGAGGCGGGATGTACCATTTACTATACAGCGAGGCGGGACGTACCATTTACTCGGGGTGTCATTGAAAATGGCATTTACTACAGACGCTGTCATGAACACAGGAAAGCGATAACGTTAGACGTATCTATCCCTTTTATAGGTATCGATTATCGATCGACGTAATTATATCGGCGCTCTATCGATATTCCCATTGTCAATAACATCTCTACTAATGAGTCCATCTTGTGATTGATCCGGATACAGCGATATCCTGAACCTCGAAACGGAACATCAGGAAACCAGTGGTCCTCGTCTATCTGTCTGTCTTTCGGCTTTTTCCCTTTTACTCGGGAGTCGCCACAGCGAATCATCTGACTCGCACGTTTGATTTGGCAGAGGTTTTTACGTCGGATGCCCTTCCTGTCACAACCCTTTTTAGCAAGGGACAGAAACACGCTGACGACTTTGCAGCTACTCTTTACGAAAGTCAGCAATGGTTCTTTTACATGCCTCTCACCATCGACAGTGAGAGACATGGCCCGTCTTTGATAACCCAGTTAGCTGCACTGGGGGGGGACAGTGACAACCTTGTGGAGAGTGGGACTCGAACCCCCAACCTTTGGATCAGCGATCCAGCGCCCTATACCACTAGAGTGGTCCTCGTAATGCTCGAAAAAACAAAATAAAATAAAATGTGCTTGAACAAGTTGTTTATTTCTGCCTGTTATCGACAGTAATTTTTGCTGCATCATGACTTTAATTAAATTCATAGTAATGATTTTTATCTTTTTTCATTAAATCCTAGTAAGGGGTGAAATCATTCATCTCAGACTTGTTGAAAAAAAATGAGACAAGTGCATTTTAGTGACAATCAAACTGTTTAAAGCAGATGGAAGAAATATGAAATGTTCTGCAGAATAGCTTTGGCAGATGTTACAGGTGTGTGATGCTCTTATCATCTCACCTGTTAAGCTTTTCTCCAGAGAACTGCTGAACTGCTGGAGCTGTTCTTCACCCAGACATCCTGTCAGCTGTAGGAATCTCGTGATGAACTTCACAGCTGTTTTCACTTTGGTTTTCATTGTGAATTTTTCAGAATCTGCAAACAAACAAACCAAAAAAAAAGCATACAGCACATGAATACAATAATTACATGTTGCTTTCCAGGTCAAGACAGTTTATATGAAAGAGAACATTCGCTGATAGAAGTTAGATGTGGCTGATTCAGGTGGCACGTTTCCGTTGGGCCGGCCGCGTCTCTCACTGTCTACGTTGTGAGGTTCATGTTAAAGAACCATCGCTGATTTTCGACAAGAGGAGCTGCAAAGCCATCACAGTGTTTCCGCCCTGCGATGGACTGGCAAGCTGTTCAGGGTGTACTCTGCCCTTGCCCGGAGTCGGCTGGGATGAGCGCCAGCCTCCCCTGACCCTAATTAGGATTAAACGGTTACAGAAAATGAACTGAATGAACTGACTCTTCCGTTGTTCGCTTTTCAAAGATAAATGAATTTAATGTGGAAAAAACTTGAGGGGAACAATTAAAAAAGTCGAGGACTGCTATAATGGGGTTTAAAATTTTTAGTTGGAAAGCCAAAGGCAGTGTTTTTACAAAGAAAATAATTGATGGAAAGGCCTAAAATTTTTAAAGGTCTAGTTTGTATAAAGAGTTACTTGGGCTGCACACATTAAAAAATAACTGACAAGTGCAAAAAGAAAAGTTTAAATATAATGAGATGTTTAATTGGAAAGAATAGCAGGGCTGACAGAGCTGCAATGATGCGCGCGCGCACACACACACACACACACACACACACACACACACACACACTAATTGGATCAGTGTTGGATTCTGGTTGTGTGTTTCTGGTTTGGTGGCAGGTGCATCACTGAAGGGTTCTGAGTTTACACAGGAGAAATATTTGCATGAGTAGAAGTGCAGAGGATCAAAACGACACAAGAGCATTAAGGTTCGTTATTACTTCAGATTCAAGCTCCTTATTGATTGGTTTACAGGGCAGTCAATCAGACAGCAGGCCAGACTTCTTCTTTTTCTTTTCGGCTCTTCTCTTTTTCTCAGAAGTCGCCACAGCAAGCAATCTGCCTCCATCTTAATGGAAGTTATATAAATGATTGGCATGTTTGATTTGGCGTACGTTTTAAGTCTGATGTCATTCCTGACACAACACTTTAGCGCGGGACAAAAACACACTGACGGCAATGCAGCTCCTCTTGTCGAAAGTCAGCAACGGTTCTTTTACAGCCGCTCACCATAGATGGTGTGAGACATGGTCGGCCTTTGATAACCCAGTTAGCTGCACTGTGGGGGACAGTGACAACCTTGTGGAGAGTGGGACTCGAACCCCCAACCTTAAGATCAGCGATCCAGCACCTTCTACCACCATGCCACCACTGCCACAGACAGCAGGCCAGACTTTTTGTTGGAAATGCAGTAGAGCAAACGTACAGAATTCAGACGATGGACTTGTGTGTGTCATCATAGAAATGCTTTTTATTTTGTTTCACACACTGATGTCTGACTTATGTTCATTGCTACACACACACACACACACACACTGCAGGCCATGGCAAATTTGGAAAATGATAAGGTGGCAGAATGAATATACAGAGTGTTAAATGAGGAATGATTTTATTTACGTCAGGGGGCCACAGGCCCATTTTACAGATGCACAGATGAAAGAATACAGTTGAAGTGTCATAAAATATACAATGTTCAGTCCTTTATATCTGACAAAAAATTACATCCCTGTTTCAAGCCAAGGAAGACATATTTAATGAAGGCATTAATATGATTAACATTTGCAGTTGACATCAATTGAACAAATTTATCTTCATTTGGGTCTTTAACAAAATATATACTGAGTGTTAATTGTGCAAAAAGTATTTTTGATTCAATCAAGTCAGGTGGAATTATGCAGATCAGTACCAAATGCACCATGATGCATCACCAAATGCAGCCATGAGGTGCACTAACCAGTGTCTCTCCCCCTCATGCCGGTCCCAAGCCCGGAGAAATGCAGAGGGTTGTGTCAGGAAGGGCAGCCGACGTAAAACCAATGCCAAACAGTTATGATGCAAATCAGAAGTATTACCCCCATACCGGATCGGTCGAGGCCCGGGTTAACAACGACCGCCATCAGTGCTGTCAATCAACAGGGTGCTGATGGAAATTGGACTACTGTTGGTCGAAGACGTCGAAGAAGGAGAGGTGGGAGGCGTGTCCGTAGGCAGAGAGAGAAGAGGAAAGGCATGAGTCTAGGACTGAGAGTGGGGACTTTGAATGTTGGAACTATGCAAAGAAAAGGTAGCGAGCTGGCTGACATGATGCAGAGGAGGAAGGTGGACATACTGTGTGTTCAGGAGACCAGGTGGAAAGGTAGCAAAGCTAAACGCTTAGGAGCAGGGTTTAAGCTGTTTTATCATGGTGTGGATGGGAAGAGAAATGGAGTAGGAGTCATCTTGAAGGAGGGGTTTGTCAGGAATGTTCTAAAAGTGAAAAGAGTGTCAGACAGAGTGATGAGTCTCAAGTTAGAAATTGAAGGTGTAATGCTCAATGTTGTTAGTGCTTATGCAGCACAGGCAGGATGTGAGCTAGAAGAGAAGGAGAGATTCTGGAGCGACTTAGATGAAGTGATGCAGAGTACCGCCAGAGGTGAAAGAGTGGTCATTGGTGCAGACTTCAATGGACATGTTGGTGCAAGCAACAGAGGGGACGAGGAAGTGATGGGCAGGTTTGGTATCCAGGACAGGAACGCAGAAGGACAGATGTTGATAGATTTTGCAAAAATGATGGAAATGGCTGTGGTGAATACTTTCTTCCAGAAGAAACAGGAGCATAGGGTGACTTATAAAAGCGGAGGTAGGAGCACACAGGTAGACTACATCTTGTGCAGGCGATGTAATTTGAAGGAAGTCAGTGACTGCAAAGTCGTAGTGGGTGAGAGTGTTGCCAAACAGCATAGGATGGTGGTGTGCAGGATGACACTGATGGTGAGAAAGGTGAAAAAGGCAAAGGCAGAGCAGAAGACAAAGTGGTGGAAGCTGAAAAAGGAAGTGTGTCATTTTGTCTTCAATTAGAGCTTCAAGGTATCGGACCCGCCCACACAGAAAGGATTGGTTCTCAGCTTCGCGCCACAGTGACGTGCCATTGAAAGTGGATGAATAGATTTGCTCTGAGCAGTAAAGCTGCACCAGCTCCTGCTTGGCCTTTTAAGATGCTGGCGCTGCCGGAAGCACAAACAACCTTCGTACACAACACTCGCGCTGCACTGCCATCAATCACATGAATCATGCGTCACCACTTTTGCGGTCGTAAAGTCGATCAGACGGCTTTTTCCCTTTTACTCGTGACAATCAGAAACTCGACACCACCAGGATCCCTCATTGTGTGGCTGTTGGTAGTGAATGTCTACATGGATCCAGCTCACATCTTTCAATCAATATTTTTTTTTTACAGCTGCTGTTGTTTTAAACAGATGTTCACTGGGTCATTAAATATGAACTGAATTAAATGAAATGTGTGCTGTATCATCAAAACACTGCATCTTGTACATTACTGAAGATTAGAAAATACAAAATCATGGACAGCTTGCCAGGCTATGGCAGAGCAGAAACACGCTGACGGCTATGCAGCTCCTATTGATGAAAGTCAGCAATGATCCTTTTACATGAACCTCCCACCACAGACACTGAGAGACATGGACGGCCTTTGATACTGCCTCAATGTTTAGGTTATCAAAAACAATAAAATATGTTGGAACCAGTAAATAGATATAAAGCTATAATAAGTGTCTCGCACTTGTCCCAGGAACATGTGACTGACAAGAGTGAGTTGTTGCTTCGGTGTGCCAACTGATACTTTAAACAATCAATATCTCTGAATGTCTATAGAAGCCGAGGGTTTTGCATGTGAAGAGGACATTCAGATGTTAAAAAGGATGTCTGTCTGTCTTCCTTTTGGCTTTTTCCCTTTTACTCGGGAGTCGCCACAGCGAACCATCTGATTCGCACGGTTGATTTGGCAGAGGTTTTTACGTCGGCTGCCCTTCCTGTCACAACCCTTTTAGCAAGGGACAGAAACACGCTGACGACTTTGCAGCTACTCTTTACGAAAGTCAGCAATGGTTCTTTTACATGCCTCTCACCATAGACAGTGAGAGACATGGCCCGCCTTTGATAACCCAGTTAGCTGCACTGGGGGGGGTGACAACCTTGTGGAGAGTGGGACTCGAACCCCCAACATTTGGATCAGCGATCCAGCGCCCTATAAAACCCTGTTAAAATTTAACCCTGTTAAAAAGGATAAACCAACAATAATACCAAAAGACTGGGTACAGGACAAAAGTCAGACATTTCTTTAAAAAATGGACCGGGCAACAATTTGGACTGTTTGTAAATTTTACCACACAACATAACGCAAACGTATCTGGGTTCGGCCTGACCTGGATTGGTGACCTGTGGAGGGTTGTACCCCACATCTCACCTGAAGTCAGTCGGGATTGGCTCCTCTTACTTGATGGAGAAGTGACACATAAGCTTGAGCACAGAGGACATTCTGGAGGAAAATTAATCACTTTTGCTCAAATTCGTCCACCGCATCGTGGTCATGAACCTTTCCGCCCACTCTTATATAGTAGATTATGGATGAATGTGGGACGTTAAACCGAAGGTTCCTCATTCATGTGTTTAGTTAGAGCATTGAAATAATTAACTGTCAATTCATTCACTTATTATTACCGGGGATTTCGCTCAGGTGGTACAGCGTCCACTTTATCCTTCAGAAGGTCGGAGTTCGAATCCGGCCGCGTCATACCATAAGACGTTAAAATTTGGTAGTTGTTGCTTCCTGCTTGGCGCTCAGCATCAAAGGAAAGAACAACGCAATAACTGGCGTCGCACATTGACGACAGGTGCCCGGAGCACAAAAAACATCAAAGAACGCTTTGAGCAGAATATTCAGTATGGATAAAATGTGATATAAATCTACTACAAAACAATACAATTATTAATTTGCTGATGAGCTTCATGAATTCGCAGGGACGCTGGAACCTATCTCAGCCAACTCTGGGCAAAGGAGGAGCGTTCCACCATGAACAGCTCTGCAGTCCATCACAGAGTTAACACACACTGACTCACAACCATTCACACTCTCACGCCCATCTGGTGACAATTTATAATGCCCTACAAGCCTAATGTTGTGGGGCCAGTGGAGTAGTGGTTAGGGTGCTGCACTCATGATCGGGACGTTGTGTGTTCCAGTTAGACCCCCACTGTGCTAAGACCTCTGGGCAAGGTCTTAACCACAAGTGTGCCTCTGTTGACCCAGCAGTATAAATGGGTACCAGTAAAATATACTGGGAAGGTAACCTGTGATGGTAGCATCCCATCCAGGAGGAGTTGAACTCCTAGTCGCTTCACGTTATGAAAACTGGGGATAAGCACCGGTCCAATGAGCCACTATGGCTCAGGTGTAAAAAGCCCAATGGACTTTACGTTTAGAAGCCTAATGTGGGAGGAAACTGGAGGATCCTGAGGAAACCTGCATACGCCACATAAAAATGTCTGAGTCGAACTCGGGACTCAAACCCATGACCCCATGACTTACTGTTCCTTAGTGTTGCCCTTCTTTAGAGTTCTTGAAAACCAATTTTGATGCTCCATGCCATGAGCTGGATGTTGTCTCGTACATAGTCATGCACCCACACCAGCCATCCAGCTGCTATTGGTGCACTTGCTCTTTACAGCTTATTCTTGGACTTTATGTTTGTTTTGCTTCTGTAGTTACACATGCAAATTTTTGGAGCTGCTGTTGTAGACAGTGAATGCAGCCATAAGGTGGCGGGGGGGGGGGGCACTAACCAGTGTCTCTCCCCCTTATGCCGGTCCCAAGCCCGGATAAATGCAGAGGGTTGCGACAGGAAGGGCATCCGGCGTAACACTTCTGCCAAATTTAAAAATGCAAATGATCAATACAGAATTCATACCGGATCGGTCGAGGCCCGGGTTAACAACGACCGCCATCAGTGCTGTCAATCAACAGGGTGCTGATGGAAATTGGACTACTGTTGGTCGAAGACATCGAATAAGGAGAGGCGGGAGGCGTGTCCGTAGGCAGAGAGAGAAGAGGAAACGCGTGAGCCTAGGACTGAGAGTTGGGACTTTGAATGTTGGAACTATGCAAGGAAAAGATAGGGAGCTGGCTGACATGATGCAGAGGAGGAAGGTAGACATACTGTGTGTTCAGGAGACCAGGTGGAAAGATAGCAAGGCTAGAAGCTTAGGAGCAGGGTTTAAACTGTTTTATAATGGTGTGGATGGGAAGAGAAATGGAGTAGGAGTCATCTTGAAGGAGGGGTTTGTCAGGAATGTTCTAGAAGTGAAAAGAGTGTCAGACAGAGTGATGAGTCTCAAGTTAGAAATTGAAGGCGTGATGGTCAATGTTGTTAGTGCTTATGCCCCACAGGCAGGATGTAAGCTAGAAGAGAAGGAGAGATTCTGGAGTGAGTTAGATGAAGTGATGCTGAGTACCCCCAGAGGTGAAAGAGTGGTCATTGGAGCAGACTTCAATGGACATGTTGGTGCAAGCAACAGAGGGGACGAGGAAGTGATGGGCAGGTTTGGTATCCAGGACAGGAACACAGAAGGACAGATGTTGATCGATTTTGCAAAAAGGATGGAAATGGCTATGGTGAATACTTTCTTCAAGAAGAAACAGAAGCATAGGGTGACTTATGAAAGTGGAGGTAAGAGCACACAGGCAGACTACATCTTGTGTAGGCGATGTAATTTGAAGGAAGTCAGTGACTGCAAAGTAGTAGTGGGTGAGAGTGTTGCCAAACAGCATAGGATGGTGGTGTGCAGGATGACACTGATGGTGAGAAAGGTGAAAAAGGCAAAGGCAGAGCAGAAGACAAAGTGGTGGAAGCTGAAAAAGGAAGAGTGTCGTGTTGTCTTCAAGGAGGACTTGAAACAGGCTTTGGGTGGCCAGGAAGTGCTTCCAAATGACTGGACAACCACAGCAAATGTGATCAGGGACACAGGTAGAAGAGTACTTGGTGTGTCCTCTGGAAGGAAAGTAGATAAGGAGACTTGGTGGTGGAATGAGGAAGTGCAGGAGTGTGTACAAAAGAAGAGGATAGCTAAGAAAAAGTGGGACATTGAGAGGACCAAAGAGAGTAAACAGGAGTACAGGGAGACACAGCGTAAGGCGAAAGTAGCAGTGGCTAAGGCCAAACAGAGGGCGTATGATGACTTGTATGATAGGTTGGATAGTAAAGAGGGAGAAAATTATCTATACAGGTTGGCACAGCAGAGAAATAGAGATGGGAAGGACGTGCAGCAAGTTAGAATGATAAAGGACAGAGAGGGAAATGTATTGACTGATGACAGAAGTGTGCTGGGAAGATGGAAAGAGTACTTTGAAGAGCTGATGAATGAGGAAAATGAGAGAGAAAAAAGAGTAGAAGAGGTGACCATTGAGGAGCAGGATGTAGCAAAGATCAGTAAGGGTGAAGTGAGAAGGGCATTGAAGAGGATGAAGAATGGTAGGGCAGTTGGTCCTGATGATATACCTGTGGAGGTATGGAAGTGTCTAGGAGAGGGAGCAGTAGATTTTCTGACAAGAACATTCAACAAGGTACTGGAGAGTGAGCAGATGCCGGAGGAGTGGAGGAGAAGTGTGCTGGTGCCAATTTTTAAGAACAAGGGAGACGTGCAGAGTTGCGGCAACTACAGAGGGATAAAGTTGATGAGCCATACAATGAAGTTATGGGAAAGAATAGTGGAAGCTAGACTAAGGGCAGAGGTCAGCATTTGTGAACAACAGTTTGGTTTCATGCCAAGAAAGAGCACCACAGATGCAATGTTTGCTTTGAGGATGTTAATAGAGAAGTACAGAGAAGGTCAGAGAGAGCTACATTGTGCCTTTGTGGATCTGGAAAAAGCCTATGACAGGGTGCCAAGAGAAGAACTGTGGTATTGCATGAGGAAGTCTGGAGTGGCAGAGAAGTATGTTAGAGTGGTGCAGGACATGTATGAGAGATGTAAGACAGTGGTGAGGTGTGCTGTCGGTGTGACCAACGAATTCAAGGTGGAGGTGGGACTGCATCAAGGGTCAGCTCTGAGCCCCTTCTTGTTTGCTATGGTGATGGACAGGCTGACAGACGAGGTTAGACAAGAATCTCCATGGACTATTATGTTTGCAGATGACACTGTGATCTGTAGTGAGAGCAGAGAACAAGTGCAGGAAAATCTAGAGAGGTGGAGGTATGCCCTGGAAAGGAGAGGAATGAAGGTTAGCCTCAGAAAATCAGAATACATGTGTGTGAATGAGAAGGACCCAGGAGGAACGGTGATGTTACAGGGAACAGAGATAACGAAGGTGGAGGATTTTAAGTACTTAGGCTCAACAATCCAGAGCAATGGAGAGTGTGGAAAAGAGGTGAAGAAGCGTGTGCAGGCAGGCTGGAATGGTTGGAGAAAAGTGTCCGGTGTGATGTGCGATAGGAGAGTGTCAGCAAGAATGAAGGGAAAAGTGTACAAGACGGTGGTGAGGCCAGCGATGTTGTATGGCTTAGAAATAGTGGCGCTGAGGAAAAGGCAGGAGGCAGAGCTGGAGGTAGCAGAGATGAAAATGTTGAGGTTCTCTCTGGGAGTAACGAGGATGGATAGGATCAGAAATGAGTACATCAGAGGGACAGCCCACGTAAGATGTTTTGGAGACAAAGTCAGAGAGGCTAGATTGAGATGGTTTGGACATGTACAGAGGAGGGATAGTGAGTATATCGGCAGTAGCATGCTGAGGTTGGAACTACCAGGCAGAAGGCCTCGAGGAAGACCAAAGAAGAGATTTATGGATGTGGTGAAGGAAGACATGAAGGTCGTTGGAGTCAGAAAAGAAGATGCGGAGGACAGGGTGAGGTGGAGGCGGATGATTTGCTGTGGTGACCCCTGAAGGGATCAGCCGAAAGTAAAAGAAGAAGTCTGACGTCACAAAATCATCATCTTGTTTCATGAGCGTTTCATACTATTAGGTTTTAGTTGCAAAATCATTTTGAGTCACTTAAAGTACATTCAGAATACACAAACCAGTAGAGGATTAATATTCAAGATGAGTTAAACATTGGAATGCTTAGCTACAATCAGAGTCTGCTGGAACTACTCTTTGAGTCTTCTGAAACTTGTATCCTCCTTCCAAGCTGCTTGAAACTGAAGTGAGGATCCAGTGGAGGAGCAGGCTGACTCGCTGGTTGTTGATGTGCGTCCTTCTGTGTCATCAGCAGGTAGCTCAGGATCGTCAGTGTTTCGCCCCTTAACCTGGACACTTCACCTGAGTGGGGCAGTGAGGGCCGGTTGTAAAACCTAACCCTCACCCACAGAAGGACGCCAGTTGTTGTTACGCTTCAACCACAGCCATCTAGAACTGCTCTCTGCTGCTGCGCCAATCTCCTTGATAGCTTGCTTCACCTGCTTTGGGGGCATGCCTAGTTTCTGCAGGAAGTAACGTGTTGATGAAGAAGGGAATCCTCTACATCCGACTTCCACAGGGAAGAAAACTGCGTGCCATCTTTTTGACTGTGCTTCATCGACCAGATCTTGGTATTTTGCTTTCTTTAGCTGATGGGCGATGTCGAGCCGGTCTTCCCAGGGAACTGTGAGCTCGATAATGAAGATGGACTTGGAGCTTTTTGACAGAAGAACGGCATCTGGTCGTAGTGATGTTGTTGCCACCTCTTCTGGGAAAACCAGTCTTCTCTTTAGGTCAACCTGTAACTCCCAGTCTTGTGCCCCTTGAAGGATCGAGCGGGTCTGGGTGGGTTTTACAGATCCTGTGGGTACCGGACTTCCCTCTTTAACAAAGCTCACGGATTGTGGTGGTAATGTCACTCTCTTGTTTGCCTTCAATCTCTCCAGGTCTATCCACTTTGCTATCTCTGTTAGAACTTTGTCATGTCTCCATCTGTATCTTCCATCCCCAAGTGCCTTTGGACATGCTGATAGGATGTGGTTCAGTGTACAAGAGTTCGTACCACATAGTTTGCATGTTGCACTGTCTTCTATTCCCCAGGTCATCAGGTTGCTTGGAGTTGGTAAGAGATCGGAGATGGCTCGGAGAAGGAAGCTAAGTTTGCCCTGATCAGTTCCCCAGAGTTCCTTCCATGATAGGGGTCGATCTAGGGCAGCATCCCACTGGACCCAGCTGCCCTGTTTTGCAAGCCCTACTGCTTTGACTCTACGTTCCTCTTCTTCCGATTCCCGGATCCTCTGCACGACTAGCTCTCTCTTCTGCTTGTTGTTGGCTTGGCTCCAATGCTGGGAATGGTAGTTTCCCAGGCCAAGACGACCCTTGCACACAGTGCCAACTATTTCTTGATGTTTTAGTAGTTCTTCAGCATCTGTAACTGCTCTCTGGGGCTTCCACTTCCTTCCACTCTTGATGGTTTCTGCTGATAGGTTTACCTTCTTGTCTTTGGATGTGCGTAGTGTGATGACAGCTCGTGCTTTTGCGACCTTGAATTCTTCCACTACAGATGTCACTGGTAGTGTTAGTTTGGCAGTCTTGCTATAGATGTTGATTGCACTAAAGCTGGGTGGCACCCCCAACCATCTTCTAAGAAACTTGCTGCAGAGTCTCTCCATGGCTTCAACTGCAGACATGGGAATGTCGTACAACAAGAAGGGCCACTGCAGTCTTGGTATAATGCCAAACTGGAAGCACCACACCTTGAACCTTCCCTGCAATTGGCTGTTGTCTATCGCTTGAAGCCAGTTCTTTACTTGTTGTTTAACAGCCTTGATGTTGCTGGTGTCTTTCAGGGAGCTATCGTAGTTCTTCCCAAGGCACTTGATCTGTTCATCTTGTATGGTTGGGATCTTTTCCCCTTGGATGCTGAAGGTGTTCTTGGACAGCACTCCATTCTGTAAGCATAGGCTTCTTGATTTTGAAGGCTTGAATTTCATTCTTGCCCAGTTAGTTGCTCTTTCTAGCCCTCTTAGTATCCACCTTGTTCCTGCAAATGATGAGGTCGTGATCGTAATGTCATCCATGAAGGCTCGACATGATGGTGGGTGTCTTGTGCCATCTTCGGCCATGGGACCTCTGCATTCTTTTCCTCCAGCTTTCAGGATGAGGTTCATAGCGGTAACAAATAGGATGACTGATACTGTGCATCCTGCCATTATGCCTTTCTCCAGCCTCTGCCACTTGGTGGTAAAATCTCCAACAGTGAAACGCATCTGTAGATGGTCCATATAGTGCATCACTAGTTCAACCAGATCTTGTGGTATGCGATAGTGTTGGAGTGCTGTTCGAATGATCTGATGTGGTACGCTTGGGTAGGCTTGGGCAAGATCTAACCATACCACTGACAGGGTCTTCTTGTCTCTCTTTGCTTCTTTGATGAGCTGGCTGATTGCTGAGGTGTGCTCAAGGCATCCTGAATGGCCCGGGATTCCTCCTTTTTGCACACTACGGTCCACAAATTCATTTGCTAGCAGGTAGGAAGTCATTCTCTTTGCCACTATTGACCAAAAGATCTTTCCCTCGATGTCTAGCAAGGAAATTTCTCTGAACTGGGATAGTGTTGATGAGTTCAATTCCTTTGGTACAAAGCAACCTTCTGCTAGTGTCCATGTGCTTGGTAACTGTTTTTTCTTCCATAAAACACGGAGAATCTTGGCTAGCCTACGGAGCAGCAAAGGGCAGTTCTTGTAGATCTTATATGTCGTGCCTGATGGCCCTGGTGCTGATGCTGATCGAGCTTTCTTCACAACTGACTTGACTTCATCAAAAGTGAAATCTGACATATTGAAGGAGGTGTGGGGTTCTGGAATGGGTAGCTGGAAAGGGCATTCTCCGAGTGGGCTGTCTCTTTCTGCATCGCTGTGCGGCTGTGATACTATCTTCTACTTCTTCTCTTGAGCATGTTAGCTTTCCACTCTTTGGTTTTCCTAAAAGGTCAGATGTGAATCTGAAGGGGCTTCTGAAGAATGCCTGTCTTTTCCTTCTTTTCTCCCTTTGCTTCCTTCGAAGTGTCTCAGCTTTGCGGAGTAGAAGAAGCTTCTTATGTAGGTCAGAGAGAAACTCTTCTAAACCTGCTTTCTCTATGCCTTCTGCCTTGCGCCATCTTTTCTTAAGGCTTCGCTGATCCTTGCGCAAAGAAGCGATCTGGCGTTGTCTTCTGCTAGGGCCTGCTTTTGGTCTTTCTTCCTTGGTCTCTTTCACACCAAAGGTTTCAAGGCTTTCTTGGAACACGATCTGGGTCATGGTCTTCATCTTATTGACTGCATCTCCTTTCAAGGTGTTTTCAAGGTGTTTTCAACAACATATCAGGAAAAATATTTGTATTGCATAAATACAATAAAATAAACCAGAATATTAGTAAAACACCAGTCAACAATATTCCATTGTTTAAAAAATTATTCACATTTTTGTAGTAAAATTTCTGATGAGAAAAGAGTTTGTGTTGCTTGTAGCACATAATGAGATCCTGCTGAAGAATCGAAGCTTGAAATTGAAAAGGATTCAATCTATTAACATTCAAGAGAAGAGAACGAGAAGAATATAGGATTAATAATCCAGTTTAAAAAGGAAGAAATAATAAATGATTGCATTGTTCTGAGCACAAGCTACAGGAGAAGAGTCAGAAATGCTGGGTAAAGGTGGTTGCGATGATCTCTGCTGATGATTCCAGTATTTATGTACAGTATGCGTCTCAGAGATTTTAATGGAATTTCTGAAATGAAAATATCACAGAACTTCATCAACTCAGCACATCCGACCCAATCAGCTGAATTCAATTCAGTCCAAACTCAGTGTAAACATCAATGCGATTCACAATCACTTCAAACATCAAGATAGAAACAATAAAAAAAAACAAAATAAGAAAATATCATCCTAATTATGATAATGTTGCTACTATTAATATTCATCATATTACAATAAAAGTAATAATATAAAATACAGTATTTGTAATATTACTAATATAAATATTTAGCAGCAAAATAATTACAAAAATATGATATATAATGGCAGTAGTAAAAAAATGATAGTAATGGTACTGATGATGATGATGATGATATAAATTATAATAATAGTAATAGATAATAGTAATAATACAAAATAATATACATTACAATTTCACTAATCTAAAATTCATCAGCATGAAAATTATGAATTTTTTAATAACACGAGTAACAAAAACAAAGAATCTTAATAGTAATAATAATAATAATCATTATTATTATTATTATTATTATTATTATTATTATTATTATTATTATCAATAATAAAATTAACACAATAGTAATAATACAAACAATATGCATCACAATATTTTTAATATTACATTTTTTCATCAGCATTTTAAACATGAAAATATGAATAACAGCAGTAACAACAACAAAAAAAAAAATAATGGTGATGTGAAGAGCAATGGGATATTTTAAATGGTGTAGTTGAATGAATAATGGAGTGAAACTGAAGGTTTGGAAGTTCAACACTATTTCCGAGGCTCGTGGTCTCGACTTTTTGATCATCCTTCACTCTGATGTTTAGAAGAAATTCTTTTACGCGGGGAACGTGATCTGGTGAAAACTTTTTTCATAAATCTGTCATCAATTATTTATTTTTATTCAAAAATAATTAGATCAAGTCAAAACAAAAAAAATTACATGGGTTTGTTTGATTGTTTGTTTTTATGATGATGATGATGATGATGATGATGATGATGATGATGATGATGATGATGATGATGAAGAACAATCGGTTGTGAGAAGCTCTGAGTTGAGACGTTCGGGAGGAGCTCGGACTAGAACCGAGGATAATAAATTTACAATATTACTAAGTGAGAGAATTTATTTTACATCGATGGATTTAAAATGTGTTTTAAAAATGTTAATCAGTCATTCTTATTAAAAGGTTTATTCAATTGTTTTAATTATGTCACATCACCGAACTGTATTAGTCTGTTGAGGATTGTTTATTGTTTATTATGATGATTATGATTTTTTTTTACAGCAATAGGTAAGTAGTAAAATTATTAAATATTATTATACTGTATTATAAAAAAATGATTAATCTTAAAAATATATTTACCATTCTTTATAAAAAGTTGATTCAGTTGTTTGAATTACACCCGACTGTGTTTATCTCTTTGTTTATGATGAAATGGTGACGTTATTCGCCAATGCAGCCATGAGGCGGGGGGGGGGGGCACTAACCAGTGTCTCTCCCCCTTATGCCGGTCCCAAGCCCGGAGAAATGCAGAGGGTTGTGTCAGGAAGGGCATCCGACGTAAAACCAATGCCAAACTTTTATGATGCAAATCAGAAGTATTACTCCCATACCGGATCGGTCGAGGCCCGGGTTAACAACGACCACCATCAGTGCTTTCAATCAACAGGGTACTGATGGAAATTAGACTACTGTTGGTCGAAGACGTCGAAGAAGGAGAGGTGGGAGGCGTGTCCGTAGGTAGAGAGAGAAGAGGAAAGGCATGAGTCTAGGACTTAGAGTAGGGACTTTGAATGTTGGAACTTTGCAAAGAAAAGGTAGCGAGCTGGCTGACATGATGCAGAGGAGGAAGGTGGACATACTGTATGTTCAGGAGACCAGGTGGAAAGGTAGCAAAGCTAAACGCTTAGGAGCAGGGTTTAAGCTGTTTTATCATGGTGTGGATGGGAAGAGAAATGGAGTAGGAGTCATCTTGAAGGAGGGGTTTGTCAGGAATGTTCTAGAAGTGAAAAGAGTGTCAGACAGAGTGATGAGTCTCAAGTTAGAAATTGAAGGTGTGATGCTCAATGTTGTTAGTGCTTATGCCCCACAGGCAGGATGTGAGCTAAAAGAGAAGGAGAGATTCTGGAGTGAGTTAGATGAAATGATGCTGAGTACCCTCAGAGGTGAAAGAGTGGTCATTGGTGCAGACTTCAATGGACATGTTGGTGCAGGCAATAGAGGGGACGAGGAAGTGATGGGCAGGTTTGGTATCCAGGACAGGAACACAGAAGGACAGATGTTAATCGATTTTGCAAAAAGTAAAAATGTAATTTGAAGGAAGTTAGTGACTGCAAAGTAGTAGTGGGTGAGAGTGTTGCCAAACAGCATAGGATAGTGGTGTGCAGGATGACACTGATGGTGAGGAAGGTGAAGAAGGCAAAGGCAGAGCAGAAGACAAAGTGGTGGAAGCTGACGCCTTACGCTGTGTCTTCCTGTACTCCTGTTTACTCTCTTCGGTCCTCTCTATGTTCCACTTCTTCTTCGCTCACCTTTTCCTTTGTACACAGTCCTGCACTTCCTCATTCCACCACCAAGTCTCCTTATCTACTGTCCTTCCAGAGGACACGCCAAGTATTCTCCTACCTACCCCCTCCTACCTACCAGGAGGAAAAGGCAGGAGGCAGAGCTGGAGGTAGCGGAGATGAAAATGTTGAGGTTCTCTCTGGGAGTAACGAGGATGGATAGGATCAGAAATGAGGATATCAGAGGGACAGCCCATGTAAGATGTTTTGGAGACAAAGTCAGAGAGGCTAGATTGAGATGGTTTGGACAAGTACAGAGGAGGGATAGTGAATATATTGGCAGTAGGATGCTGAGGTTGGAACTACCAGGCAGAAGGCCTCGAGGAAGACCAAAGAAGAGATTTATGGATGTGGTGAAGGAAGACATGAAGGTCGTTGGAGTCAGAAAAGAAGATGCAGAGGACAGGGTGAGATGGAGGCGGATGATTTGCTGTGGCGACCCCTGAAGGGAGCAGCCGAAAGTAAAAGAAGAAGAAGAAGAAGAAGATCCTCATTTTTTTTACCAATTCACCACTGACCACAACCCACCAACCAGCAGAGACACAATGCCACGCCCTTCATCCCCAGATTTTAACCTGGTTTAAAATTTCCTTTAAGATAAGATACAGCTTTATTAATCTCACAATGGAGAAACTGTTACAGGCTCTTGAGGTATCATCAGTAGGGGGTGAAAAATAGATGCATATACAATAATATACATACATACAGACACACATACATATATATTATATAAGTAAATAAATAAATAGATACATAAATAGTATAAAGTAATATACAATAAGAAAAGAAAAACTTTGAAGACTGGCCTATTATTCAAGTGTACATGTATCTGAGGGCAGAGTAGATGGGTTGATCTGGTTCACAGTCAGTGGGGTAGATGTAGTTGATTAAAGTGCCCGGGTTTTTATTGCACATAACCATTTTTTTATGTTGATGTGTGTGTAAAATTTTATTATTCAGAATCAGATGAGGATTTAATATCACCTGATTCTTCTAATTAACATCTCATTAAAATAATCATACTGAGAATCCATTTGGTTTCTCTCATCTGTTGTGTGTGTGTGTGTGTGTGTGTGTGTGTGAGAGAGAGAGAGAGAGAGAGAAACTTTTCCAGCAATAATTAGATTAAGCACTGTGCAAACACACACACAAACGCAAATACGCACAAACACACACACACGCCTACCATCTGAGTGTGCTGACGGTATATTTATTGTGTGTTGTAGGAAACCAGAACAAGATATCCAGGGGGTGGACAAAATAATGGAAACACCTAACATTTTGGCATCACAATCTTTGAACATAATTTAATCAAAATATAATCAAAAACTTAGGAGACTAAATAAGGAAATAATCAAAACTTGGCATATGTTATTATTTTTTGTATAATAATTTTGTTGTTTGATATGTTGATGTAAAATAAATGTTTTGAGCTCTGTCTCGCTGGCTCTGGCTCTGTCTCGCTGGCTCTGTCACTCTGGCTCTGGCTCTGTCTCTCTGGCTGGCTGGCTCTGTCTCGCTGGCTCTGGCTCTGTCTCGCTGGCTGTGTTTGGCTGTCTCTGGCTCTCTTGCTCTCTGTCTCGCTGGCTCTCGCGCTGGCTCTGTCTCGCTGGCTCTGTCTCGCTAGCTCTGTCTCGCTGGCTCTGTCTCGCTGGCTCTGGCTTTGTCTCGCTGGCTCTGTCACTCTGGCTCTGTCACTCTGGCTCTCTTGCTCTCTGGCTGTCTCGCTGGCTGTGTCTGGCTGGCTGGCTGTGTCTGGCTGGCTGGCTGTCTTTGTCTCTCTTGCTCTCTGGCTCTCGCGCTGTCTCGCTGGCTCTGTCTTGCTGGCTCTGTCTCACTGGCTCTGTCTCGCTGGCTCTCGTGCTGGCTCTCGCGCTGGCTCTCGTGCTGGCTCTCGCGCTGTCTGTCTCGCTGGCTCTCGTGCTGGCTCTCTTGCGCTGTCTGTCTCGCTGGCTCTCGCGCTGGCTCTCACGCTGTTTATCTCGCTGGCTCTCGCGCTGGCTCTCAAGCTGTCTGTCTCGCTGGCTCTCGCGCTGGCTCTCTCGCTCTCACTGGCTGGCTCACTCTGGCTCTGTCTGTCTCGCTGGCTCTCGCGCTGTCTGTTGCTGGCTCGCCATGGCTCTGTCTGTCTCGCTGGCTCTCGCGCTGTCTGTTGCTGGCTCTCTCCCTGGCTCTCTCGCTCTCACTGGCTGGCTCACTCTGGCTCTGTCTGTCTCGCTGGCTCTCGCGCTGTCTGTTGCTGGCTCTCTCCCTGGCTCTCTCGCTCTCACTGGCTGGCTGGCTGGCTGTCTCTCTGGTTCTCTGGCTCTGGCTCTGGCTCTGGCTCTGTCTCTCTGGCTCTGGCTCTCTGGCTGGCTGGCTCTCTCTCTGGCTTTGTCTCTGGCTCTCTCGCTGTCTGTCTCTGGCTGGCTGGCTGTGTCTGGCTGGCTGTGTCTGGCTGTCTGGCTGGCTCTGTCTCTCTGGCTCTGTCTCTCTCGCTTTCTGTCTCTGGCTCTCTCGTTGGCTCTCTCGTTGTCTCTCTCGTTGGCTGGCCCTCGTGCTGCCTGTCTGTCTCTGGCTGTCTGTCTCTGGCTCTCTCGGGCTGTCTGTCTCTGGCTCTCTCTGGCTGTCTATCTCTGGCTCTCTCTGGCTGTCTGTTGGCTGTCTGTCTCTGGCTCTCTCTGGCTGTCTGTCTCTGGCTCTCTCGCTGGCTCTCTCTGGCTGTCTGTCTCTGGCTCTCTCGCTGGCTGTCTCTGGCTCTCTCTGGCTGGCTGTCTCTGGCTCTCTCTGGCTGGCTGTCTCTGGCTCTCTCTGGCTGGCTGCCTCTGGCTCTCCCTGGCTGGCTGTCTCTGGCTTGCTCTGGCTGGCTATCTCTGGCTCTCTCTGACTGGCTGTCTCTGGCTCTCTCTGACTGGCTTTCTCTGGCTCTCTCTGGCTGCCTGTCTCTGGCTCTCTCTGGCTGCCTGTCTCTGGCTCTCTCTGGCTGGCTGTCTCTGGCTCTCTCGCTGGCTCTCTCGCTGTCTGTCTCTGGCTCTTTCACTGTCTGTCTCTGGCTGACTGTCTCTGGCTCTCTGGATGACTGTCTCTGGCTCTCTCTCTGTCTGTCTCTGGCTCTCTCACTGGCTCTCTCGCTGTCTGTCTCTGGCTCTCTCGCTGTCTTTCTCTGGCTCTCTCGCTGTCTGTCGCTGGCTCTCTCGCTGTCTGTCGCTGGCTCTCTCTCTGTCTGTCTCTGGCTCTCTCACTGGCTCTCTCGCTGTCTGTCTCTGGCTCTCTCACTGTCTTTCTCTGGCTCTCTCGCTGTCTGTCGCTGGCTCTCTCGCTGTCTGTCGCTGGCTCTCTCGCTGTCTGTCTCGCTGGCTCTCTCGCTGGCTCTCGCGCTGTCTGTCGCTGGCTCTCTCGCTGTCTGTCTCGCTCTCACTGGCTGGCTTGCTCTGGCTCTGGCTCTGGCTCTGTCTCTCTGGCTGGCTGGATCTGTCTCTCTGTCTCTGGCTCTGTTTCTCTGGCTCTCTGGCTCTGGCACTGGCTCTGTCTTTCTGGCTCTGGCTCTCTGGCTGGCTGGCTCTCTCTCTCTCTGGCTCTCTCGCTGGCTTTGTCTCTGGCTCTCTCGCTGTCTGTCTCTGGCTGGCTGGCTGTGTCTGGCTGGCTGTGTCTGGCTGTCTCTGGCTCGCTTGCTCTCTCGCTGTCTCTCGCTTTCTGTCTCTGGCTCTCTCGTTGGCTGGCTCTCGTGCTGCCTGCCTCTGGCTCTTGCTGGCTCTCTTGCTGCCTGTCTCTGGCTCTTGCTGGCTCTCTTGCTGTCTGTCTCTGGCTCTCGCTGGCTATCTCGCTGGCTGGCTCTGGTTCTCTCGCTGGCTGGCTCTGGTTCTCTCGCTGGCTGGCTCTGGTTCTCTCGCTGGCTGGCTCTGGTTCTCTCTGGCTGTCTGTCTCTGGCTCTCTCTGGCTGTCTGTCTCTGGCTCTCTCTGGCTGTCTGTCTCTGGCTCTCTCTGGCTGTCTATCTCTGGCTCTCTCTGGCTGTCTATCTCTGGCTCTCTCTGGCTGTCTGTCTCTGGCTCTCTCTGGCTGGCTATCGCGCTGTCTGTCTTGCTGGCTCTCGCGCTGGCTCTGTCTCGCTGGCTCTCGCGCTGGCTGTCGCGCTGGCTCTGTCGCGCTGGCTCTGTCGTGCTGGCTCTGTCTCGCTGGCTCTGTCTCGCTGGCTCTGGCTCTGTCTTGCTGGCTCTGTCTTGCTGGCTCTGGCTCACTGGCTCTGGCTCTGTCTCGCTTGCTCTGGCTCTGTCTCGCTGGCACTGGCTCTGTCTCGCTGACTCTGTCTCGCTGGCTCTGTCACTCTGGCTCTGGCTCTGTCTCACTGGCTCTGGCTCTGTCTCGCTGGCTCTGTCACTCTGGCTCTCTTGCTCTCTGGCTCTCTTGCACTCTGTCTCGCTGGCTCTCGCGCTGAATCTGTCTCACTGGCTCTGTCTCGCTGGCTCTGGCTCGCTGGCTCTGGCTCGCTGGCTCTGTCTCGCTGGCTCTGGCTCGCTGGCTCTGGCTCGCTGGCTCTGGCTCGCTGGCTCTGGCTCGCTGGCTCTCTCTCGCTGGCTCTCGCGCTGTCTGTTGCTGGCTCGCCATGGCTCTGTCTGTCTCGCTGGCTCTCGCGCTGTCTGTTGCTGGCTCTCTCCCTGGCTCTCTCGCTCTCACTGGCTGGCTGGCTCTGTCTCTCTGTCTCTCTGGCTATGGCTCTGGCTCTGTCTCTCTGGCTCTGGCTCTGGCTCTCTGGCTGGCTGGCTCTCTCTCTGGCTTTGTCTCTGGCTCTCTCGCTGTCTGTCTCTGGCTGGCTGGCTGTGTCTGGCTGGCTGTGTCTGGCTGTCTGGCTGGCTCTGTCTCTCTGGCTCTGTCTCTCTCGCGTTCTGTCTCTGGCTCTCTCGTTGGCTCTCTCGTTGTCTCTCTCGTTGGCTGGCTCTCGTGCTGCCTGTCTGGCTCTTGCTGGCTCTCTTGCTGTTTGTCTCTGGCTCTCGCTGGCTGGCTCTGGTTCTCTCGCTGTCTGTCTCTGGCTGTCTGTCTCTGGCTCTCTCTGGCTGTCTGTCTCTGGCTCTCTCTGGCTGTCTGTCTCTGGCTCTCTCTGGCTGTCTATCTCTGGCTCTCTCGCTGGCTCTCTCTGGCTGTCTGTTGGCTGTCTGTCTCTGGCTCTCTCTTGCTGTCTGTCTCTGGCTCTCTCGCTGGCTCTCTCGCTGTCTATCTCTGGCTCTCTCGCTGTCTTTCTCTGGCTCTCTCACTGTCTTTCTCTGGCTCTCTCGCTGTCTGTCGCTGGCTCTCTCGCTGGCTCTCGCGCTGTCTGTCGCTGGCTCTCTCGCTGTCTGTCTCGCTCTCACTGGCTGTCTTGCTCTGGCTCTGGCTCTGGCTCTGTCTCTCTGGCTGGCTAGATCTATCTCTCTGTCTCTGGCTCTGTCTCTCTGGCTCTCTGGCTCTGGCTCTGGCTCTGTCTCTCTGGCTCTGGCTCTCTGGCTGGCTGGCTCTCTCTCTCTCTGGCTCTCTCGCTGACTTTGTCTCTGGCTCTCTCGCTGTCTGTCTCTGGCTGGCTGGCTGTGTCTGGCTGGCTGTGTCTGCTGTCTCTGGCTCGCTTGCTATCTCGCTGTCTCTCGCTTTCTGTCTCTGGCTCTCTCATTGGCTGGCTCTCGTGCTGCCTGTCTCTGGCTCTTGCTGGCTCTCTTGCTGCCTGTCTCTGGCTCTTTCTGGCTCTCTTGCTGTCTGTCTCTGGCTCTCGCTGGCTATCTCGCTCGCTGGCTCTGGTTCTCTCGCTGGCTGGCTCTGGTTCTCTCGCTGGCTGGCTCTGGTTCTCTCGCTGGCTGGCTCTGGTTCTCTCGCTGGCTGGCTCTGGTTCTCTCTGGCTGTCTGTCTCTGGCTCTCTCTGGCTGTCTATCTCTGGCTCTCTCTGGCTGTCTATCTCTGGCTCTCTCTGGCTGTCTATCTCTGGCTCTCTCTGGCTGTCTATCTCTGACTCTCTCTGGCTGTCTATCTCTGGCTCTCTTTGGCTGTCTATCTCTGGCTCTCTCTGGCTGTCTGTCTCTGGCTCTCTCTGGCTGGCTATCGCGCTGTCTGTCTCGCTGGCTCTCGCACTGGCTCTGTCTCATTGGCTCTCGCGCTGGCTCTCGCGCTGGCTCTTTCGCGCTGGCTCTGTCGCGCTGGCTCTGTCGCGCTGGATCTGTCGCGCTGGCTCTGTCGTGCTGGCTCTGTCTCGCTGGCTCTGTCTCGCTGGCTCTGTCTCGCTGGCTCTGGCTCTGTCTTGCTGGCTCTGTCTCACTGGCTCTGGCTCTGTCTCGCTGGCTCTGGCTCTGTCTCGCTGACTCTGTCTCGCTGGCTCTGTCACTCTGGCTCTAGCTCTGTCTCACTGGCTCTGGCGCTGTCTCGCTGGCTCTGTCACTCTGGCTCTCTTGCTCTCTGGCTCTCTTGCTCTCTGTCTCGCTGGCTCTCGCGCTGGCTCTGTCTCGCTGGCTCTGTCTCGCTGGCTCTGTCTCGCTGGCTCTGTCTCTGTCTCGCTGGCTCTGTCACTCTGGCTCTCTTGCTCGCTGGCTGTGTCTGACTGTGTCTGGCTGTCTGGCTGTCTCTGGCTCTCTGGCTCTCTTGCTCTCTGGCTCTCGCTGGCTCTCTCGTTGGCTCTGTCTCGCTGGCTCTGTCTCGCTGGCTCTGGCTCTGGCTCGCTGGCTCTGGCTCGCTGGCTCTGTCTCGCTGGCTCTCGCGCTGTCTGTTGCTGGCTCGCCATGGCTCTGTCTGTCTCGCTGGCTCTCGCGCTGTCTGTTGCTGGCTCTCTCCCTGGCTCTCTCGCTCTCACTGGCTGGCTGGCTCTGTCTCTCTGTCTCTCTGGCTCTGGCTCTGGCTCTGTCTCTCTGGCTCTGGCTCTGGCTCTCTGGCTGGCTGACTCTCTCTCTGGCTTTGTCTCTGGCTCTCTCGCTGTCTGTCTCTGGCTGGCTGGCTGTGTCTGGCTGGCTGTGTCTGGCTGTCTGGCTGGCTCTGTCTCTCTGGCTCTGTCTCTCTCGCGTTCTGTCTCTGCCTCTCTCGTTGGCTCTCTCGTTGTCTCTCTCGTTGGCTGGCTCTCGTGCTGCCTGTCTGGCTCTTGCTGGCTCTCTTGCTGTTTGTCTCTGGCTCTCGCTGGCTGGCTCTGGTTCTCTCGCTGTCTGTCTCTGGCTCTCTCTGGCTGTCTGTCTCTGGCTCTCTCTGGCTGTCTGTCTCTGGCTCTCTCTGGCTGTCTGTCTCTGGCTCTCTCTGGCTGTCTGTCTCTGGCTCTCTCTGGCTGTCTATCTCTGGCTCTCTCGCTGGCTCTCTCTGGCTCTCTCGCTGTCTGTCGCTGGCTCTCTCGCTGTCTGTCGCTGGATCTCTCGCTGGCTCTCTCGATGGCTGTCGCTGCCTTTCTCGCTGGCTGTCACTCGCTCTCTCGCTGTCTGTCGCTGGCTCTCTCGCTGGCTCTCTCGCTGTCTGTCGCTGGCTCTCTGGCTGGTTCTCTCGCTGGCTCTGTCGCTGGCTCTCGCGCTGTCTGTCTCGCTGGCTCTCGCGCTGTCTGTCCCGCTGGCTCTCGCGCTGGCTGTCCCGCTGGTTCTCGCGCTGTCTGTTTCGCTGGCTCTTGTGCTGTCTGTCTTGCTGGCTGTCTGTCTCGCTGGCTGTCTGTCTCACTGGCTGTCTGTGTCGCTGGCTGTCTGTCTCGCTGGCTGGCTTGCTCTATTGCTCTCTGGCTCTCTCACTGGCTTTGTCTCTGGCTGTCTCGCTGTCTGTCTCTTGCTCTCTGGCTGGCTGGCTGGCTGTGTCTGGCTGGCTGTGTCTGGCTGGCTGGCTGTCTCTGGCTCTCTTGCTCTCTGGCTCTCTCGTTGGCTGGCTCTCGTGCTGTCTGTCTCTGGCTCTTGCTGGCTCTCTTGCTGGCTGGCTCTCTTTCTGTCTGTCTCTGGCTCTCGCTGGCTGACTGGCTCTGGTACTCTCGCTGGCTGGCTCTGGTTCTCTCGCTGGCTGGCTCTGGTTCTCTCTCTGTCTGTCTCTGGTTCTCTCCCTGGCTCGCTGTCTCTGTCTCTCTTGCTCTGGCTCTCTGGCTGTGTCTGGCTGTCTGGCTGTCTCTGGCTCTCTTGCTCTCTGGCTCTCTCGCTGTCTGTTTCATGCTCTCTCTTTGGCTCTCGTTGGCTGGCTCTCGTGCTGTCTGTCTCTGGCTCTTGCTGGCTGACTGGCTCTGGTTCTCTCTCTGGTTTGCTCTGGTTCTCTCTCTGGCTGGCTCTGGTTCTCTCTCTGTCTCTGTCTCTCTGTCTCTGTCTCTCTGTCTCTGGCTCTCTGTCTCTGGCTCTCTGTCTCTGGCTCTCTGTCTCTGGCTCTCTGTCTCTGGCTCTCTGTCTCTGGCTCTTTGGCTGTCTCTGGCTCTCTGGCTGTCTCTGGCTCTCTCGCTGGCTGGCTCTCTTGCTGTCTGTCTCTGGTTCTCTCGCTGGCTGGCTCTCTTGCTGTCTGTCTCTGGCTCTCTCGCTGGCTGTCTCTCTTGCTGTCTGTCTCTGGCTCTCTTACTGGCTGGCTCTCTTACTGGCTGGCTCTCTTACTGGCTGGCTCTCTTACTGGCTGGCTCTGGCTATTGCTGGCTGGCTCTGGCTATTGCTGGCTGGCTCTTGCTGGCTTGCTCTTGCTGGCTCTCTCGCTGGCTGGCTCTCTCGCTGGCAGGCTCTCTCGCTGGCTGGCTCTGGCTCTTGCTGGCTGGCTCTGGCTCTTGCTGGCTGGCTCTGGCTCTTGCTGGCTGGTTGGCTCTTGCTGGCTCTCTCGCTGGCTGGCTCTCTTGCTGTCTGTCTCTGGCTCTCTCGCTGGCTCTCTCGCTGGCTCTCTCGCTGGCTCTCTCGCTGGCTCTCTCGCTGGCTCTCTCGCTGTCTGTCGCTGGCTCTGTCGCTGGCTCTCTCGCTGGCTCTCTCGCTGCTTCTCTCGCTGGCTGTCGCTCACTCTCTCGCTGTCTGTCGCTGGCTCTCTGGCTGGCTCTCTCGCTGGCTCGCTCGTTGGCTCTGTCGCTGGCTCTGTCGCTGGCTCTCGCGCTGTCTGTCTCGCTGGCTCTCGCGCTGTCTGTCTCGCTGGCTCTCGCGCTGTCTGTCTCGCTGGCTCTCGCGCTGTCTGTCTCGCTGGCTGTCTGTCTCGCTGGCTGGCTGGCTCTATTGCTCTCTGGCTCTCTCGCTGGCTTTGTCTCTGGCTGTCTCGCTGTCTGTCTCTGGCTCTCTGGCTGGCTGGCTGGCTGGCTGTGTCTGGCTCGCTGTGTCTGGCTGGCTGTGTCTGGCTGGCTGGCTGTCTCTGGCTCTCTTGCTCTCTGGCTCTCTGGCTCTCTCGTTGGCTGGCTCTCGTGCTGTCGGTTTCTGGCTCTTGCTGGCTCTCTCGCTTGCTGGCTCTCTTGCTGTCTGTCTCTGGTTCTCTCGCTGGCTGGCTCTGGTTCTCTCTCTGTCTGTCTCTGGTTCTCTCTCTGGCTCTCTGTCTCTGGCTCTCTGTCTCTGGCTCTCTGGCTGTGTCTGGCTGTCTGGCTGTCTCTGGCTCTCTCGCTGTCTGTCTCATGCTCTCTCGTTGGCTCTCGTTGGCTGGCTCTCGTGCTGTCTGTCTCTGGCTCTTGCTGGCTCTCTCGCTGGCTGGCTCTCTTGCTTTCTGTCTCTGGCTCTCGCTGGCTGACTGGCTCTGGTTCTCTCGCTGGCTGGCTCTGGTTCTCTCGCTGGCTGGCTCTGGTTCTCTCTCTGGCTGGCTCTGGTTCTCTCTCTGGCTGGCTCTGGTTCTCTCTCTGGCTCTCTCGCTGTCTGTCGCTGGCTCTCTCGCTGTCTGTCGCTGGCTCTCTCGCTGGCTCTCTCGCTGGCTGTCGCTGCCTTTCTCGCTGGCTGTCACTCGCTCTCTCGCTGTCTGTCGCTGGCTCTCTCGCTGGCTCTCTCGCTGTCTGTCGCTGGCTCTCTGGCTGGTTCTCTCGCTGGCTCTGTCGCTGGCTCTCGCGCTGTCTGTCTCGCTGGCTCTCGCGCTGTCTGTCCCGCTGGCTCTCGCGCTGGCTGTCCCGCTGGTTCTCGCGCTGTCTGTTTCGCTGGCTCTCGTGCTGTCTGTCTCGCTGGCTGTCTGTCTCGCTGGCTGGCTGTCTCGCTGGCTGTCTGTCTCGCTGGCTGTCTGTCACGCTGGCTGTCTGTCTCGCTGGCTGGCTTGCTCTATTGCTCTCTGGCTCTCTCACTGGCTTTGTCTCTGGCTGTCTCGCTGTCTGTCTCTTGCTCTCTGGCTGGCTGGCTGGCTGTGTCTGGCTGGCTGTGTCTGGCTGGCTGGCTGTCTCTGGCTCTCT
Source organism: Plotosus lineatus (assembly GCA_024760905.1). Taxonomy (NCBI): domain Eukaryota; kingdom Metazoa; phylum Chordata; class Actinopteri; order Siluriformes; family Plotosidae; genus Plotosus; species Plotosus lineatus. The sequence continues at coordinate 4,620,761 of CM045744.1, forward strand.
TGCTCTCTGGCTCTCTCGTTGGCTGGCTCTCGTGCTGTCTGTCTCTGGCTCTTGCTGGCTCTCTCGCTGGCTGGCTCTCTTTCTGTCTGTCTCTGGCTCTCGCTGGCTGACTGGCTCTGGTACTCTCGCTGGCTGGCTCTGGTTCTCTCGCTGGCTGGCTCTGGTTCTCTCTCTGTCTGTCTCTGGTTCTCTCCCTGGCTCTCTGTCTCTGTCTCTCTTGCTCTGGCTCTCTGGCTGTGTCTGGCTGTCTGGCTGTCTCTGGCTCTCTTGCTCTCTGGCTCTCTCGCTGTCTGTCTCATGCTCTCTCTTTGGCTCTCGTTGGCTGGCTCTCGTGCTGTCTGTCTCTGGCTCTTGCTGGCTGACTGGCTCTGGTTCTCTCTCTGGTTTGCTCTGGTTCTCTCTCTGGCTGGCTCTGGTTCTCTCTCTGTCTCTGTCTCTCTGTCTCTGTCTCACTGTCTCTGTCTCTCTGTCTCTGGCTCTCTGTCTCTGGCTCTCTGGCTGTCTCTGGCTCTCTCGCTGGCTCTCTCTGGCTGTGTGTTGGCTGTCTGTCTCTGGCTCTCTCTGGCTGTCTATCTCTGGCTCTCGCGCTGACTGTCTCTGGCTCTCTCACTGGCTGGCTCGCTCTGGCTCTGTCTCTCTGGCTCTGTCTCTCTGGCTCTGTCTCTCTGGCTCTGTCTCTCTGGCTCTGTCTCTCTGGCTCTGGCTCTCTGGCTCTCTCGCTCTCTGGCTGGCTGGCTCTCTTGCTGGCTGGCTCTCTGGCTGGCTGGCTCTCTGGCTGGCTGGCTCTCTGGCTGGCTGGCTCTCTGGCTGGCTGGCTCTCTCGCTGGCTTTGTTCCTGGCTCTCTCGCTGGCTTTGTCTCTGGCTGTCTGGCTGTCTCTGGCTCTCTCATTGGCTCTCTCGTTGGCTGGCTCTCTTGCTGTCTGTCTCTGGCTCTCTCGCTGGCTGGCTCTCTTGCTGTCTGTCTCTGGTTCTCTCGCTGGCTGGCTCTCTTGCTGTCTGTCTCTGGCTCTCTCGCTGGCTGGCTCTCTTGCTGTCTGTCTCTGGCTCTCTTACTGGCTGGCTCTCTTACTGGCTGGCTCTCTTACTGGCTGGCTCTCTTACTGGCTGGCTCTGGCTATTGCTGGCTGGCTCTGGCTATTGCTGGCTGGCTCTTGCTGGCTTGCTCTTGCTGGCTCTCTCGCTGGCTGGCTCTCTCGCTGGCTGGCTCTCTCGCTGGCTGGCTCTGGCTCTTGCTGGCTGGCTCTGGCTCTTGCTGGCTGGCTCTGGCTCTTGCTGGCTGGCTCTGGCTCTTGCTGGCTGGTTGGCTCTTGCTGGCTCTCTCGCTGGCTGGCTCTCTTGCTGTCTGTCTCTGGCTCTCTCGCTGGCTCTCTCGCTGGCTCTCTCGCTGTCTGTCGCTGGCTCTGTCGCTGGCTCTCTCGCTGGCTCTCTCGCTGCTTCTCTCGCTGGCTGTCGCTCACTCTCTCGCTGTCTGTCGCTGGCTCTCTGGCTGGCTCTCTCGCTGGCTCGCTCGTTGGCTCTGTCGGTGGCTCTGTCGCTGGCTCTCGCGCTGTCTGTCTCGCTGGCTCTCGCGCTGTCTGTCTCGCTGGCTCTCGCGCTGTCTGTCTCGCTGGCTGTCTGTCTCGCTGGCTGGCTGGCTCTATTGCTCTCTGGCTCTCTCGCTGGCTTTGTCTCTGGCTGTCTCGCTGTCTGTCTCTGGCTCTCTGGCTGGCTGGCTGGCTGGCTGTGTCTGGCTCGCTGTGTCTGGCTGGCTGTGTCTGGCTGGCTGGCTGTCTCTGGCTCTCTTGCTCTCTGGCTCTCTGGCTCTCTCGTTGGCTGGCTCTCGTGCTGTCGGTCTCTGGCTCTTGCTGGCTCTCTCGCTTGCTGGCTCTCTTGCTGTCTGTCTCTGGTTCTCTCGCTGGCTGGCTCTGGTTCTCTCTCTGTCTGTCTCTGGTTCTCTCTCTGGCTCTCGGTCTCTGGCTCTCTGTCTCTGGCTCTCTGGCTGTGTCTGGCTGTCTGGCTGTCTCTGGCTCTCTCGCTGTCTGTCTCATGCTCTCTCGTTGGCTCTCGTTGGCTGGCTCTCGTGCTGTCTGTCTCTGGCTCTTGCTGGCTCTCTCGCTGTCTGGCTCTCTTGCTTTCTGTCTCTGGCTCTCGCTGGCTGACTGGCTCTGGTTCTCTCGCTGGCTGGCTCTGGTTCTCTCGCTGGCTGGCTCTGGTTCTCTCTCTGGCTGGCTCTGGTTCTCTCTCTGGCTGGCTCTGGTTCTCTCTCTGGCTCTCTCGCTGTCTGTCGCTGGCTCTCTCGCTGTCTGTCGCTGGCTCTCTCGCTGGCTCTCTCGCTGGCTGTCGCTGCCTTTCTCGCTGGCTGTCACTCGCTCTCTCGCTGTCTGTCGCTGGCTCTCTCGCTGGCTCTCTCGCTGTCTGTCGCTGGCTCTCTGGCTGGTTCTCTCGCTGGCTCTGTCGCTGGCTCTCGTGCTGTCTGTCTCGCTGGCTCTCGCGCTGTCTGTCCCGCTGGCTCTCGCGCTGGCTGTCCCGCTGGTTCTCGCGCTGTCTGTTTCGCTGGCTCTCGTGCTGTCTGTCTCGCTGGCTGTCTGTCTCGCTGGCTGTCTGTCTCGCTGGCTGTCTGTCACGCTGGCTGTCTGTCACGCTGGCTGTCTGTCTCAATGGCTGGCTTGCTCTATTGCTCTCTGGCTCTCTCACTGGCTTTGTCTCTGGCTGTCTCGCTGTCTGTCTCTTGCTCTCTGGCTGGCTGGCTGGCTGTGTCTGGCTGGCTGTGTCTGGCTGGCTGGCTGTCTCTGGCTCTCTTGCTCTCTGGCTCTCTCGTTGGCTGGCTCTCGTGCTGTCTGTCTCTGGCTCTTGCTGGCTCTCTCGCTGGCTGGCTCTCTTTCTGTCTGTCTCTGGCTCTCGATGGCTGACTGGCTCTGGTACTCTCGCTGGCTGGCTCTGGTTCTCTCGCTGGCTGGCTCTGGTTCTCTCGCTGGCTGGCTCTGGTTCTCTCCCTGGCTCTCTGTCTCTGTCTCTCTTGCTCTGGCTCTCTGGCTGTGTCTGGCTGTCTGGCTGTCTCTGGCTCTCTTGCTCTCTGGCTCTCTCGCTGTCTGTCTCATGCTCTCTCTTTGGCTCTCGTTGGCTGGCTCTCGTGCTGTCTGTCTCTGGCTCTTGCTGGCTGACTGGCTCTGGTTCTCTCTCTGGTTTGCTCTGGTTCTCTCTCTGGCTGGCTCTGGTTCTCTCTCTGTCTCTGTCTCTCTGTCTCTGTCTCACTGTCTCTGTCTCTCTGTCTCTGGCTCTCTGTCTCTGGCTCTCTGTCTCTGGCTCTTTGGCTGTCTCTGGCTCTCTGGCTGTCTCTGGCTCTCTCGCTGGCTCTCTCTGGCTGTGTGTTGGCTGTCTGTCTCTGGCTCTCTCTGGCTGTCTATCTCTGGCTCTCGCGCTGACTGTCTCTGGCTCTCTCACTGGCTGGCTCGCTCTGGCTCTGTCTCTCTGGCTCTGTCTCTCTGGCTCTCTGGCTCTGGCTCTCTGGCTCTCTCGCTCTCTGGCTGGCTGGCTCTCTTGCTGGCTGGCTCTCTGGCTGGCTGGCTCTCTGGCTGGCTGGCTCTCTGGCTGGCTGGCTCTCTCGCTGGCTTTGTTCCTGGCTCTCTCGCTGGCTTTGTCTCTGGCTGTCTGGCTGTCTCTGGCTCTCTCATTGGCTTTCTCGTTGGCTGGCTCTCTTGCTGTCTGTCTCTGGCTCTCTCGCTGGCTGGCTCTCTTGCTGTCTGTCTCTGGTTCTCTCGCTGGCTGGCTCTCTTGCTGTCTGTCTCTGGCTCTCTCGCTGGCTGGCTCTCTTGCTGTCTGTCTCTGGCTCTCTTACTGGCTGGCTCTCTTACTGGCTGGCTCTCTTACTGGCTGGCTCTCTTACTGGCTGGCTCTGGCTATTGCTGGCTGGCTCTGGCTATTGCTGGCTGGCTCTTGCTGGCTTGCTCTTGCTGGCTCTCTCGCTGGCTGGCTCTCTCGCTGGCTGGCTCTCTCGCTGGCTGGCTCTGGCTCTTGCTGGCTGGCTCTGGCTCTTGCTGGCTGGCTCTGGCTCTTGCTGGCTGGTTGGCTCTTGCTGGCTCTCTCGCTGGCTGGCTCTCTTGCTGTCTGTCTCTGGCTCTCTCGCTGGCTCTCTCGCTGGCTCTCTCGCTGTCTGTCGCTGGCTCTGTCGCTGGCTCTCTCGCTGGCTCTCTCGCTGCTTCTCTCGCTGGCTGTCGCTCACTCTCTCGCTGTCTGTCGCTGGCTCTCTGGCTGGCTCTCTCGCTGGCTCGCTCGTTGGCTCTGTCGCTGGCTCTGTCGCTGGCTCTCGCGCTGTCTGTCTCGCTGGCTCTCGCGCTGTCTGTCTCGCTGGCTCTCGCGCTGTCTGTCTCGCTGGCTGTCTGTCTCGCTGGCTGGCTGGCTCTATTGCTCTCTGGCTCTCTCGCTGGCTTTGTCTCTGGCTGTCTCGCTGTCTGTCTCTGGCTCTCTGGCTGGCTGGCTGGCTGGCTGTGTCTGGCTCGCTGTGTCTGGCTGGCTGTGTCTGGCTGGCTGGCTGTCTCTGGCTCTCTTGCTCTCTGGCTCTCTGGCTCTCTCGTTGGCTGGCTCTCGTGCTGTCGGTCTCTGGCTCTTGCTGGCTCTCTCGCTTGCTGGCTCTCTTGCTGTCTGTCTCTGGTTCTCTCGCTGGCTGGCTCTGGTTCTCTCTCTGTCTGTCTCTGGTTCTCTCTCTGGCTCTCGGTCTCTGGCTCTCTGTCTCTTGCTCTCTGGCTGTGTCTGGCTGTCTGGCTGTCTCTGGCTCTCTCGCTGTCTGTCTCATGCTCTCTCGTTGGCTCTCGTTGGCTGGCTCTCGTGCTGTCTGTCTCTGGCTCTTGCTGGCTCTCTCGCTGGCTGGCTCTCTTGCTTTCTGTCTCTGGCTCTCGCTGGCTGACTGGCTCTGGTTCTCTCGCTGGCTGGCTCTGGTTCTCTCGCTGGCTGGCTCTGGTTCTCTCTCTGGCTGGCTCTGGTTCTCTCTCTGGCTGGCTCTGGTTCTCTCTCTGGCTCTCTCGCTGTCTGTCGCTGGCTCTCTCGCTGTCTGTCGCTGGCTCTCTCGCTGGCTCTCTCGCTGGCTGTCGCTGCCTTTCTCGCTGGCTGTCACTCGCTCTCTCGCTGTCTGTCGCTGGCTCTCTCGCTGGCTCTCTCGCTGTCTGTCGCTGGCTCTCTGGCTGGTTCTCTCGCTGGCTCTGTCGCTGGCTCTCGCGCTGTCTGTCTCGCTGGCTCTCGCGCTGTCTGTCCCGCTGGCTCTCGCGCTGGCTGTCCCGCTGGTTCTCGCGCTGTCTGTTTCGCTGGCTCTCGTGCTGTCTGTCTCGCTGGCTGTCTGTCTCGCTGGCTGTCTGTCTCGCTGGCTGTCTGTCACGCTGGCTGTCTGTCACGCTGGCTGTCTGTCTCGCTGGCTGGCTTGCTCTATTGCTCTCTGGCTCTCTCACTGGCTTTGTCTCTGGCTGTCTCGCTGTCTGTCTCTTGCTCTCTGGCTGGCTGGCTGGCTGTGTCTGGCTGGCTGTGTCTGGCTGGCTGGCTGTCTCTGGCTCTCTTGCTCTCTGGCTCTCTCGTTGGCTGGCTCTCGTGCTGTCTGTCTCTGGCTCTTGCTGGCTCTCTCGCTGGCTGGCTCTCTTTCTGTCTGTCTCTGGCTCTCGCTGGCTGACTGGCTCTGGTACTCTCGCTGGCTGGCTCTGGTTCTCTCGCTGGCTGGCTCTGGTTCTCTCTCTGTCTGTCTCTGGTTCTCTCCCTGGCTCTCTGTCTCTGTCTCTCTTGCTCTGGCTCTCTGGCTGTGTCTGGCTGTCTGGCTGTCTCTGGCTCTCTTGCTCTCTGGCTCTCTCGCTGTCTGTCTCATGCTCTCTCTTTGGGTCTCGTTGGCTGGCTCTCGTGCTGTCTGTCTCTGGCTCTTGCTGGCTGACTGGCTCTGGTTCTCTCTCTGGTTTGCTCTGGTTCTCTCTCTGGCTGGCTCTGGTTCTCTCTCTGTCTCTGTCTCTCTGTCTCTGTCTCACTGTCTCTGTCTCTCTGTCTCTGGCTCTTTGGCTGTCTCTGGCTCTCTGGCTGTCTCTGGCTCTCTCGCTGGCTCTCTCTGGCTGTGTGTTGGCTGTCTGTCTCTGGCTCTCTCTGGCTGTCTATCTCTGGCTCTCGCGCTGACTGTCTCTGGCTCTCTCACTGGCTGGCTCGCTCTGGCTCTGTCTCTCTGGCTCTGTCTCTCTGGCTCTGTCTCTCTGGCTCTCTGGCTCTGGCTCTCTGGCTCTCTCGCTCTCTGGCTGGCTGGCTCTCTTGGTGGCTGGCTCTCTGGCTGGCTGGCTCTCTGGCTGGCTGGCTCTCTGGCTGGCTGGCTCTCTCGCTGGCTTTGTTCCTGGCTCTCTCGCTGGCTTTGTCTCTGGCTGTCTGGCTGTCTCTGGCTCTCTCATTGGCTCTCTCGTTGGCTGGCTCTCTTGCTGTCTGTCTCTGGCTCTTGCTGGCTCTCTTGCTGGCTGGCTCTCTTGCTGTCTGTCTCTGGCTCTCTCGCTGGCTGGCTCTCTTGCTGTCTGTCTCTGGTTCTCTCGCTGGCTGGCTCTCTTGCTGTCTGTCTCTGGCTCTCTCGCTGGCTGGCTCTCTTGCTGTCTGTCTCTGGCTCTCTTACTGGCTGGCTCTCTTATTGGCTGGCTCTCTTACTGGCTGGCTCTCTTACTGGCTGGCTCTGGCTATTGCTGGCTGGCCCTTGCTGGCTTGCTCTTGCTGGCTCTCTCGCTGGCTGGCTCTCTCGCTGGCTGGCTCTCTTGCTGGCTGGCTCTGGCTCTTGCTGGCTGGCTCTGGCTCTTGCTGGCTGGTTGGCTCTTGCTGGCTCTCTCGCTGGCTGGCTCTCTTGCTGTCTGTCTCTGGCTCTCTCGCTGGCTCTCTCGCTGGCTCTCTTGCTGTCTGTCGCTGGCTCTGTCGCTGGCTCTCTCGCTGGCTCTCTCGCTGCTTCTCTCGCTGGCTGTCGCTCACTCTCTCGCTGTCTGTCGCTGGCTCTCTGGCTGGCTCTCTCGCTGGCTCGCTCGTTGGCTCTGTCGCTGGCTCTGTCGCTGGCTCTCGCGCTGTCTGTCTCGCTGGCTCTCGCGCTGTCTGTCTCGCTGGCTCTCGCGCTGTCTGTCTCGCTGGCTGTCTGTCTCGCTGGCTGTCTGTCTCGCTGGCTGTCTGTCTCGCTGGCTGGTTGGCTCTATTGCTCTCTGGCTCTCTCGCTGGCTTTGTCTCTGGCTGTCTCGCTGTCTGTCTCTGGCTCTCTGGCTGGCTGGCTGGCTGTGTCTGGCTCGCTTTGTCTGGCTGGCTGTGTCTGGCTGGCTGGCTGTCTCTGGCTCTCTTGCTCTCTGGCTCTCTGGCTCTCTCGTTGGCTGGCTCTCGTGCTGTCGGTCTCTGGCTCTTGCTGGCTCTCTCGCTTGCTGGCTCTCTTGCTGTCTGTCTCTGGTTCTCTCGCTGGCTGGCTCTGGTTCTCTCTCTGTCTGTCTCTGGTTCTCTCTCTGGCTCTCGGTCTCTGGCTCTCTGTCTCTGGCTCTCTGGCTGTGTCTGGCTGTCTGGCTGTCTCTGGCTCTCTTGCTCTCTGGCTCTCTCGCTGTCTGTCTCATGCTCTCTCGTTGGCTCTCGTTGGCTGGCTCTCGTGCTGTCTGTCTCTGGCTCTTGCTGGCTCTCTCGCTGGCTGGCTCTTTTGCTTTCTGTCTCTGGCTCTCGCTGGCTGACTGGCTCTGGTTCTCTCGCTGGCTGGCTCTGGTTCTCTCGCTGGCTGGCTCTGGTTCTCTCTCTGGCTGGCTCTGGTTCTCTCTCTGGCTGGCTCTGGTTCTCTCTCTGGCTCTCTCGCTGTCTGTCGCTGGCTCTCTCGCTGTCTGTCGCTGGCTCTCTCGCTGGCTCTCTCGCTGGCTGTCGCTGCCTTTCTCGCTGGCTGTCACTCGCTCTCTCGCTGTCTGTCGCTGGCTCTCTCGCTGTCTGTCGCTGGCTCTCTGGCTGGTTCTCTCGCTGGCTCTGTCGCTGGCTCTCGCGCTGTCTGTCTCGCTGGCTCTCGCGCTGTCTGTCCCGCTGGCTCTCGCGCTGGCTGTCCCGCTGGCTCTCGCGCTGGCTGTCCCGCTGGTTCTCGCGCTGTCTGTTTCGCTGGCTCTCGTGCTGTCTGTCTCGCTGGCTGTCTGTCTCGCTGGCTGTCTGTCTCGCTGGCTGGCTGTCTCGCTGGCTGGCTTGCTCTATTGCTCTCTGACTCTCTCACTGGCTTTGTCTCTGGCTGTCTCGCTGTCTGTCTCTTGCTCTCTGGCTGGCTGGCTGGCTGTGTCTGGCTGGCTGTGTCTGGCTGGCTTGCTGTCTCTGGCTCTCTTGCTCTCTGGCTCTCTCGTTGGCTGGCTCTCGTGCTGTCTGTCTCTGGCTCTTGCTGGCTCTCTCGCCGGCTGGCTCTCTTTCTGTCTGTCTCTGGCTCTCGCTGGCTGACTGGCTCTGGTTCTCTCGCTGGCTGGCTCTGGTTCTCTCTCTGGCTGTCTCTGGTTCTCTCCCTGGCTCTCTGTCTCTGTCTCTCTTGCTCTGGCTCTCTGGCTGTGTCTGGCTTTCTGGCTGTCTCTGGCTCTCTTGCTCTCTGGCTCTCTCGCTGTCTGTCTCATGCTCTCTCTTTGGCTCTCGTTGGCTGGCTCTCGTGCTGTCTGTCTCTGGCTCTTGCTGGCTGACTGGCTCTGGTTCTCTCTCTGGTTTGCTCTGGTTCTCTCTCTGGCTGGCTCTGGTTCTCTCTCTGTCTCTGTCTCTCTGTCTCTGTCTCTCTGTCTCTGTCTCTCTGTCTCTGGCTCTCTGTCTCTGGCTCTTTGGCTGTCTCTGGCTCTCTGGCTGTCTCTGGCTCTCTCGCTGGCTCTCTCTGGCTGTGTGTTGGCTGTCTGTCTCTGGCTCTCTCTGGCTGTCTATCTCTGGCTCTCGCGCTGACTGTCTCTGGCTCTCTCACTGGCTGGCTCGCTCTGGCTCTGTCTCTCTGGCTCTGTCTCTCTGGCTCTGTCTCTCTGGCTCTGTCTCTCTGGCTCTCTGGCTCTGGCTCTCTGGCTCTCTCGCTCTCTGGCTGGCTGGCTCTCTTGCTGGCTGGCTCTCTGGCTGGCTGGCTCTCTGGCTGGCTGGCTCTCTGGCTGGCTGGCTCTCTCGCTGGCTTTGTTCCTGGCTCTCTCACTGGCTTTGTCTCTGGCTGTCTGGCTGTCTCTGGCTCTCTCATTGGCTCTCTCGTTGGCTGGCTCTCTTGCTGTCTGTCTCTGGCTCTTGCTGGCTCTCTTGCTGGCTGGCTCTCTTGCTGTCTGTCTCTGGCTCTCTCGCTGGCTGGCTCTCTTGCTGTCTGTCTCTGGCTCTCTCGCTGGCTGGCTCTCTTGCTGTCTGTCTCTGGCTCTCTCGCTGGCTGGCTCTCTTGCTGTCTGTCTCTGGCTCTCTTACTGGCTGGCTCTCTTACTGGCTGGCTCTCTTACTGGCTGGCTCTCTTATTGGCTGGCTCTCTTACTGGCTGGCTCTCTTACTGGCTGGCTCTGGCTATTGCTGGCTGGCTCTTGCTGGCTCTCTCGCTGGCTGGCTCTCTCGCTGGCTGGCTCTCTCGCTGGCTGGCTCTCTTGCTGGCTGGCTCTCTTGCTGGCTGGCTCTGGCTCTTGCTGGCTGGCTCTGGCTCTTGCTGGCTGGTTGGCTCTTGCTGGCTCTCTCGCTGGCTGGCTCTCTTGCTGTCTGTCTCTGGCTCTCTCGCTGGCTCTCTCGCTGGCTCTCTCGCTGGCTCTCTCGCTGTCTGTCGCTGGCTCTGTCGCTGGCTCTCTCGCTGGCTCTCTCGCTGCTTATCTCGCTGGCTGTCGCTCACTCTCTCGCTGTCTGTCCCTGGCTCTCTGGCTGGCTCTCTCGCTGGCTCGCTCGTTGGCTCTGTCGCTGGCTCTCGCACTGTCTGTCTCGCTGGCTCTTGCGCTGTCTGTCTCGCTGGCTCTCGCACTGTCTGTCTCGCTGGCTGTCTGTCTCGCTGTCTGTCTCGCTGGCTGTCTGTCTCGCTGGCTGGCTGGCTCTATTGCTCTCTGGCTCTCTCGCTGGCTTTGTCTCTGGCTGTCTCGCTGTCTGTCTCTGGCTCTCTGGCTGGCTGGCTGGCTGTGTCTGGCTCGCTGTGTCTGGCTGGCTGTGTCTGGCTGGCTGGCTGTCTCTGGCTCTCTTGCTCTCTGGCTCTCTGGCTCTCTCGTTGGCTGGCTCTCGTGCTGTCGGTCTCTGGCTCTTGCTGGCTCTCTCGCTTGCTGGCTCTCTTGCTGTCTGTCTCTGGTTCTCTCGCTGGCTGGCTCTGGTTCTCTCGCTGGCTGGCTCTGGTTCTCTCTCTGTCTGTCTCTGGTTCTCTCTCTGGCTCTCTGTCTCTGGCTCTCTGGCTCTGGCTCTCTGGCTGTGTGTGCCTGTCTGGCTGTCTCTGGCTCTCTTGCTCTCTGGCTCTCTCGCTGTCTGTCTCATGCTCTCTCGTTGGCTCTCGTTGGCTGGCTCTCGTGCTGTCTGTCTCTGGCTTTTGCTGGCTCTCTCGCTGGCTGGCTCTCTTGCTTTCTGTCTCTGGCTCTCCCTGGCTGGCTGGCTCTGGTTCTCTCGCTGGCTGGCTCTGGTTCTCTCGCTGGCTGGCCCTGGTTCTCTCTCTGGCCTGCTCTGCTTCTCTCTCTGGCTGGCTCTGCTTCTCTCTCTGGCTCTCTGACTCTGGCTCTCTGGCTGTCTCTGTCTTTCTGTCTCTGGCTCTCTGGCTGGCTGGCTCTTTGGCTGGCTGGCTCTCTGGCTGGCTGACTCTCTCACTGGCTTTGTCTCTGGCTCTCTCATTGGCTCTCTCGTTGGCTGGCTCTCTTGCTGTCTGGCTCTCTTGCTGTCTGTCTCTGGCTCTTGCTGGCTCTCTCACTGGCTGGCTCTCTTGCTGTCTGTCTCTGGCTCTCTCGCTGGCTGGCTCTCTTGCTGTCTGTCTCTGGCTCTCTCGCTGGCTGGCTCTCTTGCTGTCTGTCTCTGGCTCTCTCGCTGGCTGGCTCTCTTGCTGTCTGTCTCTGGCTCTCTTACTGGCTGCCTCTCTTACTGGCTGGCCCTGGCTCTTGCTGGCTGGCTCTTGCTGGCTCTCTCGCGGGCTGGCTCTCTCGCTGTCTGGCTCTCTCGCTGGCTGGCTCTCTTACTGGCTGGCTCTGGCTCTTGCTGGCTGGCTCTGGCTCTTGCTGGCTGGCTGGCTCTTGCTGGCTGGCTGGCTCTTGCTGGCTGGCTGGCTCTTGCTGGCTGGCTCTGACTCTTGCTGGCTCTCTCGCTGGCTGGCTCTCGCTGGCTCTCTCGCTGGCTGGCTCTCTTGCTGTCTGGCTCTCTTGCTGTCTGTCTCTGGCTCTCGCTGGCTCTCTTGCTGGCAGCCTCTCGCTGGCTCTCTTACTGGCTGGCTCTCTTGCTGGCTGGCACTCTCGCTGGCTGGCTCTCTTGCTGTCTGTCTCTGGCTCTCGCTGGCTGGCTCTCTTGCTGTCTGTCTCTGGCTCTCGCTGGCTCTCTTGCTGTCTGTCTCTGGCTCTTGCTTGCTCTCTTACTGGCTGGCTCTCTTGCTGTCTGTCTCTGGCTCTCTCGCTGGCTGGCTCTCTTGCTGTCTGTCTCCGGCTCTCTCGCTGGCTGGCTCTCTTGCTGTCTGTCTCTGGCTCTCTTACTGGCTGGCGCTCTTACTGGCTGGCGCTCTTACTGGCTGGCGCTCTTGCTGGCTGGCTCTTTTTGGCTGGCTCTTGCTGGCTGGCTCTTGGTGGCTTGCTCTTGCTGGCTTGCTCTTGCTGGTTGGCTCTTGCTGGCTGGCTCTCTCGCTGGCTGGCTCTCTCGCTGGCTGGCTCTTGCTGTCTGGCTCTGACTCTTGCTGGCTGGCTCTGGCTCTTGCCGGCTGGCTGGCTCTTGCCGGCTGGCTGGCTCTTGCCAGCTGGCTGGCTCTTGCTGACTGGCTCTTGCTGGCTGGCTCTGGCTCTCTTACTGGCTGGCGCTCTTGCTGGCTGGCTCTTGCTGGCTGGCTCTTGCTGGCTGGCTCTGGCTCTCTTTCTGGCTGGCGCTCTTGCTGGCTGGCTCTTGCTGGCTGGCTCTTGCTGGCTGGCTCTTGCCGGCTGGCTCTTGCTTGCTGGCTCTTGCTGGCTGGCTCTTGTTGGCTGGCTGGCTCTCTCGCTGGCTGGCTCTCTCGCTGGCTGGCTCTCTCGCTGGCTGGCTCTCTTGCTGCTTGGCTCTCTTGCTGGCTGGCTCTCTTACTGGCTGGCTCTTGATGGCTGGCTCTGGCTCTTGCTGGCTGGCTCTGGCTCTTGCTGGCTGGCTCTGGCTCTTGCTGGCTGGCTGGCTCTTGCTGGCTGGCTGGCTCTTGCTGTTTGTCTCTGGCTCTCTCATTGGCTCTCTCGTTGGCTGGCTCTCTTGCTATCTGTCTCTGGCTCTCTCGCTGGCTCTCTCGCTGGCTGGCTCTCTTGCTGGCTGGCTCTCTTGCTGTCTGTCTCTGGCTCTCCCTGGCTCTCTCGCTGGCTGGCTCTCTCGCTGGCTGGCTCTCGCTGGCTCTCTTACTGGCTGGCTCTCTTGCTGGCTGGCTCTTGCTGGCTGGCTCTCTTGCTGGCTGGCTCTGGCTTTTGCTGGCTGGCTGGCTGGCTGGCTCTCGCTGGCTCTCTTACTGGCTGGCTCTCTTGCTGGCTGGCTCTCTTGCTGGCTGGCTCTGGCTCTTGCTGGCTGGCTGGCTCTTGCTGGCTGGCTGGCTCTTGCTGTTTGTCTCTGGATCTCTCATTGGCTCTCTCGTTGGCTGGCTCTCTTGCTGTCTGTCTCTGGCTCTCTCGCTGGCTCTCTCGCTGGCTGGCTCTCTTGCTGTCTGTCTCTGGCTCTCCCTGGCTCCCTCACTGGCTGGCTCTCGCTGGCTCTCTTACTGGCTGGCTCTGGCTCTTACTGGCTGGCTCTTGCTGGCTGGCTCTTGCTGGCTGGCTCTGGCTTTTGCTGGCTCTCTCGCTGGCTCGCTCTCTCGCTGGCTGGCTCTCTCGCTTGCTGGCTCTCTCGCTGGCTGTCTCTCTCTCTCTCTCTCTCTCTCTCTGATTAAAGTTGATGATCAGGCTGTTGATCTTCAGCTGCTGATAGTTTATCACACACAACAGGTGAGAGAAACTAAATGGTTCCTCATTATGATTATGTTAATGAGATGTTAATTAGAATAATCAGGTGATATTAAATCCTCATGTGATTCTGAATAATAAAATCATTTTACACACTCATCATCTTTAAAGGAAATCTTAAACCAGGATAAAAATCTGGTGATGAAGGGCGTGGCATTGTGTCTCTGCAGGTTGCGTGGTTGTGGTGTTTCAGGTGAAGGTTGTGCTGCCCTGACTTCAGCTCTGAGATCAAACCCCTCACACCTGAGAGAACTGGATCTGACCCGGAATAAACTCGGAGATTCAGGAGTGAAGATTCTCTCTGCTGTACTGGAGGATCCTCTGTGTAAACTGGAGATAATGGGGTAGGATCATCTCGCTGAGAGTCACATGACGCGTAGGTATGTCATGGAAATAATGTGTCGCTATTGCTCTTTATGTTGCATATGAAATGCCTTCAAACACTCCGATTACATGCTCTGCCTTTTTATAATGTATAAAATGTATAAAATGTATTTCTGTATTACTTTAGGCTCCAGATTGATCATAAAACCAAATAAAAAAAGTTTCTTGGGGAGGCGAACAGTACCCCTGACTCATTGCAGAGGGTGGGTGTGAGCCCCCAGATTCTTGTGTGACCGACACTCTTCCTCATTTGTAGTTTATATATTTCCTTTACAATCCGCCTTATTGAAATGAAAGATTACATTTCCACGCTTAGAAAATTCACAAATCTGGACTTTTAATCAATACAGGAGGCGATGACTAAAGGAAGAGCAATGCAGTTGGAATAAATTTTAATCTCAAATGTAACATGCGTCACATGTTTGTGTACAGATGCTGATATGAGACATAAAGCACAACACATTGTCTGAAAAGTTTCATTTATCTTAAAAGGTATGAAAGGAAATAAAATAGAAGGAAACATGGCATGGGATTGCATCACACCCCACATCAAATACTAACTGTGTGGAAAGGCGTCTCTTCAGTGTTGATTTGATGACTGTTGTCAATCAAACGATGAATAATATTCTCCATTTGGTTCATTTGTATTTGTAAATCTGACTCTGATAGTCGCTGCCTCACCAGCTCGCAACCTCACTGCGCGTCACAGAGTCTTTGGGTCAGATGCAGGCTTGAAAAAACAGAAATAATCATGATGAAGAAAATAGGACATGGAAAATTAAAATAATTGGACTGAATAATAAATAATGAAATAAATTAATTTAGATTAAAATGAGCATAAGAAGTTCTGTCAGCAGGAGGAGCTTGGATTAGAATCACTGCTCCTCCCTGTTGAGTGTGGAGGGATGTCTGGACCTCACTGCCGATAATGCTGCCCCCATGACCCGACCCTGGGTCATGAGCAGAAGATAGAGAAGAAGATGAAGAAATAGAAATGAAAGGTTAAAGATGAAAAAATAAAATGCTAAATTAAAGAAGTAATGTGGTGGCTGTGAGCAGGTTGCCAGATCTGTGTTAGAGAAGCTGGTCTGTAGAGAAGTTGTATTAAACCCACACAGATTTGCTCAATAGAGCTTACATGGTGGTATAGTGGTTTGCACGTCCGCCTTACAGCAGAAGGTCCTGGGTTCTGTTCCCAACCTGAGCATTTCTGTGTGGAGTTAGCATGATCCTGTGCTTGTGTGGGTTTCCTCCAGGTACTGCGGTTTCCTCCCACAGTCCGACAACATGCACAGGAGTCTCATTGGCTGTTCTAAATCTGTGTGTGTGTGTGTGTGTGTGTGTGTGTGTGTGTGTGTGAGTGGTTGTGTGAGAGTTGGCCCTACGATGACCTGGCGAGCTGTCCAGGGTGTACATTGCTCATGGCCTGAGTCACCTGAGATGGGTACTGTCCAGTAACCCTAATTAGGATTAAGCAATTCAGAAAATGAATGAAAGTTTCGTAAAGAGTAGGCTGCACAGTCATCAGCGTGTTTCTGACTCTTGCTAAAAGGGTTGTGACAGGAAGGGCATCCGACATTAAAAACCTCTGCCAAATCAAACGTGCGAATCAGATGATTCGCTGTGGCGACCTCCGAGTAAAAGGGAAAAAGCCGAAAGGAAGACAGACAGAAAATGAATGAAAGAATAAATAAGTTTTTCTTTTAATTCCTAAAATATTTATCTTCATCATGAATAAAGAATGTTTATGAATTAGTTAGCATATAAATGACGATTTACTGGTGGGAGGCGTGCCCTGCAGGCTTAAACACACAAACTATAAGTCCCATAATGCAGCGCTTCAGCGGCCCTGCCCAACGCTAAGCTACCTGGAACATTCCCGCACCAATCACGTTCAGATCTGTTGCTGTATCTAGCCTTGTTGCAAAGCTATGGAGAAGCTCGCCCCGCACGATGGCGAAGAGAAAACTTCTGAAAACAGAGCCTGGCAAACACGTAAGTTTTATTACTGGAAATATTGGACATCAGATCGATACATGGGACAATGGCAGGAAAAGAAGTTTTTGAAAACGTTTATCAAACTGTAAAGAGAAGATTTATGGATGTGTTGAAGGAGGACATGAAGGTAGTTGGAGTAAGAGAAGATGCAGAGCACAGGGTGAGATGGAGGCAGATGATTCGCTATGGCGACCCCTGAAGGGAACAGCCGTGAGGAAAAGAAGAAGATATCAAACTGTAATCCACATGAAACTGCCTGGAACAAAGTTGTTGGACTTGCAACAGATGGAGCATTGGCGATGTGCGGTGGAGAAAGTGGACCAGTGTGAAGGATGCGAGTAAAAATGAAGAAACCTGTACCAGTGAGTCAGCAGCACATCACTGCATCATACATCAAGAAACGCTGGGTCTGAAAAAATTCCGAAAAATGGAGCATAGAATAAGCACTGTAACGCAAACCATCAACTTTATCTGAGCCAAAGGTTTAAATCTCAGACAATTTCAATCTTTATGCAGGAAATAGATTCACAGAATACATGTGTATGAACGACAAGGACCCAAGAGGAACGGTGAGGTCACAGGGAGCAGATATAAGGAAGGTGGAGGATTTTAAGTACTTAGGCTCAACAATCCAGAGCAATGGAGAGTGTGGAAAAGGGGTGAAGAAGCGTGTGCAGGCAGGTTGGAATGGTTGGAGAAAAGTGTCCGGTGTGATGTGTGATAGGAAGGTATTGGCAAGAATGAAAGGAAAAGTGTACACGACGGTGATGAGGCCAGCAATGTTGTATGGTTTAGAAACGGTGGCGCTGAGGAAAAGACATGAGGCAGAGCTGGAGGTAGCAGAGATGAAAATGTTGAGGTTCTCTTTGGGAGTAACGAGGATGGATAGGCTCAGGAATGAGTCCATCAGAGGGACAGCACATGTTAGATGTTTTGGAGACAAAGTCAGAGAGGCTAGATTGAGATGGTTTGGACATGTACAGAGGAGGGTTAGTGAGTATATTGGTAATAGGATGCTGAGGTTGGAACTACCAGGCAGAAGGCCGAGAGGAAGACCAAAGAGATTTGTGGATGTGCTGAAGGAGGACATGAAGGCAGTTGGTGTAAGAGAAGATGATGCATGGGATAGGGTGAGATGGAGGCAGATGATTTGCTGTGAACCCTGAAGGGAACAGCTGAAAGGAAAAGATGATGCAGGGAATAGATTGGGAGTTTGCCGACATTCCTGATCGTACAGAGCTGCGCTGGCTGAGTCGGGGAAAAAGGGCGAAATAGAGTTTCTGAGCTCAGCGAGAAAATGTCAGTTCGTGGACCGGAAAGGAAAAGACCTCTCAGTTTTTCGGGATGAAAAGTGGAAATGCGAGTCGGCGGTGCATCAGGAGACGTTGATGAGTTTTCTGGAATCCGTGCCAAACCTCTTGAACCACCGAAGAGAAAAGAGTCGTTGTCACCCTGCTTTTATGATCAAACCCATGTGATATAACCACCTCAGATCCCCAGTGATGTTGATCTCAAGAACCTGAAGCAACTCCACCCTGCAGTCTACTGTCATCCACGAGGAGCTCCCTGGTCTTGCTGATGGCGGTTGTCAGTACCATGCTATCAGGACTCTCACCTCTGTAAAGAGACTCCTCTCCACCTGAAATACATGATGATGATGGTGGAGTGATCTGTAAATTTGATGACTGTGTTGGAGCTGTGTGTTCCTGTACAATTCTGGGTGAACAAGGTGTACAGCAGGGGGCTGAGCACATGTCCCTGGGGGGCACCTTTGCCGAGTGTATATGTGGAGGACAATCCGCACCCTCTGATCTGCCCTTCAGAAAGTCCAGGATCCAGTTTCATAAAGAGGAGTTGATACGCAGATCCCGGAGCTTCATGACAAGTGTATGATAATGAAATTAATCATCAAAATAATTTCTATCTGGGATCAGTAATGAACTGTATATAGAGGATCCTCGGTGGGCGTGACATCAGTGATCAGATTTAACCCAGTCCTGCGTTCAACACCAATTAATATGCACGAGTTTATTTCGTGATATAAAAGGAATCAAATTAATCTCACTGTGTTTTAACACCCAAACTGTGCAGGAATTTACAACAACATACAAACATTTATTTACTAACTACAACACACAAACAAAAGCGAGACGAGATGAATGATAGTTGGATTTTTGAAATGTCTGAACCAGAACAATATGAACACAGATGGAATTCTGGTGAAGTTTGGATCCTGCCTGAGAGCAGTGAGAGCACCATGATGATGATGAAGGTTAATTAAAAGGCACTGTGAGGTACCACAATGTTATCAGAACCCGTGTTACTTGTCCTTTTTGTGTGAACTGGGCTTCGGCGCTGTTCTGAGATGTCGGGTCACGTGCTGATGTGACGTGCTCTCTGCACTGTCTCTGTTGTCATCCACGGGGGGTCGGGCATGTTTCATGGGTTTCGGGTTGAGCTTGGCATCTTGATGGTGAAGGTCCTTTTTAGAGAGTTTCTCATTTCTCCGTGCTGCTCTGAGGCTTCAAAAAGTGTGATGAACTTCCCTGGGAAGAAACCTGCTGCAGGCCCAAGTTCGACCTTGTTCTTTTTTCCTTGTTTCTTATTATATCCTGTTTTTTGTGTTTCCTCTTCCTGACACGACTTCCCCTTGTTCTTGTGGAGATTTTATCCTGTTCTCATGAAGCGCCTGAAATCTTTGTGTACTCTGGGATATTGAGTCAAAAATATTCATATTAATGAGTTGATGCATATTCATGAGACCAAGACTTTCAACCTGGACTCGGCGCCAGCGTCACTGACGGGAAGCACGAGGGGATCAGAGTTGTTGGAGACGTGATTCAGGAAGGTTCATTTCTCACATCCCAACAAGTGAAAGTAAATATGATGTCACCGATAGCGACGTCATCACATTTCTACAAGTTCCACACTTTATTCTGTGTAATTTGAAAGATTTCACTGGAGGTTTGGCTTGGCCCCACCTACATTTGAGTACAAGGATTTTTCTGTAGGGAATAAACGATGACCACCCTGCTGGTTTTCACCACAGAGAGGTTCTGCACATTCTACTGCACTGTGGCTGGATTTATGGATCACTGATGAAGCTCCTGCTCTCAGTCAGTGGCAACAAACTGGGAGTCGGATCGTTCCGTTTGAAGGTTTCCAGCTTTGGAGGATTAAACCCTTTTTATTCTACCAGACCTGGGATCCGTTTCTCGCCTCCTTGGGTACCGCTGCATCTGGTAGGATGAGGGCGGAGCTGATAGATGTAGTTTGTGAAAAGCATGGAGAGCAAATGTTAAACAGCTTCTCAAACTCCAGTCTGAACTGTGATGTCTCTCCTTGGACTCTTTAGATTTTTATTTTATTTTATATCTGGACTGCATGTAATTTATTCCCTGATGTGTTTTTGTTCCTGTCACACCTGCTTTGCAAAAAAAAAAAAATCCAACGAATTTATTTATGAAAGAATAAAAAGTATAAATCTCAGCAGTAACAACGGTGAAGCTAAAACGACACTTCATAGTCTGAGTATCTGGGAGACTCCGGTTTCCTCCCACAGTCCAAAGATCAGCACATCACCCTAATTGGCTGTTCCAAATTGCCCCTTGGTGTGAGTGGACTGTGAATGGTTGTCTGTGGTGGCCCTGCCATGGTCTGGCAAGATCTTCAGAATGTACTCCCGTTCACTCCAAATCGGCTGAGATAGTCTCCAACCTCCCTTCAATCCAAATTTTAATTATTTCAGAAAGTGTGTGTGTGTGTGTGTGTGTGTTTTGTTCTTTTCAGTTTAGACACTTTAAAGTTCTATAATGTCTTTTTTTGTTGTTGTTTTGTTTTGACTCTGTTTTATTCAGATTTGAATCCTGTAGAGTTTCAGCCTCAACTCGGTACAGTGGCAATATTTTTATAAGAATTAATTCCCCATCCCCCCCCCCTCTCTCTCTCTGTTTCTTTCTCTCGGTGCATGCTGGGAGTGTGTGTGAGTGTGCTGGGAGCGTGCTTGTTTGCAGAGAGATCTTTTTCTCTTTTCTTTGCGTATATTTTGTTTAATTTTCTTTCTCAGTTTTGTTTATTTTTCCTCTTTAGTTTTTCTGTGGTGGATGTGGTGGTGACAGAGGTGTAGGTGAGCACTTGTGCTCAGCACACTGGGAAAATGTCGGCCAGCTCCGGGCCAGAGAAGCCGACTCGCCGGCACGCCATTAAAATGGTCCCGACAGTCGGCTGCGCGGTGGAGGACTGTGTTCTGGCTGTTGGTGAACTAGTCGGGTTCAAAAGCGTGAGATCCGTGTCCAGGATGAACAGTGCAGTGGTTATGTTCTTGGACAGCGTGGAGAAAGTGAACAAGGCTGTAGAAAGCGAGGTTGTGATTCAAGGACTCAACTTTCACTCCCGTTCCTTCCCTGGTTAGCTCAGCTAAACATGTTATTATTTCAAATGTGCCGCCTTTTGTCTGTAACGAGGTGAAGAGGGAGTTGTCCCGCTACGGTCAGATTTTGTCCCCGATTAGAATGATCTCTCTAAATTGTAAGTCCTCGCACCTGAAGCATGCCGTTTCCTTCGGCCGACAGACAACGATGATTCTTAAAAGCCCTGAAGAGCTGAATTTGGCGTTGAAATTTAAAGTTGATAACTTCGGCTACACCATACATATCACGTCAGGGAATATAAAATGTTTCAGGTGCGGCATGGAGGGACATCTCATCCGCTCGTGTTTGAAACTGGACTACCTGGAGGAAATACATGCAAGCACAGAGGGAACATGCAAACTCCACACAGAAACGCCCAAGCTGGGAATTGAACCCACGACCTTCTTGCTAAACAGCAGACGTGCTAACCATTGAGCCACCATGACACCTTCAATAGTGACTCAAATAATATTCGATTTATTATATGGAAATATTCAAAGCATTTTAGTGAATTCAGGGCATAAATGACAATTATTTTACATCATGATGATGATTAGAGAGAGAGAGAGAGAGAGAGAGAGAGGCTCAGGGTAAAATGAATGCATGAATGGTTTGAGGATGAGGATGTGAGAGCTCAGTGCCTGTGTGTGTGAGGATGTGAGCTCTCAGTCTCTGTGTGTAGGACCATCCCTCAGTACTGTAAACACAGGACAGATCTTTTTGACGATAACAATCACATTTTTCTTGAGGACATTGAGGTGAAAGTGATTTGGATGAAGGTTTCCATGTTTGTTTGTTTGTGTGATTGTAGGAGTGAAATCCATTTCAGTAGAAGACTCCATTTCATTCTTCAAGACTCAGCTGTGTGTTTCTGGAAACTTTACTAATATTCAAAGATGGAGCCTCCTGATCTGGATACAGATAATGTTTCCCCACCTTCAGAAACACAGGAACCCGACACGCCCTGGTATTTTATTTATTATATATTCATACATAAATTTTCTTTGAGTTCATATGAAATAAAAACAAAACCTACTGTTTTACTCTTAATGAAAATCTAACAGTCACCACTTCATTTAAAATTATTCAATTCTGTTTCTTCTTCTTTTCCTTTTGGCTGTTCCCTTCAGGGGTCGCCACAGCAAATGATCTGCCTCCATCTCACCCTATCCTCTGCATCTTCTACTCTTACTCCAACGACCTTCATGTCCGCCTTCACCACATCCATAAATCTTCTCTTTGGTCTTCCTCTGGGCCTTCTGCCTGGTAGTTCCAACCTCAGCATCCTACTACCAGTATACTCATTATCCCTCCTCTGTACATGTCCAAACCATCTCAATCTAGCCTCTCTGACTTTGTCTCCAAAACATCTAACATGTGCTGTCCCTCTGATGTACTCATTTCTGATCCTATCCATCCTCGTTACTCCCAAAGAGAACCTCAACATTTTCATCTCTGCTACCTCCAACCCTGACTCCTGTCTTTTCCCCAGGGCCACTGTCTCTAAACCATACAACATCGCTGGCCTCATCACCATCGTGTACACTTTTCCCTTCATGCTTGCTGACACTCTCCTATCGCACATCACGCCGGACACTTTTCTCCATCCATTGCAACCTGCCTGCACGCGCTTCTTCACTCTTTCACCTCTGGGGATACTCTGCATCACTTCATCTAACTCACTCCAGAATCTCTCCTTTTCTTCTAGCTCACATCCTGCCTGTGGGACATAAGCACTAACAACATTGACCATCACGCCTTCAAATTCTAACTTGAGACTCATCACTCTGTCTTACACTCTTTTCACTTCTAGAACATTCCTGACAAACCCCTCCTTCAAGATGACTCCTACTCCATTTCTCTTCCCATCCACACCGTGATAAAACAGCTTAAACCCTGCTCCTAATCTTCTCGCCTTGCTACCTTTCCACCTGGTGTCCCAAACACACAATATGTCCACCTTCCTCCTCTGCATCATGTCAGCCAGCTCTCTATCTTTTCCTTGCATAGTTCCAACATTCAAAGTCTCTACTCTCAGTCCTAGGCTCACGCATTTCCTCTTCTCTCTCTGCCTACGGACACACCTCCCGCCTCTCCGTCTTTGACCAACAGTAGTCCAATTTCCATCAGCACCCTGTTGGTTGACAGCACCGATGGCGGTCGTTGTTAACCCGGGCCTCGACCGATCCGGTATGAATTTTGTTTTGATGATTTGCATTGTATATGTGGCAGAAGTTTTACGCCGGATACCCTTCCTGTCGCAACCCTCTGCATTTATCCGGGCTTGGGACCGGCATAAGGGGGAGAGACACTGATTAGTGCCCCCCCCCCCCCCCGCCTCATGGCTGCATTTTATGCATTTTATGCAGTTTTTGAAAAGAAATTAAGTCTTTTATTCCAGATATTTTATAAAGTATTATGAATAAGTTAAAAGAGTAGTGAGTGAATATAAATCATTAAAGTTGTGTGTATAATGTTGTTCAGTAAAGTCCAGAGAAAGAGATCAGAACCACCAGCACCCAGCTGTAGCTCCATGAAGAGTGAACAGTCTATGGTTTCTCCTCTGAGGTTTAGAGATGGAACCTCATCACTTCTCCACAGATAACATCTCCTCACTGTCAATCTAAAAGTCAAGATAATGATCACATGACCAGTTCAGGCGAATACAACCAAATGAAGTGAACCAGGGAGAAGTCGCTTATGAGCCAGTGCCAATTTTTATAAACAACTCCCAATTTGTGAGCCACTCCACCGAAAGTAGGCTCTTGGGTCCAAAAATGAAAAATTTTTACATAGTCAGATAGGAGGCCCAAAGCTGCAAAATGCAGCAAAAAGTTTGTCAATACCTTGAAAACTGAGTGAGTTATGCCATTTCTTGTATCAGCATTCAACTAAAAATTTCAAAAGACGTTTTAGAGAAAAATGAGCACAAAGATTGCACTTCTTTCAACATCATTAGTCCTCAGCAACCAAACATTTTTATGCACTTCAGCCATATAAACTTTTAGAAAACATGTCTAGGAAGAGTTTTACGAAGAGATAAGAGAAATCATCATTTAAATCTGGCACGCCCTTTTTAAACCCATCAGTCACCCTGTTAAGCCCCAAAAATTAACAAAAAACGACTTTTTTTCCATTTCTGTTTATTATATAAATAGATCAGTATGTATCTTTTCGACCATTATATAAAGGTTCAAGTGCCTTGGAATGATACTGATTAAAAAAAACACTGTCAGCTTCAAACAATCACACCGAAATTAATAAAACATATATATATATATATATATATATATATATATATATATATATATATATATATATATATATATATATATATAATGTATATAACCATATAACAAAACTCTCTGATCTCTTTATACAAGTAAGCATCATTATCTTCATCTATATCCTGCTCAGCAGATAAAATCACATCCCAAACACAACAAAACTGACTCATGAACACTTATTAACAGATCCCTCTGCTTCATCAACTCTGCTCAACAGCTGGCTTCATCAACTCTGCCGTCATCATTATCATAATCTATATCCTGCTCAGCAGAAAGGATCACATCGTCATCACAAACACAAGTCATGCACACTTTTATTAACCGATACCTCATCAAAATCAAAATCTTCATCAACACAGCTGAAATCATCATCATCATCATCATCATCATCATCATCATCAGTTTGTTCATCTGCAAAAGGAATGAAATATTTAAGTATTTTTCAGGTCTTTACCAATTTTCGTACAAAACTGAACAACCCAAGTCCAGCATGTCCAGTCCAGACAAGATTACACACAAATCAAATGATCAAAATAATTCCATCAAATTTTGCATGCAGAGAAAAATACTCACCGGTGAAATAATCTTCAAGAACGCCGAGCATTCCGGAATCTTCAAAGCCCAATTCTCGTGCCGAATTTAACATCTATACTAATGCTGCTAGACATCACGGATGTGCTAGACATTTCACTCTCCTTTTCCAGAAATTATGTGTATTCACAATCTTATAAATAAACTCGCTGACTGTTACTGAAGAGAAAGTCGGACATAAGTTCCACATGCGGTAGGTATACTAGAGTCAGGAAGTAAACACAGGAAGTTAATGTGTGACGGGCACTGAGCATGTGCAAGCTCGAGCTGACTAATCAGTGTGCTCGTTTCAGACCTTCCTTAGCAACTCGCCCGCATTGTTTACAAGCATATCATTTTCATTACCTTTATTTTATTCACTGAAACGGCATTTTAATATTAAAACAGTATCCAAAATGGAGAGACAACTTCACAACCGTTCTTCTGGTGTATGGATTATAGTGTGTCTTGTACCGAACTCTGTGAATAATTGCAAAGAAAACCAGTAAGTTTGGTACTGTTTTTATCTAGTTTTTTGAGGGTACTCACCTGAAAAATGGAAATAAAAGACATTTTTAGTGAATTTTAGTCGATTTCACTTCAGCAAGTGATAGTTGAATACTTGTTTTAATATTTAATGCAAAAATGCAAATTTCGATAAAAATGGACCATTTTTACTTTTCTGGCCTTTATCTTAAAAGTGGTCTGTGCGACAAGCGCCTACTTTCGGTGGAGCGCCTCACGTTTAGTGCCTCCTTCCTGATCCACACACAAGGCTCATTAACCATGCAGGTTTTTTTTCTAAACACGGCAATAATATCTCTGTCGACTCTGGAAAAAAAACATCAGCCTGAGTTTCACTTGAACAGCAGAATTCTGAAAATATGAGGATGGCACAGCTGTATGGAATAAAGCAACCAGTACACCTGACGCCGCGCAAATAGATGAATGTTCTTCTGAGATTCTGTCAACATATCATCAAATATTAATTAAATATCATCATCATCATCACCATCTTCGACTTAATCCGGGACCGGTTGCGGGGCAGTAGCCTAAGCAATGAGGTCCAGACATTCCTCTCCGCAGCCACTTCCTCCCGCTCTTCTGGGGGGCACCAAGGTGTTCCCAGACCTGCTGAGAGACATAGACCCTCCAGTGTGCTCTGGGTCGACCCAGGGTCTCTTCCCGGTTTGATATTTTCCCAACCGCCCCACCAGAGTGGCGTTCAGGGGGTATTCTGACTGGATGCCCAAGCCACCTCAACTGGCCCCTCTCAATGTGGAGAAGCAGCAGTTCTACTGAGAACCAAATACAGTTCTCTCAGAACCAAATGCAGTCGTAAGTCAGACACAACTTATAGGAACCCATTTCCAGTTCGGGACCAGGCTGAGGAACCGCACATAGTCCTCATTTGCGCGATGAAAGAGCAGCAAGAGGTCAAGCCCACTTTGTGTCTTCAAAGAGAGTGAGGTCGCTGTTTTCATCAGTGCAGAGTGTACTGGGCTCCGTCTCCACAAATCTCCCCCAGCTCTTCCTCTCACATAAGCACTGTTAGAATATATCTCTGACCTAATACGTACATGTTTATTGAACCATGAAGCAAGAAGTTCTCCTTATCCTGTTGTACCCCGATGTCCCTAAGTTTTGTGTAAAACATCAACCAGACCTAACTGGATGTTCAAGGCTGTCCCTCTTTTATCACCACATACCTACGTACGAATGCAAGCAGTTATGTAAATAACATGATATGGTGCTATCTACACACACACATACACACACACACACACACACATACATACACACATACACATACATACACACACACATACACACACACACATACATACACACACACATACACACACACACACACATACACACATACACATACATACACACACACACATACACACACACACATACACACACACACACACACACACACACACACACACGATGCTATGACGAATGTACTCTGAACCAAGGACACCTGATTCTGTATCTTGTCTGCTTTTTGCACGAACACATACTGTATAAAAAGTTTATGCTCAGAAGCACACTCTGAGCAGCCGATGAATAAACCAGCTTGATTTCACTCGTGTGGTTTGTTGTCCTCTGTTCCCGGAGCGCTCTCAGACGTTGAGATACAGGAATCCAGATCGTGCAGGTTTACATAAGAGCTTCTACAGAGAGAGTTCTTACAATTTGGTGACCCCGACGTGATACTCCTGATCAGGTAAGACAAGATTTGTTTGACTACCTGGTTAGCAGTATCTGAGCGTCTGTTATCCCCTTTTCATAAGGGACGGTTATCCTCAGTTGCTATAACTGGGACGGTTATCCTCAGTTGCTATAACTGGGACGGTTATCCTCAGTTGCTATAACTGGGACGGTTATCCCCAGTTGCTATAACTGGGACGGTTATCCTCAGTTGCTATAACTGGGACGGTTATCCTCAGTTGCTATAACTGGGACGGTTTATCCTCAGTTGCTATAACTGGGACGGTTATCCTCAGTTGCTATAACTGGGAAGAGCGCTATACAAAAAAGGTGCACGCACATTCCTGTATGCCAACGTATTTTTTGTTTTTGTTAGAAGGTAAACAATGGGAAATTCCTACCCAAAGCCTAATCCCCGGGAAACTCCGAAGGAGTGGATGAATAGATGTGGTCTAGCTTATTATACTGAGCCATGGCTCAGCAATTTGGCGGGATGGACTGAGGGACTCGACCAAGTACCAAACTTTCCTCGAAATGGGACTTTTGATGCAGGATTTCTGACATCCGCGCATCGCATGATTTATGATGGATTGGGCAACCCTTCATGGGATTACGAATACATGAAAGAGGCATATGTTAAATGGTATGAAATGCGTTCATACTGGCTATCGTTAAAAGAACTGTTCGAGCCAAAAAGGGTGACGCAGAGTGTCATCTATAATTGCAAATATCCTACTCCTTTGTACATATGTCCGAATGCCCCTTTAATTTGTTAGGCCGTGACCTCATGAGTGTTCTGGGGTTCCAAATCTCTTTCCAAGGTTCGAGCATGACCATTCAAACGTGCGACACCTCCTCCATTTCTCTGTTATCATTGCAAGCGCAGCCCTTGCCTTTTAATGTTAATTCGGCGTGCGTGGCGAGTTCCACCTTGCCCCCTGTACTCGACACACTGCCCACCAATCTTTGGGCAGAGCATAAGAATGACGTGGGTTGTGTGGACTGCGTCCCATATGAAGCTACCGTGAAGCACATTTCGCCCGTGTACATCCGACAATACCCCTTGTCGCCTAAAAAAAATGTTGGGTATCGACACTATTTTGGCCGCTCTTTTGGAACAGGGTATCATTGTGCCGTGCACAAGCCCTTATAACACGCCTGTGAACCCGGTTCCTAAGCCAGACGGTTCCTGGCGTCTGACACAAGACCTCAGAAAAATTAACGAGCTCATCGTTCCAGTTTCACCGGTTGTTCTGGATGTGCCCTCTATTATGGCTTCTATTCCTTGCGATCACACGCATTTTTCCGTAATCGACCTGTGCTCGGCGTTTTTTAGTATCCCTGTTGAGCCAAGCACACAACCTCTCTTCGCTTTCACACACCGGCAGCGACAGTATACGTGGACTAGATTACCTCAAGGATTTATTGACTGTCCGGCCGTGTTTTCGGCTGCAGTTAGGGACGCGTTGGGTTCTTTGGACGTCCCTGTTGGTTCCTGCGTACACTCTTATGCTGATGACCTCCTGGTTACAGGGCCTAACCTATGAACTATGCCTCGACGCCACTGTCCAGTTGCTCCTCTTACTGGAAAAAAAGGGTTTCAAGGTCTCCAAGCCCAAGTTACAGTTCTGCCTCCCCACTGTGATATATCTGGGCTATGAACTCTCTCACGGGATAAAACGCCTTACTCAGGATCGCGTCAAGATCATAGTGGACACTCAGAAGCCTGCCACTAAACAAGCGCTCCTGGCTTTCCTGGGCCTCATTAACTACTGCCGCCAATGGATCCCGGACTGTTCCTTTTATGACAAACGTTTACGCTCTGCCGTGGCTCACACAGACCCTCTCCATCAACCCTTGGTCTGGACTGAGGACATGCTGGACGCATTCAAAGCCCTGAAGTCGGCCCTATGCTCCGCGCCGGCTCTCGGGCTCCCGGATTACAACAAACCCTTTCATCTCTACGTCGCTCACCAGGCCGGCACGGCTTCTGGAGTCTTGGCGCAGGACCACGGGGGGGGACTTAGGCCTTGTGCTTTCCTCTCCAAAACTCTAGATACTGTGGCTCAGGGTTTACCTGCCTGTCTCCGCGCTGTCGCTGCCAGTGCGGTGTTAGTTCTCGAAGCAGAAAAATAGTGCTCTCTCATCCACTCGTTTTACACACCAGCCATCAGGTTAGGCATATCCTTAATACTCTGTCTACACAACACATGTCTTCTCAACGTCGTTCAGGTTACGAGGCCATCCTTTGTGCTACTGACAACCTAACTATATCCTGTTCCTCTTCCCTAGATAACGTGGCGCAGGCTCTACAGCGCCTGCTTAATGCTCATGACGACTGCGAACCATTGGAACATGACTGCATGGACACCATTGTTCATGACACCAGCATTAGATCCGACTTAATGTCTACTCCTCTCTCCACAGGTCTCTCCCTGTTTGTAGACGGGTCATGCTCGAAACCCTCCGACGGAGTGTTCCTCTGCTTGACTCGCAGTATGTTCCTTACCGGACCAAGTTTTGGAAGCGTACTCGCTCCCCTTTAATTCCGCTCAAGCAGCAGAGTTATATGCGCTCACTCGGGCATGCACTCTCGCTTCCGACCAGGATGTTACTATATACACTGACTCTCGTTACGCTTTTGGGGTGGCTCATGATTTCGGCCGTATCTGGCAATCTCGTGGTTTCACTGCTGCTGACGGTAAGCCCATTTCATATTCCACCTTAGTCCAGGATCTTATTGTGTCCTGCAATCTCCCGCTCCGTTTAGCGATCGTAAAGACCCGCGGTCATTCCTCTGACCACACTGATGAGGCACGAGGTAACTCTTTGGCTGACCGCGCGGCTAAACAGGCTGCCTCGCTCGGCTCCATGCCGCCGTTCCTGCAGCCCGCGCTGGTGTCAACCTCACACATGCTTAGCACCCTCCTCCCTGACTTGGATCTGAAATCCCTTCAGTCCTCGGCGTCCACAGAAGACACTGATTTTTGGTCCTCGCAGGGCTCTCAGCCCTCGGGTGACGGCATTCTACTCGATTCGACCGGTCGCTTATGTCTGCCCACGCACTGCCTTCCTTTCCTCGTCCGCGAGTTTCACGGGCCTACACATCGCGGTCGAAGAGGGGTGGTGACAGATATGGAAAAAGATTTCTGTATACGACAACTAGCCTCTACGGTGCACAGCATTCTGGACAAATGCCTGGTTTGTGCACAGAACAATGTGTCCAAACCACATGCATCACATCAGCATCTGCCGGAACCAGATACTCCCTTCCAGGAGTGGCAGATAGATTTTACTCACATGCCCCGGCAGGGCCCCTTTAAATATCTATTGGTTATCGTGGATAAATTTTCCCGATGGGTTGAAGCTTTCCCGTGTGGGAACGAAACGCCGAGTAGTGGGTCAAAAGTTATCACAGGAAATTATTCCCAGATATGGCCTCCCGTTGGGTATTGATTCGGACAAAGGCACACCATTCACCTCAAAAGTCACTCAACTGTTGGCACAAGAGCTAGAGATCAATTGGCGTTTCCATGTCCCATATCACCATCAGTCCTCCGGAATCGTGGAACGAACAAACAGAACCATTAAAGGGAAATTACGAAAAGCAATGCACGCCACCGGATCCAGGAATTGGGGTTCGTGCTGCCTGTGGTCCTAGCGGATCTGCGGATGACCTCGCAGGTGGCATTAGGGAATTTATCCCCTTACGAAGTGGTAATGGGGAGACCCTTTCCCGCTCCTTGGAGGAAGGGAAAACAGGCTTTGGGTACGGAAGATCTAGACATACACATGAGCGAGTATGCCGTGGGCCTTGTTAAGGTCCTAAATGACTATTGGGAACGCACTAATCAGAATACTTCGGTCCCGGCCGATGCAAGCACTCATGCCTTCAAGGTAGGAGACAAGGTGCTGGTCAAGAAATTTGCAAAACTAAATTCATCTTTGGGAGACACACCTTACAGTGAGCCCACGGGGATACTCGCTGTAACCCGTACCGCCGTACTAACTGACCTCTTTCCACAGTGGATCCATGCTACCAGACTGAAGAAAACCCCACAATGAAGTGTTGTATTGTTTGTTTTTGTGTGACCATGATGTTGTCTATCTTTATTACCTCTGTTCCAGGTCTTAAGACACATATATCACCTAAGAGGGGAGAAGTGTTTTCTAACGGATTCGGCTCAACATAAGCTTACGAGTACCACCTTTACACCCTCTCGTACTGGGAACGGATAACCAAAAATATCCTGTGTTATGTATACCCTCCATGTTCTGCTCTTGCTCGGGCTGATGTGCTCAGCCCCGGGTCTTTGTACATATTACCGTCATCTTGAAAATAACATGTTCTGGCAGTATTTGAATTTTACTGTGAAACGTGATGTAACTTTAGAAGAATGTATTGTTTGCTCTCTGTTTCCCCATGATGGAGGAACCCCATACGTATATACCCCTTCTAGGGACAGTTACACCATCATCAACTCGACGTGGGTCCGAGGCGAGTGGGGAACTTATGATCAGTCAGAAATCTTTCTACGACACCACCCAGATCCAAATTCAGGCTTCTCAGTACATTGGGACTTAAGAATGCAGTACCCCATATGTTTTTGGCGATATGATGGTAACGGTACAGAACAAGACCGGGAAGCCTCGAACGACTGTTCCATGGACACGGACGGCACCGAAAAATGCGTAAGATTACCTAATAATCAAACATCGCACTGGATACAGGGACTAGATCCGCGCAGGTGTAATTCCACGATAAACCTCAAAAATGATAATGCAGGAAGAATAGTGTTTAATCAAGAGCGGCCCATATGGATCCCAGATTGGTATTGGGACTGCGGCAATGGTCAACTGTGGTTGTACCTCCCGAAGTTACAAAGAGGTAGGTGCGCGCTCGTCCGGATCGAAACGTCCCTCACCCTTTTCTCTAAACAGTTTCCTTCCTTACTCCGACGTAGTTTATCTACATCAGCCCTCGGTGACCTCGAGGTGCCGGAAGAACATCAGTTGGTAAGTGAGGGTACGAGATTTGCAGAGATCTTATTCCCGAACTTTGGAGTAGGGAACGTTCGTCGCCAGTTAAACAAAGTGCATTATAGGCTTGCCCTGTTCGTAAATAACACTATTCTCGCAGTCGACGGGATTAACCAGGAATTGACGGCCCTGAGGCTTATGGCTACCCAGAACCGTATGGCGCTCGATGCACTGCTCGCGAAGGAAGGGGGGGTATGCGTTCTTATAGGTGAACACTGCTGTACCTATATTCCACCGAACGATTCACCTGGGGGGAATATATCTCAAGCCCTGCACAAAATGCATGCGGTAGCAGCCCAATTGCGACACGACGAAAGTCCAAATTACGGCTGGGGATTCCTCCATTCCCTTTTTTGGTATGTTCACTCCATATTTAACCATGCTTGTGCCTGTATGCATTTGTCTGCTGTTGGTGTGTGTGTTCGGACCTTGCATCCTTAGGTGTCTGCTGAATCGTGTGTGGGCCCTGATGGACGCTTTTAGTGGACCAAAGTATACGCAACTGGATGCGCAGTCCGACGGCACCTCTTACCCTTCGTCCCGGGTGTAGTGAGGAGTCGGGATCTTGAGGGGACCTGAGTATCTCGAGGCAGTGGGCGAAGGGCGTCGCAGCTCAAGCTGCCCTTCAAGCACAGGCCCCGATCAACCGCGGTCCCTGGTCTCCTGAAAGATCCCGACCTTCGACACCCGCTGAACCTTTGTGTATTCTGCAAAGAATGATTTATACTTCATGAACATTAAAGTATAAAAGAGGGGAACTGTTAGAATATATCTCTGACCTAATACGTACATGTTTATTGAACCATGAAGCAAGAAGTTCTCCTTATCCTGTTGTACCCCGATGTCCCTAAGTTTTGTGTAAAACATCAACCAGACCTAACTGGATGTTCAAGGCTGTCCCTCTTTTATCACCACATACCTACGTACGAATGCAAGCAGTTATGTAAATAACATGATATGGTGCTATCTACACACACACATACACACACACACACACACACACACACACACACACACACACACATACATACACACACACATACACACACACACATACATACACACATACACATACATACACACACATACACACACACACATACATACACACACACACACACACACATACATACACACACACATACACACACACACACACACACATACATACACACACATACATACACACATACACATACATACACACACACATACACACACACACATACACACACACACACACACACACACACACACACACACACACGATGCTATGACGAATGTACTCTGAACCAAGGACACCTGATTCTGTATCTTGTCTGCTTTTTGCACGAACACATACTGTATAAAAAGTTTATGCTCAGAAGCACACTCTGAGCAGCCGATGAATAAACCAGCTTGATTTCACTCGTGTGGTTTGTTGTCCTCTGTTCCCGGAGCGCTCTCAGACGTTGAGATACAGGAATCCAGATCGTGCAGGTTTACATAAGAGCTTCTACAGAGAGAGTTCTTACAAGCACTCACTCACTCTCTCACACTCTCTCTCACACTCTCTCTCTCTCACTCTCTCTCTCATACACACGTGCATACACTCATGTGCACACACACACTAACGCATAAACTGTTGAGTCTGTTGAATGTGGAAAGAAGACGACTGGAGACTGGTTTTGAGTTGGGCTCTAAGTGCAACTTCGTCTACCAGAGACCCCGGCGAAAGCAGAGCTTCCGACTCGGCTGGCAACTGAGGAAATTGATATGGAGGGGGAGGAAGAGGGCCCCCTTTTTCCAGGGTGGAAGAGATGCACCTGATACATAGGGAACGAATGCAAGGGATGTAGCAGCAGCCACATAGGGCGAGGAGTCCAGCCACCGAGATGATGGATATCACAACTGAAACGATCAAACCTTTCCACTTACCGAAGTGTCTGTCCAGCCAATCAAGCATGACATTATCAACACCTGGATGTTCCTTCAGTTCGGTGGCCAGAGTCTGCAGCCCGTCCAAGGCCTTCGTGACAGACCCGTCTGGCGCGGTGTTATTGGGTATGAAGGTGCAGCACTCTTCCCCAAACATGGCGCAGACGTCACCGTGGGCACGAAGTAAAAAATCTATAGCCATGCGGTTTTGATATGTCATAAGTGAATTGGCCCTGAGCTCGGCTGCCAGTCCTTCCACAGCATCCCTGGTAAGATTGGTCAATCGTTGAACATTATAATGGATATAAATACACATCAGTGGACTCAAGGAAAGACCCCATCTGGCTTTACCTTCCATGTAGAAACTAACAAGCTAAACCTTCAATATGACAGAGTAAATTCTTCACTGTATTCAAGGGAGGGTCACGCGCTACACCTTAAAGAGCTTATGATCTTCAATACTCTATGTCACACAACTCAAAGCAAAAGCACATTACAAGATAGTTAAAATGATATGATTGGGATAACACTCTTCGAAACTTGCGTTGGTAGCTTGGCACGCTACTTGTTGCAGGGGTGCATTGTTTCTCTGCCTTACCGTGAGGGTGAGGGTTAGACTACCTCACCCCCTTTTGCCACCCAGGGAATATTCTGCCCTGCGCTGTTGGTGGTCTTTGCTTCGTCACCAGCCGGTGATGAGGTTGCTGCTTCACACAGGTCCCTGTGTGTGTAGACGAGTGATCTGGAGGGAGCTTCTGCCGCTGTGCACTGGCTCCAGTGATACCAGGTGTCGCCCTTGCTGTCCAGCCGGACGGCGTACGAGGTGCGCTCTTTGATCTTGTAGGGTCCTGTCCACCTTGGCTCCATCCACTTTCGCTTGAGGACTTTCAGGAGGACCCACTCTGTCTGGAGGGCTGCCGGTAGACGCCTGGTACTGCTCCCTCACTTGATCTGAAACGGCTGCAACGAGACTTTGCAATTCATGATAGTATTGTTTATTGGTTAGGTTTTGTGGGTCAGTGTCCAGTGCGGTGTGTGGTCCAGGAAATGGTCTACCGGTCTGTAGTTCGTGTGGAGTCAAGTGTGTGCTTTGGTTGACGGAGCTCCGGATAGATAGTAAAGCCAATAGTAAGGCATCTAGCCATGTCATTTTGGTCTGTGCACAGATTTTAGCCAATTTGTCCTTGATGGTTCTGTTCATTCTCTTGACCTTACCTTGTGACTGTGGGTGGTATACGGAGCCAAATTTGTGGGTCAGCCCCAACATGGTTTCCACCTTTTGGAGGTGTTTATTTTTAAAATGAGTCCCATTGTCTGATCTTACCTTTTCCGGAAACCCGTGTCGAGGGATGTAGTGGTTAACCAGACATTTAACCACGGAGGCGCTGTCCTCCTTTCTGGTGGGTCATGCTTCGAGCCACCCCGAGTAGCTATCTACGCAAACCAGTAAGTATCGATACCCCTTAACCATGATGTTCATGTCAGTATAATCGAGGATTATCTCTTTCCCTGGCTTCGTTAGCAATGGAAAACGTCCCGGAGGCGGTTTCACTGTTGGTCTGGGGTTATATTGAGTGCATACTTCACATGTTTGTACAAAATATTTTATCATATCCTTCAAAAATGGATGCCACCAATTATTCAGATTCTTCATCATCTGCACTGTCCCCACATGCCCCACACCATGCGCCTCTGTGAATGTACTGGTTGTAAGACCCGGTGGCAGAATCACCCTGCCATCCGGTCCTCTCCAAAGACCCTCCATGCACATACACCCCTTGCCTTCCAGAGCGTTTTTTTCTTGTGGTGACGCGAGATCTTGTTCATGAATCAATACTTGTGTGTGCCTGTCTCTTACCGCCTCTTGTTCCGCGCATATTGTGTACATTGTGTGTAGCCCGCTGCCTGTTTCGCAGCTGCGTCTGCTGTGTCATTTCCCGCCTTGGTGAGTATGTTTTCTTGTGTCCTTTGCACTTGATTACTGCCACTTTACTGGGAAGCAGCAGACTATCCGCGAGTTGTTTCATGTCTTCCTCGTGTTTGATCGGTTTATTTGACGCGGTTAGGAAGCCGGCTCTAAGCCATTGTCCTAGTTCGATGTATACTGCGTTTGCGGTGTATGCTGAGTCGGTAAAAACGTTAACTTCCTGTCCTTTGCCTAGTCGGTGTGCTGCTACCACTCCAAATATTTCCGCT
This sequence comes from Plotosus lineatus, assembly GCA_024760905.1. Classification (NCBI taxonomy): domain Eukaryota; kingdom Metazoa; phylum Chordata; class Actinopteri; order Siluriformes; family Plotosidae; genus Plotosus; species Plotosus lineatus. Next base: position 4,655,817 of record CM045744.1, read on the forward strand.
CTCTGAGCTGACTGTTGCCCTACCAGTTTCTTTGCTTCCACTGTTACCATCCCCTGTGGTGTCTGTTCTACTACCTCATAAGCTGCTATGAGTCCATGTTTATCATGTCTCTAACAGCAACCGTCCGTATATAGGTTCCTGGCGTCTGGTATGGGGTCTGAGTACAGTCCTTCCCTGACCATGGTCATCTGAGTAACTTTCTCTGCGCATTCATGCGACTCCCCTAACCCCATCTGGTCCGCCATATTGACGCCCTCGTGTGTGAAGTGTAAATTTGGAGCTTCTAGCACCCTGCATATCCTTCTTTGTCTGAGTGGTGTTAATGTGAAAGTCTGTGAGTTCACATACGCCACAACACTATGTGTGGTCAGCACACATGCTGGTGGTTCATGACGATGTGTGCCGTTTTTTTGAATGAGTTTTGTGACTCCGGCCGCGTGCTGTGTGCAAATTGGGTGTCTTTTCTCGGTCTTGTCCAGCATGATGCTGAGGTACATTAATACTCGTCTATCTCCCCCTTTTTTCTGGAACAGCACCCCATTGACGCATGTGGCTGTTCCAGAAACATCAAGGTAGAAGGGTTGTGAGAAATCTGGGATAGCCAAATCAGCCGCTGAGGCCAACTCCTGTTTGAGAAGAATGAACGATTCCTGTCTGCTGTCTGCTGTCTGCTGTCCAATTGAGCGTGGCTGAGAGGTTACGCATACCGTGTTCGTTCACTAAGTCCCGCAGTGGAGAGGTTAAACCTGTGTAGTTAGGGACGTAGTGACGGCTATACCCTGTGAGGCCTAGAAAGGATAGCATGTCCTTAATTAGCCATGGTTTGGGGTGATGCAAAATGGCCGATTTATGGTGTGATGTGAGGCCTGACCCCTTCTGGGAGATTTGGTGCCCTAAAAAGGAAACTTGTTTACGGCAGACCTGTAATTTGTTCTTGCTGACCTTAAAGCCCACCCGAGCTAGATGTTAGAGAATTAGCGTCGTACCCAGCAGACAGAGGTCAGCCATGGGCGTCGCCAGCAGTCGTCAACGTACTGGACCAAAGTGACCCCTTCTGGAATGGTGCATGTTTCTAAGACATTTCAAAACCTGATTGAAAATACCTGGTGACAGTGCGAACCCCTGCGGAAGTCGAGTGTACCGGAGCTGAGTACCTCGGAAAGTGAAAGAGACAATGTCCCTGCAGTGTTCTGTCAGTGGGAGACAAAAGAAAGCATTAGCCAAATCAATGCAAGTGAACCAGCGATGTGCCAGGTCGAGGCAGGTCAGAGCAACATATGGATTAGGCACCGGAATCGTGGCCTTTAGGAGGGCGGCGTTGATGGCCCTCAAATCGTGTGCCATGCGATACTTTCCCGTCCTCTTCTTTTCTACAGGGAGTATAGGTGTGTTCCAATCAGAGGACGAAAGCTCCAATACCCCCTTTTCTAATAATCCTGCTTCTGTGTCCGCAATCCCTGCCTCGGCTAGTGGTTTATGCGGGTATTGTCTGATCCAAATTGGCTCTGTCGAGGTCAGTTCAAAAGTAACGGGTTCACATTGTACTAGTCCGACGTCAGTAGGGCCTTGTGCCCACAATGTGTCTGGAAGTTCATCCAATAGCGCCACCACCTCTGGATGGTCAGTTTTTTCCCTGCCATGATGCCTAGATATGTGTGCGTGTTCTAAGATCGCCGTGTCTGAGGCGGTCATCTCGATGCAATACATATTTATGGTGGGCGAAAAGGTGACATGTTGCCATTGCGTGGGTGTCCAATCAGTGTGGGTTTTGGCCCTTTTAACAATGGTGCCCAATTCTTTGGCCTGATGCGCCGGATGCAATGCCAGTGAGACATGTGGTGCAGCCTCGTCCGACATTTCATACCAGGCCATTTGTTCGAATGTTAGATCTACCCCCGCCGCCACCCCCTTGGGAGCCACATAAATATTGCGTGTAATTATCTGCCACTCTGTCCCCTCAATTTGGGAAGCAAAATCGTCTTCGTACCATTGGTCCGAGTGCCTGTCATAGAACAGAGTGACGTGCGGTGCATCGGGAGGCGAGACATAGGGATGGATCCGAGAGACCCAGGGTTTCCACTGGAGAAAGGTAGAGAGAACCCCCTGGTGTTTCTGTGTTTCTGGCTGTAGTACACCCCAGTAGATGTCGGCATGTGGTTCGACGAGAGGCTGCATTATGTACTGTCCTGTGACCATATAGGGTGAGTGGCCGCATGACAACTTGGTGCCGTCTGGAAACGAGAGAGTCAGTCCATCTGGGTCGCACATGATGGTAGCTCCTCAGGAAACCAGCAGGTCCCTCCCTAGTAAGTTGGTTGGTGTGTTAGGGGAATACACATACGAGTGCAACAGCCTTTGGAGTGTCCAAAGGTACGGTTGTAGGCAGTGTGGTTGGTACCCCAGAGAAACCCATTACAGTAATCGAGTGCTGTGTCAAACAATGTCTCTTTGGCATGGTGCAAATGGAGGACAAAGTGGCGCCTGTGTCCACCAAGAAAGTGATTGCTCTGTTTTCAACTGTGACCGACAATACAGGCTCTGCTGTCACCTGCTCGTCGGGGTGTCTCTGTGGGGTGTGTCATTGTTGGTAGGTGTAGTCTCCCCACATGGGAAGCTGAGTAGGTTGACCAGCTGGCGGCGGGAGTTGTGGTGGCGAGCTTCCTGTTCCTCGGCCTCTCCCTCGTTGGCCGTAATCCCCTCTTTGTACGCGGGCCGGACAATTCCGGGCCCAGTGATTTGGATCACCACAGACAAAGCAGGCCTGGTTGTTCCTGTACCCTCCCCCCCAGGTGCTCCCCTGTAGCCTCCCCTCTGCATGCCCCTGCCTCTGCCTCTGTACTGCGGTTGGGGTGGAGGATATGTTGTGTATTGAGGTGGTTGCTGTGATTGGGGTGGCTCCCAAGTAGTGACGGGGTACGGATCTAAAGCCTCAGCTATCATTTGTCTATGTTGTTCGCGAGGTTTCTGTTTTTTGTCATTCGCTTCTCGCCTAGCTTTGTTTAATTGGAGTTTTAGGAGCTGTGACTGCAGCTCTTTTATTTCTGATTCATCGCTGTGGTTCTTGTCCTGCGCCTGGGTCAGGTGGTGCACCAAATGTTTGTCCCAGATGTGGGAGTCTGCTCCAGCCATGTCCGGGTTGTTTATCATTAGATTTTTCACCGCCTTGGGCACCCCGTTAAGTACGGCCTGGCGGAACCATTCCATCTGTATGCCCTGATTGCCTGGGTGGCAACCCGTCAATTTAGTCCACGTCTCCGTGGATTAGGTTAGGTACTCCCTCGGGTTCTGATCGGGGTTCCACTTTAGTTTTGGCATAACCGTAGACCGGGGCAGTGGGAATTTAATCCTCATTGCCTGGCCTATCTCGGTGCTGTGTGCGGTGAATGGTGTGCTGTCGGGAACTACTGTGGTTTTCGCGTCTACCTCGATGCCTCTAAAGTCAGTGGGGGCCATGCACCGCACTCCTATGGCCCTGAAATCTCCCATCGCTAAGGTGTATCCGGCTGTGAGTGTGTCCAATTTGGCCAGCCACATGGTCCCGCCGTCTACTACAGGCGGCGGTTTGTCCACCATGGCCTGTCATCCACTTGTAATCGGAATGCTTTCTCGTAGCTGATTCTGAAATCTTCCTTTCTCCTTCTTCTACTACTTGTCTTTGCCTTTTTTTATCATTTTCACTTGCTTTTTCTTTCTCTTGTCTCTTTAGTTTTCTCTTTTCCTCTTTGACTTTGCCTTTTTATCTTTTTCACTTGCTTTATCTTACTCTTGTTTTTGTTTCTTCACTTCTTCTTTTTTTCTTTCTTTTTCACTTGCTTTTTCATTTCTCCTCTTCCTTTTTATTCTTTCTTTCCTTTTGCTTGTTTTTCCTCCTTCCTGCCTTTTATTTGCCATTTTAATCCATGCCTCTATTTCTTCCCATCCTTGTCATTTCATTTTTTCTTTATTATTTTTACAGTTCCGCCTAATAGCTCCTTTTAATTCTATTAATCTTGTTACATTTAACTGTCTGTTGAATCCATACTTACTAACCCATAAATCTAAATATTTATTTCTATCAGGTGCCTGTTTTTCTACTGCTTTCCAATCTCCACATTTTCATGACCTTCATCATTGTTCTATGCTTATCTACTTTGTCTAGTTTAGAATGTTCATTTCAGCTCTCTATCCAGCTGCAGTTAGGGAGTCATCCTGTTGTTGTGTGAGAACTTCAAGGTTGTATCCACTTGGCTGCCTCCCCTTCTCAGTGGACGGTCAGTGTTTGTGCGTGACCGGGGTGGGTATGCCTGCAAACGGCGGGGATGGTGCGCGCGGGCACTCGCAAGTCTCGCCGCCCTCAGTTCGTAGAGACCCCGAGGTGATATACAGAGTGGGATATACACTGTTAACGCTGGGTGTCGGGGGTGCGTATGGTGGGGGGCGCGTAGGTTCAGTGTCAGGTGCTGTTACCCCTCCTTTGACTTTCGGGGTTGTCTCCTTCGACTGGAAATGGTGAAGATGCGTGACACTCTGCCAGCAGACCGTGAGATCCGTCCACCCCTGCTGGGCGTTCTCCATTTCCTCTGCCTTCTTTTTCAGCTTGGATCTAGACATTAGATTCGCCTTCTCTCCCTGCTCTCTCGCTTCTCTGGCTTTTTTTTTTTTTTTTTGAGTACTCTTTAACCTTTTCCCATAACCAGGATCCCAGGTGGCCACTGTTCCCCAACTGTTTGTTTTTAGATTTCACCACCTCATGCAACTTTCGTCTGGCTTCATCTACAGCTTTATTTTTCTGCTTCAGTGGGCTCTTCAACTCCACTGATTTCAATGTGTTCTCAATCTGTGCATGTAATGGCTTTAGGGGTTCATCACCTAGCCCCCATTCCTTTATTTCTTTATCAAATTCACCCTCCATTTGTCTTAACTCAGAGGCCAGAGAGCGCGGGTACACCCGTTCACTCTCCCGGATTGGGACTGTTTAGACGTTCACAGCCAGTCAGTCCGTCAGCGCTAGGCTGAGCGACTGACCCAATTAACCACGGCAGGCGGCTTGTGTTGTCACTGTTAGGTTTCCGCCGCACAGACAAATTATGTTAACACTGCTAGGTTTCCTTTGTCTGTTTCTCTGCCCAGTTAAGACACTGTCTCAAAACGTCAGCGTCCCTCTCGACACCTCTGAATTTTATTCTTCCCACTTCCCACTTTCCCTAACACATAATACACGTTGCAACACAACACATACATAAAATAGAAAACAATACGATTAATGTCACACTCTATTACTCTCTTCAAGGCTTCCAACACCTAATGCATTGGGGGCCTTTCACCCAATTTTATTACCTCATGCTTTCAACGGCTAGTCTGTTGAGGGCCTTTCACCCAAATTTATTACCTCACAGACGCAAGCTTTCAACAGCTAGTCCGTTGAGGGCCTTTCACCTGACTATGACGTGCAGTTTTATATCACTCACGTGGTACTTAGGGGAGCCTCAATCCCTGGGACTCCAATCCAGCCTTAACCACGGCCCCTCGTCAGGAACCGGGAGGGTACGCCTCCACCAAGGCGCGTCTATGTTCACTCTTAAATCTCTTTACCTCTTATTCCGTTATTTTATCTTTAACCTTAAAATCAGGTTCTCATACAACTCTTTTAATCACTTTTCTTCAAACGTCCGGAGAGGACACAGTTTTTAGTTTAGTCAATATGCAGAGTTCGATTTAAACAGGTTCTGCTTACCTGTTAGTGGTTGCCGGCCTGTGTCCTTCTCCTTGGTTCACGAGAAAAAAGTTTTTGGGTCGAATTTCCTCAACTCTGGTTCTTCTACCACATCCCAGACGAGCCCCCAAAACTGTTGAGCCCGTTGAATGTGGAAAGAAGACGACTGGAGACTGGTTTTGAGTTGAATATGAGAAGCTTTATTGCGTCGTCTGCAGAGACCGGAGACCAACAGTACATGCATAAAGTCACGCTAGTTAAGGTCTGAGTTCTGACTCGCGGGTGTGTGCTTTTAAGAGCTTCAGAGCAGGTTCCTCCTTCCGGGTTTGTAACTGGGTCTATGATGCGTTATCATCTCAACAGGATGCGATAAATCTGGGCTCTTTCCGGGTGCGTCACAACCCCCAAACACCCCCCCACCTCCACACACACCAGTTTCACCCTGTCCCCTCCTGACCTCGAAGTGAGGAGGTGAGGACATTGTGAGGAAGTGAGGAAAACATGAGGAAGTGAGGAAACCACCGAACTAGAAACTGTTGAATGTCACACAGACCACAGACGGCTCAGTGTGTCACAGGTGTCTAAGCATGCACTTTTACAATAGACATGCAGAATGGCCCATTAAGCATATCATTTAATTATTCTCAGCAAGCATTTAAGTATAGCAAAACATAGAAAAATAAAGCACCATTATACAGTTATATAAAGCAGTATTTGCACCAGAGAACATGATAATATGATGCACTTTTACAGTTTGCACGGGGTTTCCTCTGGGTACTCAACATTTCAAGCAGCTCCCATCTAGTGTAATGAAAGAACCTCAAAATTTGATCATGTACAATTTGAAGTGAACGTGCGCAGCATTTTAAACAAAAAAAGTCTTTACTAAAAGTTGATTGGAGTAAAATCACATGGGGATTATAAGAGATGTTTTCTAATCAACATAAAGACAATCATGTTCTCTGGACAGACCAATCAAAGATGGAGTTTTCGCTCAGTCATATACAGAAGAAGGAGCTGATGGCAGGGAGAGGAAAATGGGATCGGACGAGGTCAGTTTGCTGCCTCATGGAAGGAGTTTGAGGTCATCGATTCAACTTTGCAGCATATCAGAGAGGTAAAGGTAAGGTAAAGTCTGTTGGGCTTTTTACACCCGAGCCAAGTGGCTCATCAAGCCGGTGCTTATCCCCGGTTTCCATAGTGTGAAGCGACTAGGAGTTCAACTCCTCTGGGATGGGACGCTAGTCCATCGCAGATTACCTTCCCAGTATATTTTTACTGGTACCCATTTATACTCCTGGGTGAACAGAGGCACACTTGTGGTTAAGACCTTGCCCAAGGTTTCTTAGCACAGTATGGGTCAAACTGGGATTTGAACACACAACCTCCCGATCATGAGCACAGCACCCTAACCACTACGCCACCGGCCCCACATCCTATCAAAGAGGCCTGAATATAAAACAATCATACAAGTTCAGCAAAAAGCAATATTTCTGCTATAGAGGCCAATACTAGCTTCTGAACTCACGGCTTCTTACTTTCATCATAAAAACAATATTACATTTACTCATTTTACTCTTCAATTCATAATAAGAAATATTTATATTTTTCTGGTGGTATTGACCAAATACATCATGTTTATCTGGCGGCATTAACAAAAACCGACATTTTAAAAATACAGTGATACCTCTGCTCACGAACATAATTGGTTCCCAGAAAGTGTGTGTAAGGCGAAAAGTTCGTCTTCCGAACATTTATTTAAAATAAGAATAATCCGTTCCCAGGTCCCCATAAAACATAATTTTCTACTAAATAAGCCTTAAAACTGCACAAAAATATACCTTTTTTATGTATAATAAATATGCTAATTGTATTGTAATTAAAGAAATAAACTGTACTGTATAATAAAGTCGTTTTATTTACCTTTGTGATGGTAGTTGATGGCTTGATGGAATGGAGTGGGAGGAGGAGGGAGGGAGTTACTTACTGTTTGCCTGAGACCGTTGCTTAGACGACACAGAAACACCCTTAGCCACACACGCCCCCTTAATAGCGTCCTTGTTCTTAAGGATTGTAGCAATGGTAGACTTAGCGTACTGGTACTGGGACGCTAAGTCACACAAACGCACACCGATCGTAATTTTCTTTAAAGTCTTCTTAGGCTTAACACTAGCCTGTGGTGGGGTCTTTTTCGGTCCCATAATAGAAAAAGTACACTCAATATGGTCCAAAATGTCTATTAAACACAACGCACATCCACACTCAAAGAAAGGGGGTGACCAACTGGGACGCCGTGAGCATGCGTCAGCTTCTCGTGGCCGCCACCATGGCGCTGTTCGACCGCGTGGTTTGGTTCGTCCGCCGAAAACTAGTTCGTCAGCAGAGACTATATGCTCGCGAATTTAATGTTCTTGAGGCGAAAAGTTCGTGAGCTTAAGCATTCGTCAGCGGAGGTTTTACTGTATATAAAACATAAAAAATTTTGGTAAATGAAAGATTAAAGATAATTAAATTATTTCTAATTATGAAACTTGGTGATGCAGAAGAAGTGGTTCTGAGGTCCGTTGGTGGCCTAATCCCAACCTGAACACCTTAAATGTTGGAAAAGTGGATGTGTGAGATCAGTTGGATGGAGCTAAGGTGCACATACACAGAGTTGAAAGATGATTGGACATGCTGGGGAAATATTTCGGGATCAGCTGATCTCGTTGAGTTTGACTCTTGTGGTTGTTGTTCTGTTGTGTTTCCTTAAATCAGGAGTGTAAACTCATCCACCCTGAACCCTTGGAGCCCTGAAGGTCACTATTCAGCAGGAGATTGTTGCCATTCCACCCGACACGACCCTCCAAGCCACGGCAGCCCTTAGAAATCACCTGGAAGAGTGGAGATATGATGAGCGCCATCATTTGGAGGATCATCTTTAAGAAAACTGATGGGCCGTCGATTTCTTTATTGAATTTCTATCATTTCATCAATGAATAAACCATAATACATTAATATATTAATGGAAGTTAATATAGATAATATATACACTCACAGCCCGTACTGCCTTCATATAAAGATTATATAAGGATTTTAATTTTTTGCGGCTCCAAACAGATTTGTTTTTAGTTCTTTTCTCCAGTATGGCTCTTTGAACATTTTGGGTTGCCGACCCCTGCTCGAGGGTCTTCATCCTACATGTTGGTGGGTATACACACACACACGCACACACACACGCACACGTTTTTAAAGGAATCAACATTTTAACTAAAAAATATTATTAACAAAATATAGATATATTGATATGATACAGATAAAATAAAACACCGTTTAAGGAACAGAACGATGCCCATCCAGGTACTTTTCACATTTCCTGTCTTTGTGAGTCACATGTTCCAGCTGTGGAGTGACGGTGGTTTTTACACCTTGACCACAAACCAAAGCCACATGGCCAGTGTGAGCTAATTGAACTCCGAATAGTTCCAGAGAGATGCTATTTACAGGGCAGACAGGCGGAAGTTTCAGGGTTTATACCGTTATGATTGGTGCATCAATTCAAATAATTGTAATTGGAATTATGAAGTGGAGGGAAATGAATGTTTAGTTTATTAACAGAATTCATTTACAACAAGAAATAATAAATTAGTCTCAGAACTGCTTCATCCTAATTCGGGTCATGGGGAGTCTGTTACCTATATTGGCCGACTCCGGCGAGGGCAGAGTACAGCCCGAAGAGCTCATGAGGCCATCGCAGGGCAGAAACACGGTGGTGGCCATGCGGCGTCTCTTTACCAAAGTCAGCAATGGTTCTTCTACATGAAGCTCTCACCACAGACAAAGAGAGATATGGCTGGCCTTCAATAACCCAGTTAGGTGCTCTGGGGTGACAGCAGTGAGAACCGCTGAGCTTAGGATCAGTAATCCGGCATCTGACCACTGGCCCACCACCGACTCTCTAAAAATATCCTAGGAAATAAAATAGTAAACAGAAGGTGCATCTGGGCAGCACGGGAGAGAGCATCAGTATGTCGTGTGTGGGAGAAGAACTTTCAGTGCTCATACTGAAGTGTCCATGAAGTTGTGCTGTTGTCTCAGTGGCCTTGTTTTCCATCATCAAAGCAACACAGTGATCAACATTCATAATAATTCAGCATTCTGAACAAGGTTGTGTGTTTAACATCAACAGATCATTCTTGGACCTTCAAACTTCAACAATTGGATTTAATACATCATACACACACACACAAAGGTGACGAGACACCAGCAGTCAACACATTATTATTATTTTTTTACTCAGCACCAAAGAAAAAAAAAACTTCTTTATGCTTATTTTTTCAAAATAAAAGTTGTATGTATGTAAAGGAATCGTCCCCCAAACCCTGAAAGCGTTATATAAAGCATATCATTTGTTTCTTCAGCTCTACCATTTGTTCTCCCCACTTTCAATCGAGTTGCAGGTCCCATAGGAGCTTATTGATGGAAAAATATTAAAGAACTCATACACAACACCAGAAATCTCTTCATACTCTGAGAAAAGTTCACAGTAGGCATTCCGTGAGCGAGCGCTACGTGACAAGACCGACACGCACGATGTCGTGGTGGGCAGATGGCTTGAGCGTTCGTGCCGCGACCGAGTGCAGTTGTGGCTTCAGTGTTTTGTTCCTGAACCGAAGGGATTCGTTCTGAGGTCCACTACATTATCGGGTCTTGCAGAACAACAACATGTTTGAGCCCGAGTTCACGTCCACTTCCATATATGGTAAAGGGCTCTGGTACACATCTTTAATTTGCCTAATAAGGAAAAACTCATTTAGTTAATTATAAATATTTTGTTGTGATCATAAGATCTTAATCACAAGTGTGTCTCTGTTCGAGATGAAATGTCCAACTGAAGTTTGTTCCAGTTTCTCTGGTGCTGGACTAACTCATCAGGTGGGGTAAACTTTTTGTGGCAATTTGTCCACCTGCAGGTAAAAGGCTTCTGACCTGAGGGAAGAGAGAGGTGCACTTTAATTCAAAGTAAGAGTTTATGGCGGAGATCAGAGAAGATGGATTTGTGAAGGAAAATCTTAAAGTCACCCTCATGTCATCAGATTCCTTCTTGTTTCATCCCAATTATAAACATTTCAATCAATATGCAAATAGACTCTCAGGAATTACAGGATGTTACTGGACATTCACAGGACAAGCAGCTCGAGAACAAATTTTTCTGTCCCGAGCTCCAATAATTATCCAGAGGTGATAACAATAGGGTTAACTGGACCTTTGTGGAGAGAAATACTAAACCATCCCTATTACTGAGTGTGTAAAAAACACCCAAAATTAAACATGTGACCCTCCAGCACCAAAGCCCAAGGAGGTCATGGGTCAAGATTTTCTCTTCAAGCAGATTAAAGAGTTCAGTTGCTCAAAATCATTTTAACATTAAACACTTAAAGAATATTTACAATTTATAATTAGACAAGTGTGCGCACCCCCCCACACACACACACAAAGAGAGAAGGAGTGAAGGCTACAGTAGAGGCTAGGAGTGAATCCCTTCCAAGAGCAAGAGGACAAGAAGGGAAGGGTTACATCTCTCTAATGCTGGATGGATGATGTGAGAGCATGTCCTTCTCGTCACCACACATCTGGAACAGGTGGGGAATCAGGAAAAAGTCGCCATCTTGAGACTCTCACAGACTTTTTCACACGGTCATCACACATGTTTAAACATTCCCATCGACAACCAGCTGTGTTATATCGCCATATTAGACTGTCATGCAACATCAACCTGGCTGCTAGCAAAGGCTCACTTGTTTTATCATTAATGGAAAACATGGAATAAACACAAATGCCATAATGACAAAGTCATTGTGAAAATAAAACATAAGCTGCGATCATGAATTTTGAATCTGTGGCTTGAACCAAAAAAATTGTAGCACGTCTCCTCTGGAGTAAAGAGATCAATTAAAAGTCAGAAGAAAAAGAAAAGAGGGATACAACAAGTGAACAGATGACGCAAACCCATGTGTGTGTGTGTGTGTGTGAGAGAGACAGAGAGTGTGTGTGTGTGTATGTGTGTGTGTGAGAGAGTGAGTGAGAGAGAGCTGGGGGAGATTTGTGGAGGCGGAGCACAGTACACTCTGCACTGATGAAAACAGCGACCTCGCTCTCTTTGAAGACACAAAGCGGGCTTGACCTCTTGCTGCTCTTTCATTGCGCAAATGAGGAATGTGTGGTTCCTCAGCCTGGTCCTGAACCGGAAATGAGTTCCCATAAGTAGTGTCTGACTTACAACTGCATTTGGTTCTCAGTAGAACCGCTGCTTCTCCGCAGTGAGAGGGGCCAGTTGAGGTGGCTTGGGCATCTGGTCAGAATGCCGCCTGAACGCCACTCTGGTGGGCGGTTGAGGAATATCAAACCGGGAAGAGACCCCGGGTTGACCCAGAGCACACTGGAGGTCTAGGTCTCTCAGCTGGTCTGGGAACACCTCGGTGCCCCCCTGGAAGAGCGGGAGGAAGCGGCTGTGGAGAGGAATGTCTGGACCTCATTGCTTAGGCTACTGCCCCGCAACCGGTCCCGGATTAAGCCAAAGATGATATTTAATTAATATTTGATTAAATGTTCACAGAATCTGAGAAAAATGTTGATCTATTTGTGCGGTGTAGGGTGTACTGGTTGCTTTATTCCATGCAGCTGTGCCATCCTCTCATATTTTCATTTTGTGTCTGATTGACAGGCTTCTGCAGCCTCGGAGGTGTTACAAGTTGCACAATTTCGCCATGATCTGAGGTAGCATGAAGGGTTCAGGAGGGAGAGGATTGTGTGTTTTAATAAGCAGAAGCTATTACTTAACCCCACATCCACAGCATTTTGAGGTTTTTTAAAAGGTTCACACATGTATATAACGTGGATCTGTTTCAGTAAAATGTTTCAGTAAAATGCATGCGAGCATCCACAGAACACACACATCTTATTATAGCATCACATACACACATTCAAGAATTGCTTAGAAATTAAAGGACATATTGTAATATTGATTTTGTCAGAATTAATAATTCCTATGAAAACCCTTCACCCCCCCAAAGGCTTTTCCATCCCCGAGCCCTCACCCTTTCCTTCTGCCCTGAATAATCCCAGAACTTTGTTTGTCTCGTGGCTTCCAGCGAGGCTTACACTTGTAATTTATTCGGGTAAAGCAGCTCTGGTGATCTTTTATCGCAGTTTCTGTAGTGGGAAGCAAATCGGATTTCATCTCTCCTTGATCATGGGCATGAATTTATCAGGTCCCTTCCCAGGATCATCAGGGTTCGCTTGTGTTTAATCTTGTATGTTGTGTGTTCGAGGTAGAATTGCAGACATCCCATCCTCTACTTCTAACGCTCTTTTATCAGGGGCTGAGCGTTCTGACCCAGTCGCGCATGCGCACACAGACCTAATTAAGGATGATCCGTCAGGTGAAACCCATCACTTGGTGGATTTTCAAACCCGGAGCAACGGTGATGAGATCCAAACTCATTCGGACTGAGAATGAAAGAAGCGACCAAAGGAAAAAGAGATGGGTTTAAAAAAAATCAGTTTAAGCTTCAAGTTTTATTGTAATAAACAGGTTACAGTGGACCATCATTCCATCAGTTCCCAGTTTTAAGTAATTTTGATGATAATTGGTGATATTGGCTTCCCGCAATTTGTGCCGTTGGTTTCCTTCCTTCTGTTTGATTTCTACAGATTCGTCAAGATTATAAATCTGATTCAGAGTGAAATCTGATGCTTCATTCGGTCGGTCAATAAAGTTCAAGATGTTTTGTACCAGGACAAATTATACAAACAAATAAATTTTAAAACGCTAGACAACTCGCTTCACTTATTTTACATGTTAAACAGCGTATGCCCCATTCTTGTCTCTGTTTGACGAGCGAGTGTATAATCTTTATAATAATCTTCAGCTAATTGGCATGAATATGCTAGTCATCCATTTTTTAACAGTGTGTGACTCATTCTTGTCTCTGTTTTGAAGATAGTGTCTTCTTCTTCTTTTCCTTTCGGCTGTTCCCTTCAGGGGTCGCCACAGCAAATGATCTGCCTCCATCTCAGCCTGTCCTCTGCATCTTCTACTCTTACTCCAACGACCTTCATGCCCGCCTTCACCACATCCATAAATCTTCTCTTTGGTCTTCTTCTGGGCCTTCTGCCTGGTAGTTCCAACCTCAGCATCCTACTACCAATATACTCACTATCCCTCCCCTGTACATGTCCAAACCATCTCAATCTAGCCTCTCTGACTTTGTCTCCAAAACATCTTACGTGGGCTGTCCCTCTGATGTACTCATTCCTGATCCTATCCATCCTCGTTACTCCAAAGAGAACCTCAACATTTTCATTTCTGCTACCTCCAACTCTGACTCCTGTCTTTTCCCCAGGGCCACTGTCTCTAAACCATACAACATCGCTGGCCTTATCACCGTCTTGTACACTTTTCCCTTCATTCTTAATGATACTCTCCTATCACACATCACACCGGAAACTTTTCTCCATCCATTCCAACCTGCCTGCACACGGTTCTTCACCTCTTTTCCACACTCTCCATTGCTCTGGATTGTTGAGCGAAAGTACTTAAAATCCTCCACCTTCCTTATCTCTGCCCCCTGTAACCTCACCGTTCCTCTTGGGTCCTTGTCGTTCACACACATGTATTCTGTCTTACTGAGGCTAACCTTCATTCCCCTCCTTTCCAGGGCATATCTCAACCTCTCTAGATTTTTCTCCACTTGTTCTCTGCTCTCACTACAGATCACGATGTCATCTGCAAACATCATAGTCCATGGAGATTCTTGTCTAACCTCGTCTGTCAGCCTGTCCATCACCATAGCAAACAAGAAGGGGCTCAGTGCTGACCCTTGATGCAGTCCCACCTCCACCTTGAACTCTTCTGTCACACCGACAGCACAACTCACCTCTGTCTTACATCTCTCATACATGTCCTGCACCACTCTAACATACTTCTCTGCCACTCCAGACTTCCTCATACAATACCACAGTTCTTCTCTCGGCACCCTGTCATATGCTTTCTCCAGATCCACAAAGGCACTATGCAGCTCCCTCTGACCTTCTCTGTACTTATCTATTAACACCCTCAAAACAAACACTGCATCTGTTGTGCTCTTTCTTGGCATGAAACCAAACTGTTGTTCACAAATGCTGACCTCTGCCCTTAGTCTAGCTTCCACTATTCTTTCCCATAACTTCATTGTATGGCTCATCAACTTTATCCCTCTGTAGTTGCCACAACTCTGTACATCTCCCTTGTTCTTAAAAATGGGCACAAGCACACTTCTCCTCCATTCCTCCGGCATCTGCTCACTTTCTAAGACCTTGTTGAATATTCTTGTCAGAAAATCTACTGCTACCTCCCCTAGACACTTCCATACGTCAACTGGTATGTCATCAGGACCAACTGCCTTTCCACTCTTCATCCTCTTCAATGCCCTCCGCACTTCTCCCTTGCTAATCTTTGCTACTTCCTGGTCCTCAACGGTCACCCCTTCTACTCTTTTGTCTCTCTCTCATTTTCCTCATTCATCAGCTCTTCAAAGTATTCTTTCCATCTTCCCAGCACCCTTGTGTCATCAGTCAATACATTTCCCTCTCTCTCCTTTATCACTCTAACTTGCTGCACGTCTTTCCCATCTCTATTTCTCTGCTGTGCTAACCTGTATAAATCATTTTCTCCCTCCTTACTGTCCAACCTATCATACAAGTCATCATACGCCCTCTGTTTGGCCTTTGACAGCACTACATTCGCCTCACGCTGTGTCTCCCTGTACTCCTGTTTACTCTCTTCGGTCCTCTCTGTGTCCCACTTCTTCTTAGCTAACCTCTTCTTTTGTACACACTCCTGCACTTCCTCATTCCACCACCATGTCTCCTTATCTACTTTCCTTCCAGAGGACACACCAAGTACTCTTCTGCCTGTGTCCCTGGTCACATTGGCTGTGGTTGTCCAGTCATCTGGATGCACTTCCTGACTACCCAAAGCCTGTTTCAACTCCTCCTTGAAGACAACACAACACTCTTCCTTTTTCAGCTTCCACCACTTTGTCTTCTGTTCTGCCTTTGCGTTTTTCACCTTCCTCACCATCAGTGTTATCCTGCACACCACCATCTTATGCTGTTTGGCAACACTCTCACCCACCACTACATTGCAGTCACTGACTTCCTTCAAATTACATCGCTTACACAAGATGTAGTCTACCTGTGTGCTCTTACCTCCACTTTCATAAGCCACCCTATGCTCTTGTTTCTTCTGGAAGAAAGTATTTACCACAGCCATTTCCATCCTTTCTGCAAAATCGATCAACATCTGTCCTTCTGCGTTCCTGTCCTGGATACCAAACCTGCCCATCACTTCCTCATCCCCTCTGTTGCCTGCACCAACATGTCCGTTGAAGTCAGCCCCAATGACCACTCTTTCACCTCTGGGGGTACTCTGCATCACTTCATCTAACTCACTCCAGAATCTCTCCTTCTCTTCTAGCTCACAACCTGCCTGTGGGGCATAAGCACTAACAACATTGACCATCATGCCTTCCATTTCTAACTTTAGATTCATCACTCTGTCTGACACTCTTTTCACTTTTAGAACATTCCTGACAAACCCCTCCTTCAAGATGACTGCTACTCCATTTCTCTTCCCATCCACACCGTGATAAAACAGCTTAAACCCTGCTCCTAAGCTTCTAGCCTTGCTACCTTTCCACCTGGTCTCCTGAACACACAGTATATGTCCACCTTCCTCCTCTGCATCATGTCAGCCAACTCTCTATCTTTTCCTTTCATAGTTCCAACGTTCAAAGTCCCTACTTTCAGTCCTAGACTCATGCCTTTCCTCTTCTCTCTCTGGCAACGGACACGCCTCCCGCCTCTCCTTCTTTGACGTCTTCGACCAACAGTAGTCCAATTTCCATCAGCACCCTGTTGGTTGACGGCACTGATGGCGGTCGTTGTTAACCCGGGCCTCGACCGATCCGGTATGTCATTCTTTCTTGTGATTCGCATAGTTTATTTGCCATTTGTTTTACGCCAGATGCCCATCCTGACGCAACCCTCTGCATTTATCCGGGCTTGGGACCGGCGTAAGGGAGAGACACTGGTTTGTGCCCCCCCTCACGGCTTCATTGTGTAACTAATGAATTGGAAAAACAAAAAGATGCCTGTGAAGCCCATACACAGCAGGCAGAGAGAGATTATATCCCAACCTAAACCAAATGCCGACTCTCCCCACACCACCTCCAATGTATTCGCAGAGTAAAAACAATAAACATAATACTCGTAGTCATAAAACTAAACTTCTTGCTTGGTCAAAAACTTTAGGACAAGTTCTTAGCCCTGGATTTATAAGACAACCATTAGACCCTGACACAGACCAATATCCAATGATAGAAGTGGCAAACCCTAATGCGGGGGACACAGGTCAAGGACCTACTATGCTAGTATACGGAACATGGAATCAGGAAGACATAAAAAAGGCCGTAGAAGGCATTACACCACATAAGGAAGATGTGGGTGAATTCGAGTGACAAATGCAAGACTTGATAAGGTCATATCACCTGAATGGTATTGAGGTCCAACAGGCCATGATGAGTAGTTTAGGGTTGGATTGGCATAAGATAGTGGGAAATTGGAATCCTCTCAGAGCCGATGGTAACCCTCTGACACATGATAGTGGAGCTCTGCACCAAAGGATAGCTGAACTTATAACAAGAATCCCTAACAAATTCAGACAGCAAGCAGACTCAACACTGGGAAGAGTTAAACAAGGTGATGAGGAACCATGGGAAGCTTTTAGGATCAGATATGAGAAAGCATTCCGGTTACATAGTGGAATAGTGGATGACAGGCCGGCAGGAGGGCAAACATTTGCAATACACCTTAAAAATGGACTGCATAGTGCAGCACAAGAAAGAGTAAGACATTGGATTGAAAAACATGTCTGGAACCATGGTAGAATGGAACTGGAAGATTATGCAGACCAGGCGATGCATGCAGACAAAATTATAAAAAAAAGAATTTTTTTCTTCAAAGAAAGTCTTTGAGGACTGTGATGACCCTGAATTATATTCTCAGGGGAGCGGGAGCAGAGGTAGAGGCAGAGGAAGAGGAGGATTTAGTAGAACTGGAGGAAATGAGTGTTGGGCATGCGGAAAGGAAGGACACTACAGTAGAGAGTGTCCAGGGCAGAAAAAGAAAAAGAGTTCAGTGTGACTGTGCAACCAGGTAAGAATGAAATGGGGTGTAAATGCCCAATGAAAAACAGCCCTAAAATAACCACCTCCCCTTACCAAACTGAATCTACTATACCAAATAGAGATCCAGTCTCAAAGGAAGAAATTAACCTAACTATAGAAGAAATATTGGCAATAGACAGCTGCAGACCGGAAATAAGGCTAATATTAAATGGAAAAGAAATGACGTTCCTCTGCGATATGGGAGCGTGCAGAACTACTTGTAATGAACCCATACCAGGTGTCAGAAACGGTAATGAAACCGTTGCAGTCAGAGCAGCAAACGGCCTGCATAGCAAAGTATACCTCTCCGAACCAAACTGGATCAGAGATCCAGAAGGATCATCATGTCACATGTCAGTGCTATATATGCCAGAGTAAACCTATTAGGACGGGATGTTACAAGTCTGAATAGGATTGATACGTCCCCGTCGCAAGGACACATGATGGTAAAAAGACAAAAATAATTTGAGGAAAAAGGACTCATGTTCCTACAAGGTCATGGCGAACCATTCTATTACTATACCCTGGACATACCAAACAAGCCGTGGGTCAAATGGGTGCTGTGATGCGCGAAGTGTGGTAGTTGTGGTCGTAGTAGTAGTGCGTGTCACCTCTCGCTTTCAACTAACACCGCTGGCTAGCAGCTTGCCTGTGAAAAGGGGAGCCGTGTGAGTAAGTCTCTCCCTGCCAGTACATAACCTCTCCACCATCAAGCCCCATGTAGTGCCTCCTCGTGGCGACACATGGTAACTGAGTACTTTGCGGACTCCGGCTGAACTACGGGGGACTCGGAGGAGGTTTGGCCCCCAGACATGCGGCATGCAGGCCCACCGGCGTGTGGACACGCCCTGATGCCCATGACCCAAACCCCCAACTATGGGTTAAATAGTCCCACTGCCTTGTGGATTCTCTTGGTTGGGAGAAGGCTAAGGAGTAAACCCTACAGAAATCCGGAGTGGAGCCCTTAACACAGTTGGTCTGAAGATTCCCCTACCTTCTGGCAACTCCTGCAGCTGTGCTGGTACCAAATTGTACTGGATCTTCCTTTCCTTTGGATGCTATCAGCAAGGCTGAGAGGGGGGACTTGATATCTGGGCAGCCCAAGTTCTCCATAGTTCCCGCCCAGGCTCGTAGTGCACTGGAGAGGACAATGGAGAAGACACTCCAGCGTTGATGCAAGACTTCGGCTCAACACGGGAAGTAGCAGTTACCGGTTAAAATCTCATTCCGATTGGCGTAGGATACGGGTGCCTGGGGCTACTTCCAACAGTGGGAGAGACCATTGATTCTCTCACTGGACAGCTACTGCCCGCTCCAAGCTGGGCAGCCCCCAGCCAGTAAGGTGCTGTCCCGCCCCAGCTCATCTGCCTTGCTGGGTGCGTAGGGCTTAGGGACTGACCATCCCGACGAGCAAGCTGTAAATTCTGCACCAGGCAGACAAAAGCCGTTAAATACGAAGACTCCAGCTCTTCGAATAGCAAGCTGGAACGTACGGACTATGTGTCCTGGACTGACAAGTGATCTTCAGCAAATTGACGATGCCCGCAAGACTGCAGTCATCGACCATGAACTGACACGTCTGAATATCAACATTGCTTGTCTACAGGAAACACACTTGGCTGACAGTGGTATTATCAAAGAGGCCAACTACACCTTCTACTGGCAGGGCCTGCCACAAGATGACCTGAGACTGCATGGTGTAGATTTCGCTGTGAAGAACTCGCTGACTATGGCTATTGAACCTCCTACCAGTGGATCAGAGAGAATCCTCACTTTACGCCTCTCTACAACTGCAGGCTTTGTAAATCTCTGCAGCATCCATGCACCAACACTCAGTTCCACCCCAGAGTCCAAGAACCAGTTTTACGAGGCTCTGGATGATGCAATTTCCAGGATCCCCAGCACTGAAGGACTTTACCTACTAGGAGACTTCAATGCTAGAGTGGGTGCCGACTGTGACACCTGGCCTTCCTGCCTTTGTCACCACAGCATAGACAGGATGAATGAGAATGGACAGAGGTTGTTGGAACTGTGTTTCCATCATGGCCTGTGTGTAACAAATACATACTTCAAGTGCAAAGACCGTCACAACGTCTCTTGGAGACACCCCAGATCTTGCCACTGACACCAGCTGGACCTTATCCTTACCAGGCGCACGGACCTGAGCCACGTTCTCCACACTAGAAGTTTCCATAGCACAGACCACACCCTCATTTGAAGCAGAATAAGGCTGACAACAAAGAGGATCCATCACTCCAAAACTAAAGGCCTCCCACGCATCAACACCTGCTCCTCAAGGGATCCCCAGTGAATCCAACTGTTTCACGACACAGTCAAGGAGAAGTTGGCTTTGCAGACTCCTGGCAAAGACATCAACAGCAAGTGGAGCTTCCTGAGAGATACTATCTACACAACAGCCCTCACCACATTTGGGGAAAAGGAGCATCGGAGTGTAGACTGGTACGAGGCTCACTGGGAGGAGATGCGGCCTGTGACAGAAGCCAAGAGGTAAGCCCTCCTAGCATACAAGCAAAACCCCAGCACCAGTACTCGGGACACCCTCAAAGCTGCACAAAACAAGGCCCAGCAGACAGCTTGACGCTGTGCAAACGACTTCTGGCTGAAACGCTGCAGCAAGATCCAGATGGCAGCTGACACTGGCAACGCAATGGCCATGTACAATGGCATCAAGACAGCTACTGGCCCAACCACAATTAAGACTGCACCCCTCAAGACCAAGACCGGGGAGGTGATCACGGACCAAGGCAAGCAGTTTGAACACTGGGTGGAACATTACCTGGAGCTGTACGCAACCAAGAATGTGGTGACCGATGCAGCATTAAATGCCCTACCAAACTTACCGGTCATGGAGGATCTGGCTTACCTGCCTTCAGTGGATGAACTGGGCAAAGCCATTGATTGTCTGGCCTGTAGAAAAGCCCCTGGAAAGGATGGCATCCCCCTGAAGTCTTGAAGAGTGGCAAGCCAGCACTCCTGCAGCACCTCCATGAGCTGCTGTGCTTATGCTGGAAGGAAGGGTTCATCCCCCAGGACATGTGCGATGCAAACATCTACAAAAACAAGGGTGACCGCAGTGACTGTAACAGCTACCGTGGCATCTCCCTCCTTAGCATCATAGGGAAAGTCTTTGCTCGTGTTGTTCTTACTCGCCTTCAGATTCTTGCTTCCCGGGTGTACCCAGAATCGCAGTGTGGTTTCAGGGCAGGCCGATCCACAGTCGATATGATCTTCTCACTTCGTCAACTGCAAGAGAAGTGTCGGGCGCAGCAGAAGCCCCTGTACATTGCTTTCATAGACCTGACTAAAGCATTCGACCTGGTCAGCAGAAGCGGACTCTTCAGCCTCCTGCAGAAGATTGGATGTCCTCAAAGGTTACTCCAAATCGTGACCTCCTTTCACGAGGACATGCACAGCACAGTCTGCTTCAATGGTGGGACTTCTGAAGCCTTCCCAGTGAGCAGTGGTGTGAAGCAAGGCTGCGTCCTAGCGCCAACACTCTTTGGGATATTCTTCTCGATGCTTCTTCAGTATGCCTTCTCTGACAGTGAGGAAGGGGTCCATATCCACACCAGATCAGATGGAAAATTGTTTAACATAGCTCGACTGTGCACTAAGATGAAGGTGAGGCCCAAAAACAGAATATCAGCCCCGCATCAGACAGTATCCCCTTAAACCAGACGCCAAAGAAGGAATCAAACCAGTTATTGAAGCATTACTAAAAGCAGGAGTACTGGTGGAGTGTGAGGACTCACAGTGTAATACTCCCATATTTGCAGTTAAGAAAGCAGCACCATCTGTAGGATGGAGAATGGTACAAGATTTACAAGCTGTCAATGACGCAGTAATCCAGAGAGTCCCCTGTGTGGCAGATCTACATACCCTTTTAAATAGCCTAAAACCAGATGCAACTCACTTTACTGTGGTGGCTATCAGCAACGCATTTTTCTTATTGCCTCTTGATAAGAATAGCCAGTTCTGGTTTGCATTCACCTATGAAGGGAAAAGATACACTTATACCAGGCTGCCACAAGGGTACTGTGAGAGCCCAACAATTTACTCACAAGTCATGGTTGCAAGTATGGTTAATTTAACTCCCCAGGAGGAAGTCAAGTATTGACGTATGTGGATGATATTCTTCTGGCCTCACCAGATGAACAAACCTGTAGAAAAGATACCATAGCACTCCTCAGACATTTGGCAGCTGAAGGGCACAAGGTCAGTAAAGATAAACTGCAGATGTGCAGAACAACAGTAAAATACTTGGGGCATAATTTGAGTACAGGAGGTAGAACCATTGTGGATGATAGAAAAACAGCAGTATTGCAAGCACCAAAGCCGGTAACAAAGAAACAAATGATGTCCTTTCTGTGTCTGACGAATTACTGCAGGTCATGGATTCCGAACTATGCGGAAATAACACATCCATTGTATCAACTAATGTACAAAAAAGAAATAAGTATGTCTACACCACTGCAATGGACACCTGAAGCAGAAGGAGCATTTTGCAGAATAAAACAAATGATGGTCTCAGCGACAGTTCTAGCCCTGCCAAACTACAGTAACATGTTCTATCAAATGGTAGACTTCAAAGTGTCATGGTCTGTGCTGGCTGGAGACACTAACCTTTCCTCAGTTCATTGCAGGTGCAGGCGAGGGGTGTGGCAATCGCCGGTAGAGGCGTTTCGGAGCGGAGCGCACCTGGTCTTAATCGGTAATCAGCGGCAGCCAGCGATAAAAGGGAGCGGCATGCCCCCCTCCACTGTCAGAAGATTGATTCCAGTGACCCTGTTCCTCGACGATCTCTCTGATCCCTGACCCGCGCTTCGTGCATGACCAGTTCCCACCATTCTGTGTTTTCTAGCGATTTCCAGTTCCGAACGTTTAATAAATCGTTGAACTTCTCACATGGTCTCCTGCATCTTTGGGTCTGACGCATATGCTTCAGGCATAACAGAATCTTCTGACCTGAACATGGACCCAGCGGAGACCGCGCAGCTCCGGCAAGCCTTGTCCGACCAGGGAGCCCTGTTGGATGACACAACTCCACCCTGCACCAAATGGGGGATACCCTCCAACACATTACCACCAGCTTGGCGCAGCTCGGCAGAAGGATGGACGCCGTCACCGCTCATCTCGCTGCCACAACCCCACCCCCCGCACCCTTCACCCTCCGTTTCGGCAGCAGCACCAGCGTTACTCCCTGAGCACCGTTCCCCACGCCAGCCAGGTATTCGGGCGTGATCGGCTCCTCCGCACAGTTCCTCCACCAGTGCTCTCTCGTTTTCAGCCAGCAGCCGCTCACATACGCCATAAATCAAGCAAGAACCGCTTTCATCATGAGCTTACTTACGGAGCAAGCCTCGTCCTGGGCACTGGCAGTCGCTACCCACACCCCGGAATTATGCTCCCAGGCCAAACAGTTCATGCAAGAAATGAAGGTATTTGATCATCCGGTGAAAGGGGAGGAGGCGAGCTCCCAGCTCCTCCGTATCCGGCAGGGCGCACAGTCAGTGTCAGAATACGCCATCCGATTCCGGATTCTTGCCATCTAGTGCAGCTGGAACGACCCTGCGCTTCGGGGAGGGGGCCTTCCTGCAAGGGCCCGACGAACGGCTGAAAGATGAGCTCGCGGCCCGAGACAAGATGACCACGTTGGAGGGATTAATCGCCTTGTCCACGAGATTGGACAACCGGCTGAGGGAGAGGGATAGATCTCTTAAGTGGACCCCACCTCGAACGCACTTACCACTTCCTCCCCTGAGGGGAAAATGATGACCCAGAGCCCATGCAGGTGAACCGCACCTGACTGATGGCCGAAGAGAGGCAACGGCGGTTGGACGACGGCCTCTGCATCTACTGCACCGGTAAGGGCCATTACCTTGCATAGTGCCCTGCGTGGCAGAGCCTGCCAGCGACGCAAGGTTCCTCCACAACCCCCAAGAAGTGCCTACGAATTCAAGGTACACTATACTCTGCACAACACTCTCATCCTGTAGAGGTATACATTGACTCAGGCGCTGATGCGAACTTTATCGATCCGGAGATGGTTGAGCTTCATGCGCTCCCCGTGGAGGAACTCGACACCCCCAAGGAGGTGGTGGCCATAGATGACCAATGCATCGCCGGTGTCACGCACAAGACCAGGCCAGTGAAGCTCACGTTATCCGGTAATCACCAAGAATACCTGGAACTATTTGTTCTCCTTGCCTCTCTCTCTCCCCTAGTGCTTAGTGCTGGGATGGCCCTGGCTGCAGACCCACAATCCCCACATAGTCTGGTGCACCCTCGCCATACGTGGCTGGAGCGACGACTGTCTGCAGCACTGCCTGATGGCGGCCGTCCCCTCCCAAGCATCACGAACCCCGGTCAACCTGGAGGATCTGGACTTGGCTGAAATACCTGAGGAATATCATGATCTGCAAGAAGTCTTCAGCAAGGACCGGGCTCCTTACCCCCGCATCGACCATATGACCCCGCCATCAACCTCCTCCGTGTCACGCTCCCTTCCCAGCGACTCAACATCTAAGCTGGAGAAAGACGCCATGGAGGCCTACATCAACGAGTCGCTGGCTGCAGGTCTCATTCGGCCCTCATCCTCCCCGGTTGGGGCCGGCTTCTTCTTTGTCGAGAAGGACAAGACCCTGAAACCCTGCATCGACTACACAAGGTTGAACCAGATAACCGTGAAAAATACCCGCTCCTTCTAATCGATTCAGCCTTCACCCCTCTCCACGATGCGACTGTCTTTTCCAAGCTGGACCTGAGAAATGCCTACCGCCTAGTCCGAATTCAGGAGGTGGATGAGTGGAAGACGGCCTTCAACACGCTCTTGGGGCACTTCGAGTACCTGGTCATGCCGTTTGGACTAACCAACGCCCCGGCAGTCTTCCAAGCTCTGGTCAACGACGTGCTTAGGGACATACTGAACCACTTCGTATATGTCTACCTAGATGACATTCTAATTTTCTTTAAGGACCAAGATGAACATTGCCGCCACGTGAGGATGGTACTGAAGAGGCTCCTGGAGAACCAATTATTCGTGAAGGCAGAAAAGTGCGAGTTCCATGTTCCCTCAGTCTTGTTCCTGGGGTTCATCGTGGAGAAGGGGCAGATGGGACCTGACCCGGCGAAAGTGAAGGCAGTGTCTGAGTGGCCGACTCCAGGGACACAGACACAGCTACAGAGGTTCCTGGGGTTTACGAACTTCTACCGCCGGTTTGTGCGGGACTACAGCTGCCTAGCAGCCCCTCTCACACAGTTAACATCACCCAAGACTCCATTCCAGTGGTCTCCTAGTGCCCAGGCGGCGTTCGACAAGCTGAAGGTGAAATTCATCCATGCCCCTGTACTGATCCACCGGGCCCCACACTGCAGTTCATGGTAGAAGTCGACGCCTCGGACTCGGGGGGTGGGGGCGGTCCTCTCCTAACGGTCCCCCGCAGACCAGAAGCTCCACCCATGCGCCTTCTTCTCCTGTCATTTGTCCCCGGTGGAACGGAATTATGATGTTGGGAATCACGAGCTGCTGGCAGTAGTCTTGGCACTCCAGGAATGGAGGCACTGGTCTGGACCGACCATAAGAATCTGGCTTACCTCCGTATGGCCAAGAGGTTGAACTCCCGCCAGGCGCGTTGGTCACTCTACTTGGGGAGGTTCAACTTCATGCTGACCTACCGACCAGGCTCCCAGAACACTAAGCCAGACGCTCTCTCCAGGCAGTTCTCCTCGGGTGAAGACTCCGCCATAGAAACTCCTGCCCTCCTCCTGCATACTCGGAGCCGCCCAATGGGAGGTAGAGCAACTAGTTCGGGATGCTCATCAGGTGGAATCAGAGCCCGTCGGGTGCCCTCAAAGCCGACTATACATTCCCCTGCCAGCCAGAACCCCAGCACTCCAGTGGGCCCACGCCTCAAAGTTAGCCTGCCACCCCAGAGCCCACCAAACTCTCTTCCTGCTCCGTCAATGCTTCTGGTGGCCAACGATGGCAGCCGACACTAGGGAATTTGTGGGAACTTGCGTCACCTTTGCCCGGAGCAAGTCCTCCCATCACGTGCCCACGGGTCTCCTCCAACCCGTACCTGTTCCCCATTGCCCCTGGTCACACATAGCATTGGATTTCATCACTGGGTTACCCCCGTCTGAGGGCAACACTGTCATCCTGACGGTAGTGGACCGGTTATCCAAGGCAGTCCATTTCGTTGCCGTACCCAAACTCCCCTCGGCAATGGAAACAGCAGGTCTCCTGATCCAACACGTCTTCCGCCTCCATGCTATTCCCCAGGACATCGTGTCAGACCGGGGCCCCCAATTTGCATCCAGAGTCTGGAAGGCGTTCTGCAACACAATGGGAGTCTCCTGCAGTCTGACCTCGGGTTACCACCCCCAGTCGAATGGGAAGGCGGAACGCATGAACCAAATCCTTGGGTCCTCCCTGTGCTGCGTCGCCTCCCAGCCTCCTGGGCCACACAGCTCCCATGGGTAGAATACACACATAATTCACTGATCTGCACTGACTGCACTGAAGATGTCCCCCTTCATGGTGATCAATGGGTTCCAGCCCCCCCCGTTTCCCAGCCAGGAGGTTGAGGTGGCCATACCATCTATCCAGGCACAATTCCACAGAGTGTGTAGGGTCTGGAAGGAAGCACGGGCTGCCCTGGAGCGAACAGCGGCCCGAAACCGGAGGATGGCCGATCGCCACCAAACCCCGGCACCTCCCTACAAGGTCGGACAACAATTGTGGCTCTCCGCCTGGGACCTGCCCCTGCAAGTTGAGTCAAAGAAACTGTCTCCCCGATACATTGGGCCCTACGCGATTGAAAAAATCATAAACCCCAGTGCCGTCCGACTAAGACTCCCACCCTCACTCAAGGTGCACCCAAATCAAGCTGGTGGTAGAAAGTCCCCCCCCCACCCCCTCCTCCCCGACTGATTGACAGACATCCCGCATACAGGGTCAGCAAGCTCCTCGATGTGCACTGGCGGGGCTGAGGCTTCCAGTATTTAGTGGACTGGGATGGGTATGGTCCTGAAGAGCGGTCATGGATTCCCCGCTCCCTAATCCTGGACCCAGACTTGCTAGAGCAGTTCTATCGCCAGTTCCTGGACAAGCCTGGTCGGGCGCCAGGTGGCACCCCTTTAAAAGGGGGGTACTGTCATGGTCTGTGCTGGCTGGAGACACTAACCTTTCCTCAGTTCATTGCAGGTGCGGGCAAGGGGCATGGCGATCGCTGGTAGAGGAGTTTCGGAGGGGAGCGCACCTGGTCCTAATCGGTAGTCAGCGGCAGCCAGCGATTAAAAGGGAGCGGCGTGCTCCCCTTGACTGTCAGAAGATTGATTCCAGTGACTTTGTTCCTCGACGATTTCTCTGATCCCTGACCCGCACTTCGTGCACGACCAGTTCCCACCATTCTGCATTTTCTAGTGATTTCCAGTTCCAAACGTTTAATAAATTGTTGAATCTTCTCACATGGTCTCCTGCATCTTTGGGTGCAACGCATATACTCCAGGCATGACACAAAGGTCATTTTATGACATCTGTACTAGCTCAAAAATCTGGAGACAAAATTAAACCTGTGGCTTATCACTCATCAAAGCTAGACAGTGTGACCTGTGCACTTCCTCATTGTGTGAGCGCAGTAGTGGCAGCATCAATGGCTGTAGAATTAAGCGCCGGAGTGGTACTTTTCTATCTACTAACACTTAGAGTGCCGCACGCAGTATCAGCGCTGCTCTTACAAACGAACATGATGTTCCTCTCACCGGCAAGATATTTATCATGCATGGCCACACTGTTGTCTCAACCACATATTACGTTAGAAAGATGCACAGCACTAAACCCAGCAACGCTTATGCCAACCCACAAAGATGGGGAGGCACATGATTGTCAAGAGGAAGCAACTACAGTAGCGAAAGTGAGAAGATCTGATTGATTAACCACTAACAGAAGGGGCAATGGTTTTTGTATATGGTTCGTCAAAAAAGAATGAATACGGAAAAACACAGACTGGTTATGCATTTGTCACAGCAACTAAAGTTCTGAAAGCAGAAAAACTGCCATCTTCTTATTCTGCTCAAGTGGCATAACTGAAAGCGCTCACAGAAGCATGTAAAATAATGAAAGACAAACAAGTCACTATTTATTCTGACAGTCAATATGCCTATGCCAGAGTACACTCATTTGCACAGTATTGGCATAACAGAGGAATGGAAACTTCGACTGGTAAACCAGTCACTCATGCACAACTACTAAAAGAATTGTTAGAAGCAGTACAATTACCAAGACAAGTAGCAGTATGCAAATGCACTGCGCACACAAATAAAACAGATGATATATCCAAAGGAAACGCCTTTGCAGACAAAAAAGCAAAAGAAGCTGCTGAAGGAGAAATTGAAGTATTAACAGTAACAGATGACACCGAGGTTACCAAAGAAATCCTATAGAGCATGCAGGAACAAAGCCCAGAAAATGAAAAATTATTTTGGGTAAAGAAAGGTGCGCAGATTAAAAACGGTATCTATACCTGTCCTGATAACAAACCGATCCTACCAAAAAACCTATTTAAATGGGCAGCAATTTTGAGTCATGGAAAGACCCATGTCTCAACAGGAGGGATGGTGGGACAAGTAGACCAGAAATACACAGCATATGGCTTTAATCTATACTCAAAATTTTTTTGTAAAGCATGCCTAACCTGTGCTAAACGCAATGCTCAAGGAAACATGAGACCTAAAAGAGGGAAGTTTCTGGAACCGCAATTCCCATTCCAAACAATACACATGGACTTCATACAATTAAATAAATCCGAAGGGAAGGAGTACTGTCTAGTCATTATAGACGCATTCTCTAAGTGGGTAGAAACGTTCGCAACTAAAACACCAGACGCTATCACAGTGGCCAAAGCATTGTGCAGATACATAATTCCAAGATATGGCATTCCAGAGAGAATATACAGTGATAACGGTACCCATTTTGTAAATCAAGTGAAACAGAAGATAAGTAAGCTATTTCACATAGACCTAAAAAAATCACTGTGCCTATCACCCGCAAAGTGCAGGACTTGTAGAAAGAATGAACGGCACTACAAAAAATAGACTGAAGAAAACCATGGAAGAAACAGGGAGACCATGGACACAATGCCTAGATCTAGTAAAAAAGTACATCAATATAACTAACACTAGCGGTATGACACCATATGAGCTTATATTTGGAAGAGGATACAGACTACCTTACTTTAAAAATGATTGGGAACCAGGAGATGAGACAGACCTGGCAGATTATATGTGAAAGATGTTTGAAAAACAAAGAAAAACGGAAACTGACCATCAAATTGATGTCTCACAACAGGAAATCCCCTTGGTGGAACTTGGAGATTGGGTCTTGATCAGGAGCATAAAAAGGAAGCATTGGCATTCAGCCAAGTGGGAAGGCCCCTATCAAGTCCTCTTGACTACTCCAACTGCAGTAAGAATAGCAGAAAGAGGCACGTGGGTGCACCTGACACACTGCAAGCGCGTCATCAGAGTGTTCGGGACAGACAGGACTGAGACTAAGTCTGGTAATAGTATGGACTCAGATCAATAGGACTGGGTAGATGCAAAAGCCAGTGAAGAAACCCACGAGACGAAAGGCCTATAGTGTCCTAGAACACCTGAGTGACCCTATAGTCGTCTTCTTCTTTTCCTTTTGGCTGCTCCCTTCAGGGGTCGCCACAGCAAATCATCTGCCTCCATCTCACCCTGTCCTCTGCATCTTCTTTTCTGACTCCAACGACCTTCATGTCTTCCTTCACCACATCCATAAATCTCTTCTTTGGTCTTCCTCTAGACCTCAGTACAGAGCACAATGTCATCACAATGCAAACATCATAGTCCATGGAGATTCTTTCCTAACCTTGTCTGTCAGCCTGTCCATCACCATAGCAAACAAGAAGGGGCTCAGAGCTGACCCTTGATGCAGTCCCACCTCCACCTTGAACTCTTCTGTCACACTGACAGCACACCTCACCACTGTCTTACATCTCTCATACATGTCCTGCACCACTCTAACATACTTCTCTGCCACTCCAGACTTCCTCATGCAATACCACAGTTCTCCTCTTGGCACCCTGTCATATGCTTTCTCCAGACCCACAAAGGCACAATGCAGCTCCTTCTGACCTTCTCTGTACTTCTTTATTAACATCCTCAAAGCAAACATTGCATCTGTTGTGCTCTTTCTTGGCATAAAACCAAACTGTTGTTCACAAATGCTGACCTCTGCCCTTAGTCTAGCTTCCACTATTCTTTCCCATAACTTCATTGTATGGCTCATCAACTTTATCCCTCTGTAGTTGCCGCAACTCTACACATCTCCCTTGTTCTTAAAAATGGGCACAAGCACACTTCTCCTCCGGCATCTTCTCACTCTGAAGGACCTTGTTGAATGTTCTTGTCAGAAAATCTACTGCTACCTCTCCTAGACACTTCCATACCTCCACAGGTATATCATCAGGACCAACTGCCTTTCCATTCTTCACCCTCTTCGATGCCCTCCTCACTTCACCCTTACTAATCTTTGCTACATCCTGCTCCTCAATGGTCACCTCTTCTACTCTTTTTTTCTCTCTCATTTTCCTCATTCATCAGCTCTTCAAAGTACTCTTTCCATCTTCAAAGCACACTTCTGTCATCAGTCAATACATTTCCCTCTCTGTCCTTTATCAATAACTTGCTGCACATCCTTCCCATCTCTAGCTCTCTGTTGTGCCAACCTGTATAGATCATTTTCTCCCTCCTCACTGTCCAACCTATCATACAAATCATCATACGCCCTCTGTTTGCCCTTAGCCACTGCTACTTTCGCCTTATGCTGTGCCTCCCTGTACTCTTGTTTACTCTCTTTGGTCCTCTCAATGTCCCACTTCTTCTTAGCTAACCTCTTCCTTTGTACACACTCCTGCACTTCCTCAGTACACCACCAAGTCTCCTTATCTACTTTCCTTCCAGAGGACACACTAAGTACTGTCCTACCTATGTCCCTGATCACATTTGCTGTGGTTGTCCAGTCATTTGGAAGCACTTCTTGGCCACCCAAAGCCTCAACTCCTTTTTGAAGACAACACGACTCTCTTCCTTTTTCAACTTCCACCACTTTGTCTTCTGCTCTGTCTTTGCCTTCTTCACCTTCCTCACCATCAGTGTCATCCTGCATACCACCATCCTATGCTGTTTGGCAACACTCTCACCCACTACTACTTTGCAGTCACTGACTTCCTTCAAATTACATCGCCTACACAAGATGTAGTCTACCTGTGTGCTCTTACCTCCGCTTTTATAAGTTACCCTATGTTCCTGTTTCTTCTGGAAGAAAGTATTCACCACAGCCATTTCCATCCTTTTTGCAAAATCGATCAACATCTGTCCTTCTGTGTTCCTGCCCTGGATACCAAACCTGCCCATCACTTCCTCGTCCCCTCTGTTGCCTGCACCAACATGTCCATTGAAGTCTGCACCAATGACCACTCTTTCACCTCTGGGGGTACTCTGCAATCTCTTCATCTAAGTCACTCCAGAATCTCTCCTTCTCTTTTCGGTCACAACCTGCCTGTGGGGCATAAGCACTAACAATATTGAGCATCACACCTTCAATTTTTAACTTGAGACTCATCACTCTGTCTGACACTCTTTTCACTTATAGAACATTCCTGACAAACCCCTCCTTCAAGATGACTCCTACTCCATTTCTCTTCCCATCCACACCATGATAAAACAGCTTAAACCCTGCTCCTAAGCTTTTAGCTTTGCTACCTTTCCACCTGGTCTCCTGAACACACAGTATGTCCACCTTCCTCCTCTGCATCATGTCAGCCAGCTCTCTACCTTTTCTTTGCATAGTTCCAACATTCAAAGTCCCTACTCTCAGTCCTAGACTCATGCCTTTCCTCTTCTCTCTCTGCCTACGGACATGCCTCCCGCTTCTCCTTCTTCGACGTCTTTGACCAACAGTAGTCCAATTTCCATCAGCACCCTGATGATTGACAGCACTGATGGCGGTCGTTGTTAACCCGGGCCTTGACTGATCCGGTATGGGGGTAATACTTCTGATTTGCATCATAAAAGTTTGGCATTGGTTTTACGTCGGATGCCCTTTCTGACACAACCCTCTGCATTTGTCTGGGCTTGGGACCGGCATGAGGGGGAGAGACACTGGTTAGTGCCCCCCCCCCCTGCCCCCACCTCATGGCTGCATTCTGAGTGACCCTATAGTGTGGTTAGGAAAAACCCAATGAAGATGTGGAAACTACTACTTATATCAAGCGTAGTGCTGACAGGAACCCAAGGCCTGGACCTTTCATCCCTTACACCAAACATGGCCAACTGCAACGGAACCCATAAAAATGTTGTTATATGCGTACCGCCAAATTCCACGATAAAAATACTGATGCAAAACTTAAATCAGGGAGGCAAAGACTCCGGCCTGCAGTATTGCCACAACCAATACTGGTACTTCCTGCTAGGATGGTATAATGCCACAACCAATACTGGTACTTCCTGCGAGGATGGTATAATGGATGGAGCGAGCTGGTAGCGGACCCAATAGGAAAAAATTGGAAGAGTTATTCCGATTACGAGTCAAAACAATGGAGAGCAAGATTGCAGATTGCGAACCATACTTGCACCAGTTTCCAAGTGGCAATAACAAATACACAGCTAAACATTACAAAATGCCAGGTCATCTCTGTATGGTGCTGGTCACATAGTAATGACCGGTTAAGGAAGCTTTGTGATATGTCAAAATAGCACCTCAGCCATGAGCGCCCCGGTGCAGCTATCCCTAGCGGCACGGACCAGTGGGTCAATAGTCATACAAGGTAGAATGAAGACAGACGACTGGTTCACAGTTATAACCGGGGTCTCGGGGAAAGGAAATAATTGGCTGTTAATGACCGAGCAAGCAAGCAAGGCCACAAAACAAGATTGTGTTGTATGCATGGGACCAAGACCAATACTAAGGATAGTGCCAGCTGAAATAACCCCAAAGTGCCTGATAAATATAATGAATAACACAATTCCCAATAATGGATGTATGATATGGGACAATGTGTACCCACTCACAGGGCCTGAAAAATATAAACCCATATGTTCCAAAACAGTAGCCAGATGGAATTTTACATGCATTAACATGTCTGGCAAAGGTTGAGTACTAGGAAACTTAAATGCCACTGAATGGTGCACTGATATAACAAGTACAAGCATAGACTTTGATCCTATATCCCGAAGTGATATATGGTAGTGGTGTGGTGATAGTTATTTGACAAGCTACCGTTAAACCGTACTGGCTCTTGCGCTGTTGTCACCCTATTACTCCCAATTTCAATATATCCTACTACAGTGGACCACCTGCTAAATAATATTATCATAAATACAAGACATGAAAGAGATGTTTTGTGGCAGGGAAAAGGAGATCCGACGTATATAAATGCTATAGGAGTACCACGTGGAGTTCCAGATGAATATAAACTGGTTAACCAAGTAGCGGCTGGGTTCGAGTCCACAATGTGTTGGTGGTGCACAATAAATAAGAAAGTGGGTTGAATTAATTACATACACTATAATGTTCAGAAATTGGGGAACTGGACACAGGCAGGGTTTGAAGCAGTAAATAGCCAATTGGCAGCAACCTCACTAATGGCCTTCCAGAACCGTATTGCATTCAATATGTTGTTAGCAGAAAAAGGGGGTGTATGCACAATGTTCAGAGAACAATGCTGTACATTTACTCCGAATAACACCACATCTGACAGAAGTCTGACAGTAGCCATTGATGGCTTACGTTCTCTTAATCAAAAGATGAAAGAACATTCCGGAGTAGACACCCCAATGTGGGGTTCATTGTTCAGTATGTTTGGAAAATATCGTACTCTGGTGTCATCTGTATTAATATCTGTTGCAGTCTTTGCAGCCATCCTCACACTCTGTGGCTGCTGTTGTATTCCATGTTTACGTTCTATGCTGAACCGACTCCTCATCAGTGCCCTGAGTCCTAAGGCAGGTGAGATACAGATGTGTCCTCTTTTGAAAGATCATATGGAATATAATGAATGTGATAATGTTGATGAAAATGAGTATAAAATATTAAATGATGTGTCTGACTTGTTTCCAGATCCTGAAAACTATTAAGAGAGATGACTTCTCTGTTAGAGTGTTTACAGTTTTGGATAAAATTAATGAATTTACTAATCTAAAATCTGTTGAAGTGATAGTAGAATGATGTTTTTTTTGTCCAAGCTGTGATAAACAGGAGGGAAATGTTAAAGTAATTATACATATAAGTTACTCCAGCTTGTGCTTCATAAGTTTTGCAATGTATTATTAAAGTTGAAACTGCTTGCTAAATGATGTTTTGCAGAAAGTCCCCCCATAGCAGAACTGATAAGCAGAATGGCATATACTGATAAAGCAGAACGACGTAACAACAAGATGACTCAGCAACCACGGCAAGGCGGAAGACTGAATATTCTGTAGCTTGCAACATATTGATAAGAAATTATTGCTGACTTATGTGTACCCCTCCCCTTAGGAGTCAGCATTATTATGTAACCAGGAATCCCCCTAAAGAAATAAAAGAGGCTCTCGATCAAACTTAGGGCAGAACGACTAGAACATGTAACTGAACTGGTTTGGTCGTTCTCCTCATGAGTACAAAAGAATGAAATTCTCTGTGTCCTTCTTCTTGTTAATGTGTTTTATTATGTCTGTGTTGATTTAGAACCTGACAATCAGTGACTGTGATATATAATTGTGGTGAAGCTGTGATATACGCCTGTGAGTCTGAAATGTATTATCAGTGATAGAAGCCTCTCATACATCTAGATCTAATACGCAAAACAGATTAATTTGCACTGTAATGATATATTTTCTATGTTCATAATTATATTAGTAATCTATACTTTATGGGAAAAAATAGATTTTGCTGAAGGGCTTACTCTCAAGCAAGTTGAGAGGCCTATGCAGTCCCTTATTTCACTTTGGCTCATAGTTCACTGTTCTGTGAGTGCAGTGGTGAGCGTACCCCGACCTATAACCATGGTACATATCAGAATCTACAACAAGAACAGGACCGCTCAACAAGAATTAACCATATTGACACCTAAACCTAACGTATTCCAATTAAATTCGATGTGATTATCGGGGATGGGAATTTTCTGCCAGTCGGTGGATTTCCGTCTTTTTGTAAGTCAAATGCGTAATTTTTGAGATCGTTGCAAATCTGGGGGGGAGGGGGTAGTGCCGTCATTCCTGGTCATATTATATCCAAATACTTGAGGTGTTACCCTCGTTTTGTTTGTGTGGTTGTTGATATCGCCTGGTGGAGTGAAACCTAGCTGGTTCTGGTTTATTGCACGTGTTGGACATTGAATTTATGCCAGTCTGATCATCTTGCCGTGGGCCCGTGGAACAGAGAGCAAATGTCAGATCATCAACAGAAGTGATCGAGCAGCATTATGTATGAATATAACTATATTTAAGTCTTATTGTAGTATTAAATTATAAAGCTTATTAAACTCGGGATGCTACGAATAGGCCTACACAGTTTAAAGCAGGGGTCGGGAACCTGTGGCTCTTTAGATGACTGTATCTGGCTTTTAGATAGATCAGGTGGCCTTAACAGAATAACGAATACATAATTTCACTGTCATTTAAATTAAAATACAAAAAAGGGCTTTATTCATCTCGCGCATTGAAATCTATTTGTTACTTGTGCAAAGCGGAGCGCCAATCCTTTCAGTATGTGGGCGTGTCCGATACCTTGAAACTCTAATATTATTGGATGATAACAGCCAGAGTGCATGTGATTTTAAGTAAAGAGAGAAATTTACCTCGTTTATAATCAGCTCATTTGCACGAAGTCAAGCACAGCTGGCAAGCAAACACAAATGGACTGACATCGAAAAACTTCAACCCGCAGACCGGCTGATTGCCAAAAGTTGGAACGCGCTTCCTGTCACAAACACTGCAGCGTGAGAGTCCTGTCGTGTCGTGTCGAGTCTTCACCCCATATCAACCAGACTATAAAGCCATCAGCAAACATATGCTGCACCAGAAGTCGCATTAATAGTAAGCGTAGTATTAGTGTAGTGGTGGGTACCCACTTGTTTTAGTGGCTGAGTTGCGTGTACTGACTTAATTTGGTCTACTTTATAGTTGATCAAACGTAAATTTAAAGTGCTAAATAGTTTCAAAGCCAAAGCCGCACCCTCCCTCGGGGCTCCTTGGTCGCTTCGCTGCCATCGTGTACTTTTTTTTTTGGACCACTACAGCACTGATAGAGTAAGTACTTTTCTTATTAATAAATAGCTTCATTATGACAATGTTGTTTAAAATGAATTTAGAGTCTTATTATACTCTAAAATTGTTGGTCTTATTCAGTTTAGTTGTATTCAGTATTAATATATATACTAGTCCTTCTCAAAAAATTATCATATTGTGATAAAGTTCATTATTTTCTGTAATGTACTGATAAAAATTAAACCTTCATATTCATATTTCATATTTTAGATTCATTGCACCCCAACTGAAATATTTCAGGTCTTTTACTGTTTTAATACTGATGATTTTGGCATACAGCTCATGAAAACCAAAAATCCCTCTCTCAAAAAATTAGCATATTTCATCCGACCAATTAAAAAAAAGTGTTTTTAATACAGAAAAAGTCAACCTTCAAATAATTATGTTCAGTTATGCACTCAATACTTGGTCAGGAATCCTTTTGGCTGTTTCAATGTGGCGTGGCATGGAAGCAATCAGCCTGTGGCACTGCTGAGGTGTTATGGAGGCCCAGAATGCTTCGATAGCGGCCTTAAGCTTATCCACAGTGTTGGGTCTGGTGTCTCTCAACTTTCTCTTCACAATATCCCACAGAGTCTCTAAACACTTTAAAAAATGCTAAAAGTATACCAATTTTGTATGAAATGTGTTAAAAGTAAAATGATTAATTACTAAACCATTTAAACACTTTAATTAATAACTATGTTAAAATGGTTTGTTCATAAACATTTATTACACATACAGCCCTGTCTCTCTATCGTTCTCATGCTGCGGGCCACGCCCACAAGACGTGGAATTCAAAGCACAGTACCTCCTTGACAGGGAGGTCCAGACTCAACTTTAATTTGCTTCCTTGAGGGATCGGAATTCCAGATGAGCTCAAATGCGCCCACACTTATGAAACATTTACTGAATTAAACAACTTAAAAAAACTAAACGAGTTAAGCTTCCTTCTGTCTCTATCTGGGAGGCCAGCGGGGCAGGATGTTGAGAAATGGCCAATGAGAGAGCAACTCGTGCGTCGTGTGAAATTTTGATTGGTGAGTTTGAATTCCTTTTTGTAAGAGGGGGTTGGTTTCGTATCCCGGGGATTTCGTACCCAGGGGTCTTCATAAGTTGGGGGCTGACTGTGTGTGTGTGTGTGTGTGTGTGTGTGTGTGTGTGTGTGTGTGTATACATATCTAAGAATAAAAATAAAAGGACAGGACAAAGACTTTCTATTGAAACTCCATTTATCACTACAGATCTGTTTTGAGGGGTGGTGAGACCATCCTCTCTCTTCAGGTGATTATAGAAGAATGATTACAAAGTGCTGGGGGCGGTACTATGTCGATAAACATGGCGTCCACTAGATAGGGTGATGTACATTATGCATTCATGGGTGGGCTCTCTTAAATATTGGTATCGATACATGCATATATGTGCATACGTTTTTTTACATACACATGAACTTGTATATGTACACACACACACACACATATATATATATATATATATATATATATATATATATATATACCTACGTATATATACAAACACATACACATACATATGCACACATACATATATACATACACACATATATATATATATATATATATACACACACACATGGATACGCATACACACATATATACATCTTACACATATACACACATATATATATATAAAATTTTCTGAGTAGATTTTTCTTTCGTTCATGTATATATATATATATATATATATATATATATATATATATAGTTAGAGATTGATACAATCATATCATTAGTGTATAATAATATTTTTTTCCTGTGTCGGCATGAAGTTAAGAGTTTGTTTCTTTTATTTAATGAAGACAGTATATGTCTGTCTGTCTTCCTTTAGGCTTTTTCCCTTTTACTCGGGAGTCACCACGGCGAATCATCTGATTCGCTCGTTTGATTTGGCAGAGGTTTTTACGTCGGATGCCCTTCCTGTCACAACCCTTTAGCAAGGGACAGAAACACGCTGACGACAACGGACAGGATACCTGGTTTATCATACCCAGATATCTATAATTATTTGATTAATCGCATATCTGATTATACTCACGAAAAGCTGAAAAGTTTCAAAGGGCTTAGAGTGTAACAATCATTGTTAATGATTTGATTACTCCCCCCGGAACTTGGTTTATTCCGGTTCTGTTATGCATTGTGGGATTAAACAAGTGAAGCGGAAACCAAAGAACGTCATGTTTGTTGTGTGTGTTAGAACACGTATGAAAGACTGTTGAAGTTAAATCTGGGAAGTGTATGAATATTTTTTATCTGAATGGGTTTCAGCGAGCATATTATACCCAGGAAAGACTCTAATATCGCCCATGGCAAGCTGTCTGAGGACACCAAAGTGTTAATCATGGCAAAGGTAATTCAGTTCATCAGTTCATTTTCTGTAACTGCTTAATCCTATTTAGGGTCATGGGGAGGCTGGCGCCCATCCCAGCCAACTTCGGGCGAGGGCAGAGTACACCCTGGACAGCTCGCCAGGCCATCGCAGGGCGGAAACACTCTGATGGCTTTGCAACCTACTCTTGTCGAAAGTCAGCAATGGTTCTTTTACATGCCTCACACCATAGACAGTGAGAGATATGGCCGGCCTTTAATAACCCAGTTAGCTGCACTGGGGAGGCAGAGGTAATTGTGACTCACATTTTTATAATTTTGCCTATATTACATATTAAGCACAAACATGTGTATCTAAATCTATGAAGTATTAAAATAGTTATAGTATATATACTTTGCATGTTATAATAAAGACTAAATAGCATTTTAGCTGCCCACAGCTTATAAATGGACACCAGATATACAGTTAAATAGAATCAAACTGTGGTTAAGACAATAAATAACAATATATCGACTGATAAAAATTTACTTGCCTCCAACAAAATAGCTACCAGCTCCTACCAGTCGTGTATGTAGCGAACAACCTTTCCTTTTGTTGTCAGTATCAGCTCTTTTCAAAGCAGAAATCCATTTTTCTTGTCGGGCCTTATTAGCAGGCAATCTGATATTTAACACCTGGCTTCTTTCCTCTATAATTTGTACAACCGACAGCAACACAGTTATGTGCCATTTTGCACTTGTTTAATAAATAAATGCAGTATTAAACCCTTACACAAGCTTGTGCTATTGTGTTGGGGACAGAGTGAATGGTTTGTTTTCACACCAATATGGTGGAATAAACAAAACCTGCATTGGGATAATGTATGCATGACATCAGCTGAAAAACCTCTGTAGCGGGTCCAACACCCAACCATTTACACCAAGGAGAAATTTGGATGAGCCAATGAGTTCCCAGAAAAAAACTTGCAAGCCTGAGACTTGTGCGTAGGATTTTTAGCTTTCCCAGAATATCCAGTACAAATTAGTCTGAAGTGAATGAAGCAGTCAGTGTTATAACCTTGAATGGGCTTAGATATTTTGCCATTGTTGAATGATCAAGAACTAAACTCAAATGGGACTGTATGTCTTCCTTTCGGCTTTTTCCCTTTCACTCGGGAGTCACCACAGCGAATCATCTGATTCGCATGTTTGATTTGGCAGAGGTTTTTACGTTGGATGCCCTTCCTGTCACAACCCTTTAGCAAGGGACAGAAACACACTGACGACTTTGCAGCCTACTACTTTACGAAAGTCAGCAATGGTTCTTTTACATGCCTCTCACCATAGACAGTGAGAGACATGGCCTGCCTTTGATAACCCAGTTAGCCGCACTGGGGGGGGGGGCAGTGACAACCCTGTGGAGAACCCCCAACCTTTGGATCAGCGATCCAGCGCCCTATACCACTAGACCACTACTGCCCTCAAACTCAAATGGGACTCTGTCGTGTTTTAATACAGTCGGCCCTCTACTTACGAAAATAACCCATTCCAGTGCCATTTTTGTAACCTGGGGGTTTCCGTAAGTAGAGGTGCATTTTACATGTAAAACGCGTGATTCGTTCTACCCCTTTAAAAATTGACAAAGTACATCAATTTTGTATGAAATGGGTCAAAAGAGAATTATTTACCTTTTTTTTTTAAAAAATCTCTCGAACCACCCATGCGACTCT
Source organism: Plotosus lineatus (assembly GCA_024760905.1). NCBI lineage: Eukaryota > Metazoa > Chordata > Actinopteri > Siluriformes > Plotosidae > Plotosus > Plotosus lineatus. The sequence goes on from CM045744.1 coordinate 4,696,159, forward strand.
TTTTAAAGTCTGGGGGTTGCTGGTCTGAAGAATCCCCACCCTCCTTCACGAGGTCCTGAAATATGGCGGTATGTATCTCCGCTTTTAAGGTCTCCTTCTGCTTCAATATCGTCCTGCTTGTAGAGGGGTTTCGGCCATACTCCTTTGCGATTTCTCTCAACCGCATCCCACTTTCATATTTTTTAATCTCCTGCTTCACTTCGATTGATAACGGAGCCCGTTTCGTCTTTTCTGTGTCACCGGGAATCCCTTTCTTGGGGTCCATGATGGATAACGAAATCTAGCGCTGCAATGATCAATCTCAATAAACTCATGAGCTAGCAGTCCTATTCAACTCTCTTTCATAGGTGTGACAAACAGGAAGTATGGGTACAGTTCCACTCTCTCTTGAACAATGGGAGGCCAGCGGGGCAGGATGTTGGGAGACAGCCAATGAGAGTGCAACTTGCACATTGTTTGAATTTTTGAATGGCGCGTTTGATGCTTTTTGTAAGGGGTTGTTTCATATATAAAAGGCACAAATTTAGGACTTTTTTGTTGTTTTTTTGGTATTCAGAGGTTATGCACTTAATGCAGCCATGAGGGAGGAGCACAAGCCAGTGTCTCTCCCTCACGCCGGTCCCAAGCCTGGATAAATGCAGAGGGTTGCATCAGGAAGGGCATTCGGCATAAAACAAATGCCAAATAAAACATGTGAGTCATATCAAGAAAATTCATACCGGATCGGTCGAGGCCCGGGTTAACAACGACCGCCATCAGTGCTGTTAACCAACAGAGTGCTGGTGGAAATTGGACTACTGTTGGTCGAAGACATCGAAGAAGGAGAGGCGGGAGGCGTGTTCATAGGCAGAGAAAGAGAAGAGGAAAGGCAGGAGTCTAGAACTGAAAGTAGGGACTTTGAATGTTGGAACTATGACAGGAAAAGGTAAAGAGCTGGCTGACATGATGCAGAGAAGGAAGGTGGACATACTGTGTGTTCAGGAGACCAGGTGGGAAGGTAGCAAGGCTAGAAGCTTAGGAGCAGGGTTTAAGCTGATTTTTCATAGTGTGGATGGGAAGAGAAATGGAGTCATAGTCATCTTGAAGGAGGGGTTGGTCAGGAATGTTCTAGAAGTGAAAAGAGTGTCAGACAGAGTGATGAGTCTCAAGCTAGAAATTGAAGGAGTGATGGTCAATGTTGTTAGTGCTTATGCCCCACAGGCAGGATGTGAGCAAAAAGAGAAGGAGAGATTCTGGAGTGAGTTAGATGAAGTGATGCAGAATACCCCCAAAGATGAAAGAGTAGTCATTGGGGCAGACTTCAATGGACATGTTGGTGCAGGAAACAGAGGGGACGAGGAAGTGATGGGCAGGTTTGGTATCCAGGACAGGAACGCAGAAGGACAGATGTTGGTAGATTTTGCAAAAAGGATGGAAATGGCTGTGGTAAATATGTTCTTCCAGAAGAGAGAGGAGCATAGAGTGACTTATAAAAGTGGCGGTAGGAGCACACAGGTAGACTACATCTTGTGTAGGCGATGTAATTTGAAGGAAGTCAGTGACTGCAAAGTAGTAGTGGGTGAGAGTGTTGCCAAACAGCATAGGATGGTGGTGTGCAGGATGACGCTGATGGCGAGGAAGGTGAAGAAGGCAGAGCAGAAGAAAAAGTGGTGGAGCTGAAAAAGGAGGAGTGTTGTGTTGTCTTCAATGAGGACTTGAAACAGGCTTTGGGTAGTCAGGAAATGCTTCCAGATGACTGGACAACTACAGCCAATGTGATCAGGGAGACAGGTAGGAGAATACTTGGTGTGTCATCTGGAAGGAGAGTAGATAAGGAGACTTGGTGGTGGAATGAGGAAGTGCAGGAGTGTGAAAAAAAAGAAGAGGTTAGCTCAGAAGAAGTGGGACATAGAGAGGACCGAAGAGAGTAAACAGGAGCACAGGGAGACACAGCGTAAGGCGAAGGTAGCGGTGTCAAAGGCCAAACAGGGCGTATGATGACTTGTATGCTTGGTTGGAAACTAAAGAGGGAGAAAATGATTTATACAGGTTGGCACAGCAGAGAAATAGAGATGGGAAGGATGTGCAGCAAGTTAGAGTGATTAAGGACAGAGAGGGAAATGTATTGACTGATGACAGACGTGTGCTGGGAAGATGGAAAGAGTACTTTGAAGAGCTGATGAATGAAGAAAATGAGAGAGAAAGAAAAAGAGTAGAAGAGGTGACTGTTGAGGACCAGGAAGTAGCACAGATTAGTAAGATAAGATAAGATAAGATAAGATAAGATACAGCTTTATTAATCTCACAATGGAGAAATTCACTGTTACAGGCTCTTGAGGGCACCATCAGTAGGGGGGGGGTGCAAAAATAGATACATATACAATAATAAATATACATACATACACACATACATATATATTATATAAGTAAATAGATAAATAGATAGTAATGGTGAAGTGAGGGCATGGAAGAGGATGAAGAATGGAAAGGCAGTTGGCCCTGATGACATACCGGTGGAGGTATGGAAGTGTCTAGGAGAGGAAGCAATAGATTTCCTCACAAGAACATTCAACAAGGTCTTAGAGAGTGAGAGGATTCCTGAGGAATGGAGGAGAAGTGTGCTGGTGCCCATTTTTAAGAACAAGGGCGATGTGCAGAGTTGTGGCAACTACAGAGGGATAAAGTTGATGAGCCATACGATGAAGTTATGGGAAAGAATAGTGGAAGCAAGACTAAGGGCAGAGGTCAGCATTTGTGAACAACAGTTTGATTTCATGCCAAGAAAGAGCACCACAGATGCAATGTTTGCATTAAGGATGTTAATAGAGAAGTACAGAGAAGGTCAGAAGGAGTTGCATTGTGCCTTTGTGGATCTGGAGAAAGCATATGACAAGGTGCCGAGAGAAGAACTGTGGTATTGTATGAGGAAGTCTGGAGTGGCAGAGAAGTATGTTAGAGTGGTGCAGGACATGTATGAGAGATGTAAGACAGAGGTGAGTTGTGCTGTCGGTGTGACAGAAGAGTTCAAGGTGGAGGTGGGACTGCATCAAGGGTCAGCACTGAGCCCCTTCTTGTTTGCAAGGGTGATGGACAGGCTGACAAACGAGGTTAGACAAGATTCCCAATGGACTATGATGTTTGCAGATGACATTGTGATCTGCAGTGAGAGCAGAGAACAAGTGCAGGAAAACCTAGAGAAGTGGAGGTGTGCCCTGGAAAGGAGGGGAATGAAGGTTAGCCTCAGTAAGACAGAATACATGTATATGAATGCCAAGGACCCAACAGGAACGGTGAGGTTACAGGGAGCAGAGATAAGGAAGGTGGACGATTTTAAGTACTTAGGCTCAACAATCCAGAGCAATGGAGAGTGTGGAAAAGAGGTGAAGAAGCGTGTGCAGGCTGGTTGGAGTGGTTGGAGAAAAGTGTCCGGTGTGATGTGTGATAGGAAGGTATCGGCAAAAATGAAAGGAAAAGTGTACAAGACGGTGTTGAGGCCAGCGATGTTGTATGATTTAGAAACAGTGGCCCTGGGGAAAAGACAGGAGGCCGAGCTGGAGGTAGCAGAGATGAAAATGTTGAGGTTCTCTTTGGGAGTAATGAGGATGGATAGGATCAGGAGTGATCACATCAGAGGGACAGCACATGTAAGACGTTTTGGAGAAAAAGTCAGAGAGGCTAGATTGAGATGGTTTGGACATGTACAGAGGAGGGATAGTGAGTATATTGGTAGTAGGATGTTGAGGTTGGAACTACAAGGCAGAAGGCCTAGAGGAAGACCAAAGAGACGATTCATGGATGTGGTGAAGGAGGACTTAGTGGTGCAAAGATGTTATCTGCTGACCCACTTTTACAAGCCAAGGTGTAGAGTTCTAGTTGAGTTCTTTAAACGGATACCCTGGTACTCTGTCAATTTTCTTGCCATCAAAATGCAAGCAAAAATGCTCGTCTGAGATAATTTCTTTTAGCAGTCTTCTGTTGCATTCTCAATCATTTGACGCCAAACTCCTGATTTTGATGGTATTGGCACATCTATCCCCTCTTCTGACAAACTTTGCAGAATATTTGATGTTTTCTGGATGACAGAGAATGCTTGACTTCCAGTTTAGCAGCAGACGTTATTGAGTGACATCTTTTACGTTTGACTGGGGCTTCTTCTGGAATGGCCTCAGGATCAGATTCACTGCTGATGTTTCCCTCATCACAACTTGACTCTGATGTAAACACTTGGCTTGCAGACCCTGCAGAGCAGTCACTCAGTTCAAGTAGGCGTCGTGGACATTTTGAAGTATGGATTGTTGACATGGGTGCCACCTTCGCAGTTGTGTACTCTACTTGGCCTCCTGATTCAACTTGTTTCTTGTAGAGTTCTTTATCATCTCCACAAAGCCAATTTCCTTTTGTTTTTGTGACATCAAACAGTTTATTCTGATTTTTTTCAAATTCTTGACTTTTCCTCTTTCTATGTTTTTCAAAATCTTTTATCAGCTTATTAACCTTTGCTGAAACCTGCTGTTTCGAAAGGGGAAAGTTCAGCTTCTCCCAAAGCTTCAGCAATTCATCAGTAATTTTTCTTATTCGGTCTTGTCGCCCTTTTGAGTTCATCAGACAGTCTTAGAAACCTGCCAACAACGTCTTTGTTCATTGGCATTTTACAAGGTTTCTCATTCAAGTCTTGTTTACTTAACATAACATAACATAACATAACATAACATAACATGAGTGGTGAGAACAGGCCATTCAGCCCAACTAAGCTCACCATTGTCCTATTCTAAAGTGACTCCAACCTTAAAGACGCACACTCTAACCTTAAAGACGCACTTTTTTTTTTTTTTTTTTCATGACTAGATGGTATCCAGCACTAGATCAAGTCTGCTTTTGAAGACTTGTAAGGTTTCTGCTTCGACAACGTGGTTAGGCAATCTATTCCACACTGAAATTACCCTCTGCGAGAAAAAATATTTCCTAATATTTGTGCTAAATTTACGCTTAAATAACTTCCATTTATGAACCCTAGTTCTACTTACAGAACTTGGCCTAAGTAATGGGGCATAGTTGACTTTATTAATCCTTAAGATACTTAAAGACCTCAATCAGATCACCTCTAATTCTCCTTTTTGAAGACTGAAAAGGTTTAGGATCCTCAGCCTCCTCCATAGGATTCCTTTTTTATACCCGGAATTAGCTTTTGTTGCTCTTCTCTGAACTTTTCGAGAGTCTCGATGTCTTTTTTCAAGTATGGTCCCCAGAACTGTACACAATACTCTAAATGTGGTCTAACCAATGTGTTATACAAGAGAAGGACAACATCTTTAGATCTATACTCAATACTCCTGGCTATGTAACCCACCATCCCTGTTGCCTTTTTACTGCTAACGCACAGTGGCTAGGTACCAGTGAGGGACTGGTCAACCATCACACCCAGATCCTTTTCCTGAGAGGAACATTCTAGTTTTAAACCTCCATGAAATACTCCTGTCTAATGTTTTTATTCCCTACATGTAGAACTTTACATTTAGCGACATTGAATTTCATTTGCCATGTATCTGCCCAAATTCGAAGTCTATCCAAATCGTCCTGAATAACCTTAGTAGACTCCAGACTATTTGCCAAACCGCCCAATTTAGTGGCTCAGCAAATTTCACCAATGTGCTCTCAATGTCCCTATCAAGGTCATTAATGTAGATGAGGAAGAGCAAGGGTCCCAACACAGATCCCTGAGGGACTCCACTTCCCACAATTCCTTGCTCAGATGAAATCCCTCCAACCACAACTCTCTGTGTTCTGTCCTGTAACCAGTTCTTAATCCACTCCAGAATACCTCCTACAATTCCAACTGACCTCGTTTTAAAAATTAGTCTCTCATGTGGTACTGTATCAAATGCTTTTGAAAGTCCAAATAAATAATGTCATAGGCCCTACTCTGATCATAAGTATTTGTGGCCTCCTCAAAGAATTCCAAAAGGTTTGTCAGGCATGACCTACCCTTACGAAAACCATGTTGGCTATCCTTCAAGATGTTATTATGCTCAAGAAATGACTCAAGCTTGTCTTTTATGATAGATTCCAGTATTTTGCATGCTATGCAAGTAAGACTGACAGGCCTGTAATTGCCTGGCTCTGTACGATCCCCTTTCTTATATATTGGTATAATGATACCCTGTTTCCAATCATTTGGAATTTCTCCAGTCATTAATGACTGCCTAAAAATAACCAACAGTGGTTTAGAGATGATCTCACAAACCTCCCTGAGCACCCTAGGGTATAACCCATCTGGGCCTGCTGCCTTATTTGTCTTAAGTTTACGCAGCTTGTCCAATACTTCATTTTCTCCAAATTCAATTTCTGCCAAATGAGCTTGAGAATTGACAATTTCCTCCGCCAAATAAAAGTCCCTCTGTAGTGAAATTGTCAACAAAGTAACCATTAAGAGTATCAACTATGTCCTTGTTCTCATACAGCAGTGATCCATCTTCATTCTTTATGCACTGGATTTCAACTTTACCTTCTCTTTTCCTGTTACAGTACTTTGAAAAAGCGCTTAGGATTACATTTCGCTCCTTCTGCAATTTTTCTTTCGTCTGCCTCCTAGCATTCCTCAGTTCTTTTTGACCTTAGCTCGCATATTACAGTATTCAGCCTTAGTGTTTTCATTTCTGTCCCTCATGTATGCCTTATAAAGATTCTTTTTTCCCTTAAGCTCCTACGAATATCAGAGTCATCCACTGGAGATTACGCTTTAAACTTACTCTTGCACACTTTTGGAATGAATTTGCTCTGAGCATCTAGTAAAACTCCCTTGAATCTACCCCACATTTCATTTACAGTTGTACAATCTAGGAGCAATGTCCAGTTTATTTTGCTTAAATCTGAGCATCCTGTCAAACTTGGCTCGCCTGAAATTGAAAATTTTGCTTTTCAAAGATAAGTTTGTAACTTGCCATAACACATCAAAACTAATAGTATAATGATCACTAGTCCCAAGTGGCTCCTTTACCTCTACATTGCGAATTCTGTCAGGGTCATTACAGAGAACCAAATCTAAAACTGCATTCCCTCTTGTAGGATTATTGACATACTGCAGCAGAAAACTATCATTTATAGCATCTAAAAATGCTTCCTCCTCCTTACCCCAAGCGCTTTCACCAAATCCCAATCTATAGCAGGATAATTGAAGTCTCCCATAACTAAAGTTTTACCTCCACTACAAGACTGCCTAATCCTGCGTGAAAAGTAGTTCATTCAAAGTGTTGTCTGAAGCTGGCGGCCGCTAACACACTCCTATGTTTAAACCAGTCTCTTGTTTGCCAATGAGTCTAACCCAAATATCCTCACAGGGCAAGACATGCCCCATCTCAGTAATTTCATGCACATCCAGGTTTTCTTTACATAGAGTGCCACGCCCCCTCCTCCTATTGAGTCTATCTCTCCTAAAAGCTTATAACCTTCTATATTATATTCATCTCCGTCCTCTTCACTAAGCCAGGTCTCTGTAATTCCAACTAAGTCATAGCCCCACCAATAACAACAGTTTCTAGTTCTGAAATTTATTTTTATGCTTCTAGCATTTAAATAAAAACATTTCAGCCTATTTTGACTACACTTACCAATTTGATTGCATCTGCCTGCTGCTCGAGCCTTCCACTATTCTTTTATTCTCTAAAAAGTTACATCACCATTACATGTGGCCTTGTCAGCTTCCCCATCAGGGCAGTTTGCATATCCTATCCACAACACCTTCTGACCTCCCTGCCCCCCGAGAAACTAGTTTAACACGGCTGAGCTACCCTCAACATACGCTGACCCAATGCAAAGGTGCCTTCGGTTCAGGTGTAAGCCGTCAAACTTGAACAGGTCACGCCTGCCCCAGAAGAAGTTCCAGTGCCCCATAAACCTGTACCCCTCTTTTTCCTACACCAGGTTCAGGAGCCACGTGTTAAACCTCCAGATAAGATTCTGCTTCCCTGTGCTCGCACGTGGTACTGGTAGAATTTCAGAAAAGACTACCCGTGGGAGGATCTGCCCCTAAGTTTTTCAGCTAATTCAACGAATTTGTCTTGCAGAACCTCAAACTCACCCTTACCTATGTCATTGGTCCCTACGTGGACCACGACCACTGGATCCCTCCCGCTCTGGCCAGGAGCTTGTCCCCATGACGCCTCCAGGAGGTCTCCTACCTGGGCACCAGGCAGGCAAGACGCCATACGAGACTCCTTGTCGTCCGAACAGACTACACTATCTATTCCTCTAATAATTGAGTCCCCCACTATCACCAACTCCCTCTTTTGGGGGGAAGAGGTGGCCAGGGTGCCCTGGGCCTCAATCCCCTCACTCTCAGGGTCGGGGGCCAAGTCGAGTTCCTGAAGAGACTGGAATCGATTGGACACCTCAACCTCTGGAGAAGCTGTCACTTCCGGTATATCAGCGTTTTGTTAAGTTCTGTGTCCACTTCCTAGCAGTTTCCACTGCTGATTTTGACATTTTGCTTTGGAATGACATGATGCTATTTGTTAACCAAGTAAAAACTGGAGGTTTGAGTCGAGGTCACAGTTAATATTATGATGAATTCATAATATTACCTCACTGCCTTGGACCCTTGTTGCTTATTAATGTTTGTAGACACGCTTTGCCTTTCTTGCCTTTGCTTTTCTTTAGTTTTTCCTGACTTCCTGTCTTCTTACACGTCCCCTAAAACATAAGGTGAAGTAACTCAACTCTTCTCCTTCTCCAAGATTTCGATCCATGTCAAAAGACAATTCTGGTTGTTTTTCTTTTTTCTTGCAAGGATTTTGGACCTCGTTCATGGAACTTGAAATGAACTGAGAAAGGGAACCACGCTGGGTTCAACTGAAGACAGCCTTGCTTTTCTTCGATAGTTCCTCTGTACTGGTGCCACATAGCCCTTCATGTTGACGACCTTGAAAGTGTCATGGCTGATTGCTCTTAACACTTATGGTTTCAGTGCCTTAGACTATGCATCTGATTTGCAAGATGAAGCACGACAGAAGTACCAGATGATAATCATTATAATTATGAATTTGATGAAGTGAGGTGATGTTGGGTCTGGGAGGATTTTGCATTACCCGATAAAAATAATTTTTAAAAAAATGACTAAAAGTCCACCAAATGCAACATCAGGAAAGCAGAAATTCTGAAGAAAAAATTCAGTCATAATCCTACCACTTACATTCAATTTTGCTATGTTTAGCTTGCTTGTTTTTTGTTTCCCTTATGCCTCCCCAGCCCTTGTTGCAGCTTCTCCTTTCTTTCCTCCTCCCCTGACCCTCGTTGCCTTCTGCCACCTTGTGAGCACTTGTGTCCATTCCTCTTCTTCCACACCGACCTTTTGCCACTGCTCTCCCCCTTTCGCTCCTGGCCCCTCCTCCCTCCCTTCTTTCTCCATATCCCCACTTCATAAAATTCTCTATTCCCTTCCTCCTGTGCTCGCTTCACTGCCCTTAATCCCAGCTTCTCTGGTCTGCTGGACAAGGATGTCCTCCTATTCCACTTCCCCTCACCCTCTGGTGTACTCCATCGACGACCAGTCCACCGGTGAGCTAGGCAAACCTTCACCTCCCAGCATGCCATCAAAATTGAGCAGTGTTCACAGGGACTGTGCTGTTTCCTGCCCTGGAACTTCCTGCTCATCTGGCTCTACTCCCCCTTTTATTGCCTCCTGGTCTTCCTCTTCCGTGACCCCCTGCTGCTCATCTCCAGCACCTTCTGTTGCTTCCTCCTGTTTTTCATACCCTCCGTGCATGATTCTGCCACTTCCTGCTCTTTCCACCTCAAGCTTTGGGACCTGGGTTTGCTCACAGATCCATCCCCTGAGGGTCGACTGCCCTATACATGTCTACCAACCCTGCCCTACCACAACATGCATTAGCTCTGCCCTTTTTCTTCTCCAGATGTCCTCATTAACCCCCCCACCACCACCACCACCAACACCAACAATAATCTGTTGGTGCACCATATGTACTCCAACCCCTTTAAAAAAAAAACCTTCCCCTCCACCCTCCGTGGCGGCGCATACACCCCTACCGCCCTGAACTCCACCCCTCTCCATGTCGCATCCACACATCACCCTTCCCAGCACCACAGACAGAACTAGTTCCATGATCCAGTCGTGGGATTTAAACAGAATTCCCAACCCCTTAAACTACTTCCCTTCCTGAACTGAGCAAACACGGCACTCCTGAAGAAATAACACATCAAACCTTAAAGCTTTCAAACTCGTACTGCCACCCTCTCCACCAGCTGTCTAATATCCCTTACATTTAATATCGCTATGTTTAGTTTGCTCATTCCTTTCTTTTTTCCCCTACATGTCCCCAGCCCTTGTTGCAGCTCCTCCGTTCTTTCCTCCTCTCCTGACCCTTGTTGCCCTCTGCCACCTTGTATCCTGCAGTAACTCCTGGCTCTCCTACCCCATAACTTCCTGCTCTACTCCCTCTCCTCTTGCCTCCAGGGCTTCCCCTTCGGGAACCCCTTGCTGCTCCTGTTGTTGCCTCTCATCCCCTCTCTACTTGGCCCCGCCACTTCCTGCTGCTTCTCGGGCTTTGGAACCTGGGCTTGCTCATGGAACAGGCTGGCATAGGTCTTACTTTTCTCTGGACAGCTGCGGTACAGGTGGTCACCGCTGCCGCACAGGCTCCAAGTCTTGGGTGCCTTGCACTTGGCTGCTATGTGGCCCTCTGCTCCACACTGGCAGCAGCTTTGCCAAGCACATGCCTCCTTATGCCCTAATCCACCGGATTGTCTACAATAGAGGGGTTGTCTGGGGTAGTGCAGGAACCCCTGGTGAGGCCCGATCATAAAGCTGCCCTGTGGGTGACGCAAGCCTCCCTCGTCCTAGGGATCCACTTTGAGCCTCACCTGGAATCACCTCTTGCCGCTCCAGATTCCAAACCTGCCTCTGACTTTCTCTCACTATGACACCAACACACAATACTGAGCCAGAAACCTTCGAACATCTTCCTCTGCTACAAATAGGTTGTAGAGATGCACGGTGATCGGGACCTTGTCCATCGCGAACAAGGGCACCGGCTGGATGCCCTGCATTACTTCCTCCCCTTGTCATCGACAGCACTTGTCAAAGAAGGAATGCAGTCTTTATACGACAAGGTGACATCCATAAAACCTGCCTTGGCAAAATCTTGGAGACAGGATCTTCGAGGACAAAATCCTGCAGTGCTCTTGCAAGAGTTGGAGCACCATCTAGTCCCATCCAAACCATTTCTTCACCTCAAGTGTCCTTTCCACTTTCAGTTTCACTCTTAGTGTTTCGAAGCCACACCACCCGGGCCAGCCGCAAGTCGTCTTCTCCCTCCTATTTTGTTTTTAAATTAAACACTTTTCCACTTACATTAATTATCACAACAACTGCCCTTGAGTCCAATCCCTCTGTGGCAAAATAACATATCTTTTCAAACTGAACCAATTCCCCATATACAACTTACTGAAACAAAGCATACCCCCATGAATCCAACACAAACTGAATCCGACAAACCTTTAGCCTATTTCCACTCTAAAATAACCTTTCTCCAAACCCCCCTCTCCTCTCCCCTTGATCCCCATCCGAATATCCTAATACTAAGGCCCCTATCTCCCTCCCTACTGTGGCCACTAAGGGTGCCCCATGGCTGTGCCTCCCATAAATTCCCCACCCCCATTATTCACTACCTCCTCCCACCTTGCCCTGAAGGTCACAAACACCCCTTTCTGGTGCACCTTTGGGGCCAGACTCCTGAGGCACCCACACGTTATGCCCCACCAGACACTCTTAACCACAGAGATGGCTTGCCACAAGGGCTTTGCTACCCTGGCATCATGGCCCCGAACCTGTTTCCATAAAAAAACCACGTCCCGGTGCAGTACTTCCCCTCCCCTTGAGGCCCACCACCTCGCCACACTGCTTGGAGACATGACCACAGGGCATGCTCTACCATCTCCTAACCCCCGCACCCTGTTGGGCACAGTGTCGTTCGGCTAACGCCCTGCTGGAATAGCCGCTCCCTAACTGGGAGGCACCCCTAGCGCTCCCAACCAATGCAGGTTTCTGCTTCCGCCATCCAGCCACTTGGGCTGCATGGCTTCCCAGTCTATCCCCGGCACTCGAAGAGGGGCAGCACACCCACTAACTCCATGAAAGCATCCCTCCGCCTCTTGTAGATCTCCCTGTGTTCAAGAATCCCCCTTTCTCCCAGGCACCACGGATGATCCCACACAAAGTCTGCCGCCTTTTTATAGTGCACTGGGTGGTTGGTTGAAATCACTGCCTGCAGGGTGAATGCCAACCAGAACCTTGCCAGCAGTGTTGCAGAATGCCCTTCCCTCCCTCTGACCAGCCTTGCCAAAAAGGCCATGTTAAGCGCATTGGTCTTGGGGGGGCACCACCTCTCTTCAACCCCTCTCCGCTTCCATAATCATCCTGACCCGGCTAAACTGCTTGCTCCTCATGCCCCAAATGAATGAGATGACCTCCTCTAAGGAGATCTAGCACCCCAATGCTCCCCCACTGTTCCCTGCTAGCCGGCCCTCGATGGCCTCCAGGAACCCCTCTACCCAGTCTTGCCGTATGGGTCCGACCCCAAAGAGGTCTGAGGAGAAGGCCCTTGCGACCCCGAGCATCCTCTCCATGATTGTGTCCATGCCTGCCTACCCCCGGAGACCCTCGATGGTCGACTCCCGCAGCCCCTTCCTGACTGCGTCAAATAGGCAGCACGTTGGCTGCTCATCCCGGGCTTGTGGCTTCCTGGCTTGCACAAGGTAGCCCCTGGCTTCCGCTTCATAATAAGCCCTGAGTGCGAAATTGGCCCTCCTAATTCTGCCCCGGTCCTTTTCTGGCCAGGCTGCCATCGGCTCCTCCCGACCACCCCCTGACCTTATATCTCCTTGACCACACCTTCTCCTGACCCCACCACCAACAGACTGTGGCTACCCTCCTTTTCAGATTTTCTCACCATTCTGCCTGTGTGGCATACAACATCCTCATTTTTCGCCACCCCTGGTACAGGAGACAGAAGACCCTGCAAAACCTCGGGTCACTTAATACTGATGTTCAGCTTCCACCTCTCCCACCTCTCTACCCCTTCTCCCCCTTCCATTAGGACACTTTCTACCACCAGGCAGTGGTCAGAGGCCAAAAATGGCCGCAGGCAACACCCCTGCACCTTCACCCTCTGCCCTACTAACATCAGATCCAGCCATGAGGTACCCCCATTGGCACTTTGGAACGTAAAACCCTCCCCTTGAGGGTCCACTGCCCTATACATGTCCACCAGCCCCGCTCCCTCCACAACCTGCACCAGCTCCGCCCCTTCTCCTCCCCCAATGTCCTCGTTAACCCCCCCCCCCCACCAGCAACAACCTGTTGGTGCACCATACATGCTCCAACCCATGAAAAAAACCTTCCTCTCCACGGTGGTGCGTACACCCCTACTACCCTGAACTCCACCCCTCTCCATGTCCCATCCAAACATATCACCCTCCTCGGCACCACAGACACAACTAGGTCTATGACCCAGTCATGGGATTTAAACAGAATTCTCACCCCCTTAAACTTCTTCCCTTCCTGAACTGAGCGAACATGACACTCCTGGAGAAACAAATCAAACTTTACAGTTTTCAAACTAAAAAAAAAAACACTTCCTGTGCCTTCTCTTCAGGCTTTGGAGCCTGGATTTGCTCATGGAACAGGCCGGCATAGGCCTTACTCTTCTCCAGACAACTGCGGTACAGGTGGTCGCCACTGCCGCACAGGCTACAGGTCTTTGGTGCCTCTCAATTCGGCTGTTACGTGATCCTCCGCTCTGCACCGACGGCACCTTTGCCCAGCACATACCTCCTTCTTCAGCAGTAGAGGGGTTGCCTGGGGTAGTGCAGGAACCCTCGGTGTGGCCTGATCATGAAGCTGCCCGGTGGGTGGCACAGGCCTCCTTCGGCCATGGGATCCACTTTGAGCCTTGCCTTGAATCACCTCTTGCCGCTCCAGATTCTGAACCTGACCTTCTCGCCCTCTGACACCGACACACAACATAGCGCCAGGAACCTTCGGACCTCCTCCTCTGCCACAAATGGGTTATAGAGATGGACGGTGATCGGGACTACATCCTTCAAAAACAGGGGCACCAGCCGGAGGCCCTGCATTACCTCCTCTTCTTGGACAGCACTCATCAAAGGAGGAAAAATTTAAAATCAACTGTATTTTAGATTATTTACACCCCACTTCCTGGGGGGAGGGGGTTAAAACGTATTAAACTCAACACGCAATAATACAACACTGCCGCTCAGGGGTCAATCGTGGGATTGCAGGAGAAAATAAATCGGGCAGAAAAACAGATTCAGATCAACTGAGCATTTTAAACTTGTCCACGAGGATTTCGCCAAAGGCATCATAATCATTTATAAGAAGTATTTGTAGAACATGTAACTTTAACAAACAAAGTAAGATGCTTGAATCACCAAACATGCACTAAAGGCAAATTTCCCCAAAACGCAACCGCCATTTTCAACAATATGGCCAATTATTGTGTACCACTGGTTGCCTTCATCTCACATATCCTGCACTTTTAGTTCTCTACTTAATACACTGAAAGATCTTTGTCTCTGAAAACAAACAAACAAGCAGGTTTTCCCTCTATAACATGCACAATGTCCCACATACGTTCCAGCAGCAAACCAAATTCATCTCAATTTAATATTCTTTCCTTTGGGCTTTTTCCCTTTTTCAGGGGTCGCCACTGTGAATCAGCATGTTTGATTTGGCATAAGTTTTTACATCAGATACCTTTCTTGACACAACCCTTTAGCAGGGGGCAGAAACACACTGAGGGCTATGCAGCCTACTCTTGATGAAATCAATGTTTTTTTTTTACATGCCTCTCACTATATACAGTAGGAGACATGGTCGGCCTTTGATAACCCAGTTAGCTGCACTGGAGGGGACGGTGACAACCTTGTGGAGAGTGGGACTCGAACCCCCAACCATAGGATCAGCGATCCAGTGCACTTTACCACCAGGCAACCACTGCCCTTCTCAATGAAATATTGTCAGTCCATATTAACCCTGGCAGTGCCAAAGCCAAAAAAAATGGCTTTACGTTCTCAAATGGCAAAGCCAAAAAAAAAAAAGAAAATCAGCTTTATAACACACGCTAATTCAGTGCATTCATTATTTGTAAATAGAGTTGCACACAAAAGTGAATGAAGCCTTTTTTGATTGGCAATTATCTTATGCTATTTGGTCTAAACCTGAGCCAAGAATAGCTGTCCTTTCAAAAAGAAATCTCCCATAAATTAGCATTCAGAAAGCATGCGGGACTGTCAGATAATGGCGACGCAAAATCACCCACCCATTTTCAGATGGCTCGAATTCCAAAAATGATATCATGCTTAATATTGTGCAGAACAGCCTACGATAACTTGAAACGTGTGTCTGCATGGAGAAACCTTGTGAGGACTCGAACCCCCAACCTTAGGATCAGCAATCCAGCGCCCTAGACCACTAGGCCACCACTGCTCTCTCTCTCTCTCTCTATATATATATATATATATATATATATATATATATATATTTTTTTTTTTTTTATATATAGAAATATATATATATATATATATATATATATATATATATATATTTATTTATTTTTTTATTTTTTTTTTTTTTGAATGAATGCAGCCGTGAGGGGGAGGGGCAAACCAGTGTCTCTCCAGGGAGAGCGTTGCCAAACAACATAAGATGGTGGTGTGCAGGATGACGCTGATGGTGAGGGAGGTGAAAAAGGCAAAGGCAGAGCAGAAGACAAAGTGGTGGAAGCTGAAAAAGGAAGAGTGTCGTGTTGTCTTCAAAGAGGAGTTGAAACAGGCTTTGCGTAGTCAGCACGTGCTTCCAGATGACTGGACAACCACAGCCAATGTGATCAGGGAGACAGGTAGGAGAGTACTTGGGATAAGGAGACTTGGTGGTGGAATGAGGAGGTGCAGGAGTGTGTACTAAAGAAGAGGTTAGCTAAGAAGGAGTGGGACACAGAGAGGACCAAAGAGAGTAAACAGGAGTACAGGGAGACACAGCGTAAGGCGAAGGTAGCGGTGTGAAAGGCCAAACAGAGGGCTATGATGACTTGTATGATAGGTTGGATAGTAAGGAGGGAGAAAATGATTTATACAGGTTGGCACATCAGAGAAATAGAGATGGGAAGGATGTGCAGCAAGTTAGAGTAATAAAGGACAGAAATGTATTGACTGATGACAGAAGTGTGCTGGGACGATGGAAAGAGTACTTTGAAGATCTGATGAATGAGGAAAATGAGAGAGGAAAAAAGACAAGAACGGGTGACCGTTGAGGACCAGGAAGTAGCAAAGATTAGTAAGGGTAAAGTGAGGAGGGCATTGAAGAGGATGAAGAGTGGAAAGGCAGTTGGTCCTGATGATATACCTGTGGAGGTATAGAAGTTTCTAGGGGAGGTAGCAGTAGATTTTCTGACAAGAATATTCAACAAGGTCTTTGAAAGTGAGCAGATGCCGAAGGAATTGAGGAGAAGTGTGCAGGTGCCCATTTTTAAGAATAAGGGATACATGCAGAGTTGTGGCAACTACAGAGGGATAAAGTTGATGAGCCATACGATGAAGTTATGGGAAAGAATAGTGGACGATAGACTAAGGGCAGAGGTCATTTGTGAACAAGTTTTGTTTCATGCAAAGAAAGAGCACCACTGATGCAGTGTTTGCTTTAAGGATGCTAATAGAAAAGTATAGAGAAGGTCAGAGGGAGCGGCATTGTGCCTTTGTGGATCTCGAGAAAGCATATGACAGGGTGCCGAGAGAGGAACTTTGGTATTGCAGGAGGAACTCTGGAGTGGCAGAGAAGTATGTTAGAGTGGTGCAGGACATGTATGAGAGATGTAAGACAGTGGTGAGGTGTGCTGTCGGTGTGACAGAAGAGTTCAAGGTGGAGGTGGGACTGCATCAAGGGTCAGCTCTCAGCCCCTTCTTGTTTTCTATGGTGATGACATGATGAGGTTAGACAAGAATCTCCATGGACTATGATGTTTTCAGATGCCGTTGTGATGTGTAGTGAGAGCAGAGAACAAGTGCAAGAAAATCTAGAGAGGTGGAGGTATGCCCTGGAAAGGAGAGGAATGAAGGTTAGCCTCAGTAAGACAGAATACATGAGAAGAACCCAAGAGGAACGGTGAGATTACAGGGAGCAGAGATAAAGAAGGTGGAGGATTTTAAGTACTTGGGCACAACAATCCAGAGCAATGGAGATTGTTGAAAAGAGGTGAAGAAGCGTGTGCAGGCAGGTTGGAATGGATGGAGAAAAGTGTCCGGTGTGATGTGTGATAGGAGAGTATCAGCAAGAATGAAGGGAAAAGTGTACAAGATGGTGTTGAGGCCAGCGATGTTGTATGGTTTAGAAACAGTGGCCCTGGGGAAAAGGCAGGAGTCAGAGCTGGAGGTAGCAGAGATGAAAATGTTGAGGTTCTCTTTGGGAGTAACGAGGATGGATAGGATCAGGAATGAGTACATCAGAATGACAGCACAGATGTTTTGGAGACAAAGTCAGAGAGGCTAGATTGAGATGGTTTGGACATGTACAGAGGAGGGTTAGTGGGTATATTGGTAGTAGGATGCTGAGGTTGGAACTACCAGGCAGAAGGCCCAGAGGAAGAGCAACGAGAAGATTTATGGATGTGATGAAGGAGGACATGAAATTAGTTGGAGTAAGAGTAGAAGATGCAGAGGATCGGGTGAAATGGAGGCAAATCATTTGCTGTTGTGACCCCTGAAGGGAAAAGAAAAAAGCCGAAAGAAGATATCCAGTATATATAATGTTAATATTGTTCTATATAAATAGATCAATTTACTGCTCATAGGGTGACAGGTCTGATGAGGTCGAGTCGTGCATGATACACTTCTGCGCATGCTCGGATGATGCACCACCTTTAATCCCGTCTTAAAATTTAATATGCATGCATTAATAATTAAGGCTTCACAATATGTTATTAAAAGCACTAGATGCAGTTACACTATTCTCATGTTTATGTCTATTTTATATGTTTAAGTGGCTTATTTTGCTCACTATGCAGTTCTATTTCAGTGTTCATATTTGTGCCAAAACTTGAAACAGTAAAATTTTCAGAAGTAGATTTTAATGACTTGGTAGTTTTTTGCATTTTCTAAATGTCAATCGGTTATTAAATACTAACTTTATGAAATGCAAATATAAATCATTTTAATTAAAGAAACATTAAGCAATACTTAATTCAATATAATAGTGCTACATGTACATGTTGTAGTTGTACTGCTTTAATGCTATTTTAATATCACCTTGTGTATGTTGCAGGTTTATGAGAACATCAGCAGGTATTTGTGCAGCCGGTTCAGTGCAGACTTGAAAAGTTCAAGTTTGGCGTGGACCGTGTGTGCATGATATGGTGTAAACCTACACTTCTGCTATTTTAAGAAAAATCACAGAACCAATCAGAACCATATTATACAACAATCTGTTTGCTCCAGTAATCTGATGAATAAATGATTGAAGAGAGCAGGTATTTAGGGTAACATCACTTGGACATAAATGAAATGATTAGAAAGTGGTAAATGGGCTTGTCGGAGCCTCCTCGCGGCTTCAGAACCTCCTCAGATGCCGATCCTGTCAGTTGAGGATGGTCACCGATCTCTGGAAACGGTTCCTCTCCGACTCTCTCTTCCACCGACCGGGTTCGGTTCAAGTGCTGTGGTTTCTCACCCGCCGGTCCAAATCATCTCTTAGGGTGTGATGGGATGGAGATCCAGAGATTTGATCCAGGGGTCAGAGGTCATTATAATCTGGGTGTAGAAGTGTGTGGCATCTGATTGACTAATGCACGATGAACACACACTTCTCATGTCTCCAAGTGTGTTTAATTTGTTAGAAATAACTGAGTGATGTGTTTATAAACATGTTCTCTGTTCCCCAACATGGAAATGCAGGAACACCGGAGTCTTCATCACACACAGATCATCATCACACCCTGAACAGAAAAGAAAACCACCAGAATTAATCACCACAAACCGGACCGTGGTACTTCATGATCTCCAGCATGGAATCGTCTCTGCTCCGAGAGGAACATCATCATCTCCTGTTTATATTCGTCCACATCATTCAAACACACTTTACTGATCACAGAACAGCATTAAAGCCGATCGAGAGAGTAAAATCTCCTGAAATACAATATAGTGACATTTTATACAACTGGCTTCATTCCTAACCTGCGAATCTGATCTTTATTGGAACTAAAGAGAAATTACTACAAACTAACCATCATCAACTTCAATCATTACACTTTTATTATTTCACTATTTATATAAAACATCTTTACTCGCCTCAGTGTCTGTAGATTGTAATGTTTATCTTCTTTAAGATCAGAGAGAATCTTCACTCCTGAATATCCGAGTTCATTCCAGGACAGATTCAGTTCTCTCAGGTGTGAGGGGTTTGATCTCAGAGCTGAAGTCAGAGCAGCACAACCTTCGCCTAAAACACCACAACCACGCAACCTGCAGAGACACAATGCCACGCTCTTCATCACCAGATTTTTTCCTGGTTTAAGATTTTCTTTAAACATGATGTGTGTTTAAAATGATTTTATTATTCAGAATGACATGAGGATTTAACATCACCTGATTATTCTAATTAACAGCTCATTAACAATCATACTGAGGATCCATTTAGTTTCTCTCATCTGTTGTGTGTGATATTAAACTATCAAGAGAGAGAGAGAGAGAGAAAGAGAATGAAGGATAGAGAAAAAGAGAGAGAGAAAAAGACAGAGACAGAGAGAGAAAGAGAGAGAGAGACAGACGGAAAGAGACACAGAAGAAGAAGGGGAGAGAGAGAGAGAGAGAGCGAGCGAGCAAGTGAGAGAGAGAGAGAGAGAGAGAGAGCGAGCAAGTGAGAGAGAGAGAGAGAGAGAGAGAGAGATAAAGACAGAAGGAGCGAGACATACAAAGAGAGAGAGAGAGAGAGAGAGAGACTTTTTCCGCAATAATTAGATTAAGCACTGTGCAAACCCCCCCCCCCCTCCCATGTGAGTGTGCTGACGGTATATTTGGTGTGTGTTGTAGGAAACCAGAAGAAGAATGCAGCCATGAGGCGGGGGAAGGCGGGGGGTGGGGGGGTGGGGGGCACTAACCAGTGTCTCTCCCCCCTTATGCCGGTCCCAAGCCCGGTGAAATGCAGAGGGTTGCGACAGGAAGGGCATCCGGCGTAAAACTTTTTGCCAAAATACAAAATGCAAACCAGAAAGTCTAAACTCATACCGGATCAGTCGAGGCCCAGGTTAACAACGACCGCCATCAGTGCTGTCAAGCAACAGGGTGCTGATGGAAATTGGACGACTGTTGGTCAAAGAAGGAGAGGCGGGGGGCGTGTCCGTTGGCAGAGAGAGGACCGAAGAGAGTAAACAGGAGTACAGAGAGAGACAGCATAAGGCGAAAGTAGCAGTGGCTAAGGCCAAACAGAGGGCATATGATGACTTGTATGATAAGTTGGACAGTAAGGAGGGAGAAAATGATCTATACAGGTTGGCACAGCAGAGAGATGGGAAGGACGTGCAGCAAATTAGATTGATAAAGGACAGAGAGGGAAATGTATTGACTGATGACACAAGTGTGCTGGGAAGATGGAAAGAGTACTTTGAAGAACTGATGAATGAGGAAAATGAGAGAGAAAAAAAGAGTAGAAGAGGTGACCATTGAGGAGCAGGAAGTAGCAAAGATTAGTAAGGGTGAAGTGAGGAGGGCACTGAAGAGGATGAAAAATAAAAAGGCAGTTGGTCCTGATGATATACCTGTGGAGGTATGGAAGTGTCTAGGAGAGGTAGCAGTAGATTATTTGACAAGAACATTCAACAAGGTCTTCGAGAGTGAGCAGATGCCGAAGGAATTGAGGAGAAGTGTGATGGTGCCCATTTCTAAGAACAAAGGAGATATGCAGAGTGACGGCAACTACAGAGGGATAAAGTTGATGAGCCATACGATGAAGTTATGGGAAAGAATAGTGGAAGCTAGACTAAGGGCAGAGGTCAGCATTTGTGAGCAACAGTTTGGTTTCATGCCAAGAAAGCACCACAGATGCAGTGTTTGCTTTGAGCATGTTAATAGAGAAGTACAGAGAATGTTAGAGGGAACTGCACTGTGCTTTTGTGGCTCTGGAAAAAGCATATGACAGGATGCCAAGAGAAGAACTTTGGTATTGCATGAGGAAGTCTGAAGTGGCAGAGAAGTATGTTAGAGTGGTGCAGGACATGTATGAGAGATGTAAGACAGTGGTGAGGTGTGCTGTCGGTGTGACAGAAGAGTTCAAGGTGGAGGTGGGACTGCATCAAGGGTCAGCTCTCAGCCCCTTCTTGTTTGCTATGGTGATGGACAGGCTGACAGATGAGATTAGACAAGATTCCCCATGGACTATGGTGTTTGCAGATGACATTGTGATCTGTAGTGAGAGCTGAGAACTCTGCAGGAAAATCTAGAGAGGTGGAGGTATTCCCTGGATTAGCCTCAGTAAGACAGAATAGATGTGCATGAACGACAAGGACCCAAGAGGAACGGTGAGGTTACAGGGAGCAGAGATAAACAAGGTAGAGGATTTTAAGTACTTAAAATCCCAGAGGAAGAGCAACGAGAAGATTTATGGATGTGGTGAAGGAGGACATGAAATTCGGTGGCGTAAGAGTAGAAGATGCAGAAGATTGGGTGAGATGGAGGCAAATCATTTTGATGATGACTCCTTCTCCATTTCTCTTCCCATCCACACCATGATAAAACAGCTTAAACGAATCTTGTTATTTTGGAAACATATTCATCCTCACTGATGTTTAGGATTTCAAACTCGTCTTTAAATATTTTCTGAACGTTTTGTCTGTACCTGCCGCATCGGCCATTTTTGTTTCCAACATACAAAGTAGTTTTTGGCAGTGCGCAGTATAATGCACTGCAATATGGAAGTGAAATATGTATGCGACCGTTTCGCTGTTCGCGAGTTTTGAAAGACCGCTGACAGGTTGCAGAACCGACCATCGGGTCATGTTTTTTTTTTTTAGATTAGAGTGGATTATTAAAACTCGACAGCTGGTTCTGGGATAAATCTCACCTGGCAATGTCTGTGTTAGGTCCTGATAGCTTAGAGCCCTCAGATGGCCGTGCTCATCTAAATTTCCCGCCAGAACCTTGGCCTTGCAAAGCAAACATCCCAGCGGATCCCCTCTGATCCATCAGCCACCCCAGCACGCACTCTTCACGCTCTTACCGTCAGGCACACACTACAGGAGCAGCCGGACTCGCACCAGCAGATTCAGGGACAGATTCTACCCACAATGCATCAGGATACTGAACTGCTGAAATACCAGACTGTTTACACCCTCACTGTACACAGTGTACATATGCACCGTGACCTCTGAAATCTAGCCACGGAACTGTTACTTTCAGTTTCTCTATTTATCCCACTGTGTGTGTGTGTGTGTGTGTATATATTACAACTTCTGTCATTCATTCATTTTCTGAAGCTCCACCACAGACAGTGAGAGACATGGCGGGCCTTTGATAACCCAGTTAGTGCACTGGGGGGACCGCAGTGAAAACATTTTGAATGCAGTTTCTTTTTGTTGTGAGATGGAGTTGTGTTTGTGTTCATGTTCCGTACACAGAGAACTAACACTGTGGTTACCGTAGTAACGCCGATTACTAACTGATACACCTGTGAACTTTACTTGAGTTTTAAACAACTTATAAAAATATGTGATGTGTATTTACATTATAATAATTTGTGTTTACATATTAATATTCATGTTATTCTGGATCAAAATCTGGCTTTGAATCGAAACAGTCGCCATGGTGACTAACTGCTAAGCTATGGAAAACCAGATACGCTTTGAATTTTGTCAGTTTTTACCAAAGTTGGTCCCAAACACATGACAGTTTAAAAATCTATGAGCTGTCGAGCACTTTTTTATGGGTTTTTAATAAAGAAGCGGATTGTAAACATCCTTACAAACAGAGCGTTCCATCATTGTGAGTCAAGATTTGCTCCAGATGTTGAGGAAAAGTAAAATTGATGAATTAGTAACAGTGTACTGAACTCAGAGAATCAGCTGCAATGGAAAGGTTCCCTTCATGATCAATAAACATCCAACAACTGGTGGTGATCACTGGTGAACCCCCAATTTTTGGATCAGAGATCCAGCACCTCACCAGCAGGCCACCACTGCCCCGTTTGTTTTTTCAGGTTCATTCAATTGTTAACGTTTCAGTCCGACGGTATTTTCCTCTTATTTTAATTTCCATCTTTTATTTTTTATCTCCTGATTACTGTATTTCAATGATGTTTATAAATCCTGCAGTTCATCCTCAGGACATTTAGTTTGTGTCCCGGGTTCAGTTTGTGTGATTAGTTTCAGGGTGTAATAAATCTCACAGTAATTTCCGACACATCGCGGCGGCATTAAGTTTGGCTTTGTGCTGCAGCTTCTCACATAGGAAACTCTGAGCCAAAGACTCTGTGACCAATCATCAGTGTGCAGTGAAAGAAACCATCTTCCTCCTCAGGACATTGATGATGAACCTAAACCTTCTGCTTCAGCCTCACTATTAGAGAATGGGGTCGTACTGAGGAGCAGGTCATGTGACTCTCACAGAGATGATCTTACTTCAGTATCTCCAGTTTACAAAGAGGATCCTCTAGTACAGCAGAGAGAATCTTCACTCCTGAATCTCCGAGTTTATTCCGGGTCAGATCCAGTTCTCTCAGGTGTGAGGGGTTTGATCTCAGAGCTGAAGTCAGAGCAGCACAACCTTCACCTGAAACACCACAACACTCCAACCTGCAGAGACACAATGCCACTCCCTTCATCACCAGATTTTTATCCTGGTTTAAAATTTCCTTTAAAGATGATGTGTGTGTGTAAAATGGTTTCATTATTCAGAATCACATGAGGATTTAATATCACCCGATTCTTCTAATTAACATCTCATTAATATAATCATCCTGCGGATCCATTTAATTTCTCTCATCTGTTGTGTGTGATATTAAACTATCATCAGCTGAAGATCAATAGAGAACAACAGCCTGATCATCAACTTTAATCAGAGAGCACGAGAGAGAGAGAGAGAGAGAGAGAGAGAGAGAGAGAGACTTTGTCCGCAATAATTGGATTAAGCGCTGTGCAAACACACACACACACACACACACACACACACACACACACACACCACTCCCATGTCAGTATGCTGACGGTATATTTGGTGTGTGTTGTAGGAAACCAGAACAAGAATATATTGACTGATCGAGACTTGAAAGCTTCTGGAAGTCACTCTGGATCAGAACTTCTGCTGAATGCTGTTAATGTAACTGTGCAGCAAAGACGAGCTTCAGCACCATTATTACATTAATTAATTATTCACAAATAATTATTCTGAATCATTAAATTTGAATATAAATTATCATCAGTGTTCTGATTAAACTGCTGGAATACTTTTAATACACGAACATGCAAAGTTTCATCAATCAGCATAAATGCCAAACCCCAGCAGCACCGACCCGAACCTTTAACCGGCTGAACCAGGACAGTCCCTAATCACTAACATTAACACCTGGAACTCCATTGTGTCGCTATAACCTTATTTTGACCGTTCACGAGGTATTAATTAATAAATGTAGAACATATTCTTCACCAATTTGTACGATATACTTGTAGCGAATCTTGTTATTTTTGGAACATATCCATCATCACTGATGTTTAGGATTTCAAACTCGTCTTTAAATATTTTCTGAACGTTGTGGCGTGTACCCGCCTTGCCGGCCCTTTTTGTTTACGACATACGAACCTGTTTTCGGCAGTGCGCGGTATAATGCACTGCAATACGGAAGTGAAATATGTATGTGACCATTTCGTCATTCACGGGTTTCGAAAGACCGCTGACAGGTCGCAGAACTGACCGTCGGGTCATGTCAATTGTCGAGGCTTGGGTTAGAGTGGATTATTAATACTCAACAGCTGGTTATGGGATCAATCTCACCTGGCAATGTCTGTGTTAAGTCCTGATAACTTAGAGCCCTCTGATGGCCGTTCTCATTTAAATTGCCCGCCAGAACCTGCCTCCCGTTTCTACACATACCAAACCTCGGCCTTACACACCCCGTAGCCAGGATTTGGCAAACAGGGGTGCTCCTCTAACAATGAAAAGCAGGGTTACCTAAGAGATACAGTTACACACATATATATATATATATATATATATATATATAAGTAAAAATAAAAGGACAGAACAAAGACTTTCTATTGAAACTTCATTTTCACTACAGAGCTGTTTCGAGGGGTGGTGAAACCATCCTCTCGCTTCAGGTGATTACAGAAGAATCTTGCCCCGGAGATTAAAACTAAAGCTTTGCACTAGATCTATTTACAAAACAAATCTCTGATGTAGATAAGAAATACACAGGCCTTTAAAACATGTGGGCTCAGACCTAGAGATGCAGCACTACACGGGATGCTAGCAAGATGTCATGCTTATACATGTATATCAGGCATGTGATTTGACCATCACCAAAATATCTGAAAATCAGCCAGAAGTCTTGGGGGGGGGGGGGGCAGTCGGATCCAGGGTGAAACCCTGGTGGGGGGACAAGGGGGGCTCCTAGGTTTTAAGCATTTCAGAAGGGGGAAAAGGCTATTTCATGACACTGAAAGAGGTCTAGGAAATTTAACTTCTAATCTCCATATGCATACTGTACCTCAACTTGTGGGTTTATCATGTGGGATTCCAACACTAATCAAAGTGTCACAGTCACAAATCAAATAGTCACTCATATAGATATGTCCTGCCTCACAACACTATTATCAACAGTCATTGTCTTTAAACACAATCTGGAAACAAACTATACACATGACATGCTATAAATGACATACGTTTTTTGAATGAATGTTTCTTTGTCTTTAGTGCTTTAGCATGGCACTTTCTTGTTTCCTTTTGTGCAGCCTGAACTGTCCTTCTGGAGGCTGCTTAGAAAGTTTGTTGTCCTGGATGTTGAGGCGTTTCGTTGAGTCGCAGATTCATAGTTTCACATTTCCAATATTAAATGGTCTAATTACACAAGCACACACTGCCGCTGCTGTTTACAAACACTGAATAACAATGCCTATTTACATAAGTTCATTACGAAAAACTGGTGAGTTAATGCGGCAAAAATTTATATATTCTAAACAGCAGAAAAATGATTCAGTGACCATACAGTCGGCTCATTTGATTCAGTTCACGGAATAAACACGTGAACTAAAACATGCATGCATTCACAATAATTTGAAAAATATAATCGGAAACTAGACAAGAAAATTCTCAAACAAACCTCAAAATTAACTACTCGATAGGCGACAGGTACTGGTTGTTTCACTGGGTCTTTTCTTTGCACAGAAGTTTCTGGCCAAACAGCAAACCGAGGATTAAGTCCATAGGGTTCTGGAATCTTACGGCAATTGAATAATTTGTTTTCCTTAATTTCAGTTTTTTGACATGTTTCTTGCTTTTCGCGTGGCTGTCAAACGCCTTAAAAGCCCTTCCACCATAGTCAATAGTGTTGTTACACCACGTACACCATGCCTTCCCAGGTGAATCGATTTTGCAGAAGAAGTCACCGAACAAATTCTTCACCTTCTTTTTAATTACAAATGCTACGGTTTCTTTTTTCATCCATTCCCATCTAAACTTGTTTTTCACGCTTTAAGCTATTTCTTTGATTCGAGCAGAATCTTTTCTCTCAATCAGCGACATCCTTTCGATAGCTCAACAGATTGGAAGTGGAGTATATGTCTACATACATGTTTCAACATGTTTCAACATCAGCCTATCAGCAGCCAATCAACATCAGCCAATCAGCAGTAACATTTCAAGAGGGGTCATAATGTCATGGTCTGAAGTAAGGTCATAAGTAAGGTCTCAAGAGAGGTAATTTTATGCAAAACTCGGAACGGAATAAAAGCGGAAAAGGTTATTTTCACATATTCGGCTCTTTTTTTTTGTTTTTTTTAAACTGGGCCAATGAAAAAAATCGGACTTCTGATATTTCGCGAAGGAATCACATGCCTGGTGTGCATAACATGTGCATATTATGTATCACTAAGCTTAGTGGCTATTTTTATCTGTGACATTGACAATCAAGTAAAACCCATACAGTCTCACACAAGTCTGTGTACTATCTATAGCTCATTTAGGCTTAATTTTGAGCAACTTCCTTGCCTGGAAAACTTTACTATGTGGGCGAATGGGGGTGCGCGAGCTCCAAGCGCTCTATGGTAGCTATGGGGGTGTTACAAAGCAAACATCCCAGCGGATCCTCTCTGATCCATCAGCCACCCCAGCACACACTCTTCACGCTCTTACCGTCAGGCAGATGCTACAGGAGCAGCCGGACTCGTACCAGCAGATTCAGGGACAGTTTCTACCCACAATGCATCAGGCTACTGAACTGCTGAAATACCAGACAGTTTACACCCTCATTGTACACACTGTACAAGCACCGTGACCTCTGAACTCCAGCCACAGAACTATTACTTCAGTTTCTCTATTTATCACTCTGTGTGTGTGTGTGTGTGTGTGTGTGTGTGTGTGTGTGTGTATACAGACGCTCCCTGACTTACGTTTATCTGTTTTACATTTTTTTGGCTTTTACGGGTTTTTTTCCCCAAAAAAAAGTCAAATTTTGAGTTTATACGTACCTACGTAGTATGCTCACGTAATGACGCTGCGTTCATTGTTTACAAACGAGACTGAATGTGCCCCTCCCTCTTCCAGTTTATATATATATATACATACACACACAGTAGGCCTAGTCGCGGTTTTGCACCCACAGTTTGAGTATTCACTGACTGCTGAGCAACCGGCACGTTATTCAAATTCAGCCAATGGCTGCCCTCCTCTCCTGATTGATTGACCTGATGTCCCACCCCTTTTTTCCTCATTCGCCCACAAGTTGTCAATGAGCCTCTTTTTTGTGTGTGTTTTAATTACCAGTTAAGCTTTATAATACCACTCAAACACTGTGTCTTCTCTGGCTAAGCGATAGAAAACGCTGGATGTCTCTTTTGAAGAAATAATACTTTCTCCATTCTCTGAACTGTTGTATTAAAATCTATTTCAATTATTCTTCTACAGTACATAAGTTCATGTTTATGAGTGAAATTTTATGTTCTGTAGCATGTTTAAATAACGATACCAAAAGGATAAACTTTATTACAGTACTCTTCATGTCCTTTTACATTGAAGTTGGAGTGATGTGTGCAAAATGGCACTGCCCAGAGGGCGACGTCACAGAGTTCTCAGAGTCAAATTGTTTCTTTGTTCATTTTAATTTGTTTTATTTGTTGTTTTGTTTGTTCATGTTTTGCACTATACTTGTCTACGACCGGTCGACTCTACTACAGCAAGATCATCTTCGGGCGTGTATAACTAAGCAGAGCTAACATGCTATTAGTGGAGCTAACATGCTATAGCAGAGCTAGCATGCTATTAGCAGCGCTAACATGGTATGGTTTTAATTTGTTTTATTTGTTGTTTTGTTTGTTCATGTTTTGCACTATACAGCTTCGACACTCCAAGTTCAATGTAAAAGGACATGAAGCGTAATAAAGTTTATCCTTTTGGTATCATTTGTTAAACATGCTACAGAACATAAAATCTTACACACAAGCATTCTAAGAATTAACTTAGGTACTGTACTGGAACAATAATTGAAAAAGACTTTAAAACAAGTGCTTTACAACAGTATATGCTGTATAATGTTTATTTTATCATCAATAAAAATATGAGTAAAAAAGTAAAAGGTTTTTCTGAACCATTACTATATTTTACGACATTAATACTGTATTAATGAGTAAGACTGTCTATAGAATGTTTTTAAGAAGCATATTTTAGCGCATGTAATAGATACATAGTATTTTACTTCCGGCTGCCCATTCCCGCATTTGACGTAATACATGGGGCTTTACTTCTGGGTACAGAACTCGCGGATTATCTCAATTCGCGGGAGGGCTCGGAACTAAACCCCTGCGAATGTCGAGGGCCTACTGTATATATTTTTTAAAAATATATATGAATCTCAAAAAAAAAAATTATATATATATATATATATATATATATATATATATATATATATATATATATATATATATATATATATATATACACAGTATACGTACATGGCAACTTCTGACATTCATTCATTTTCTGAAGCTCCACCACAGACAGTGAGGGACACGGCCGGGTTTTGATAACCCAGTTAGTGCACTGGGGGGCCAGCAGTGAAAACTAATCAGTGGGAGCACACCACCGCCCAACAACTTTTAGTTGATGTTTTTATTTCTTTTATTTATATAGTTGCCCCTCTGTGGTCACGATCAGAAGCCAACTGATGTTTTTCTTGGTGGCCTCCACATGTCTGTGATGAAGAATCGAGGAGACACACACATGCTGAGTTGCAGTTAGTTTCTCAAAAATGTACGTCACATCTTATAAACAACAAAATAACAAATGTGCTTCGTCTTAAGAGATGTTTTCTGAGAAAATCCTCCAGAATCAGGGGGTCATTGTACGGGGCCCGACTCAGATTCTCATCAAACTTTTCATAATGATGGACCTCGGTACCCATAAAATAATCTGAACTATCACATTCAGATTCTACTCTGTGCTTCAGTTACATACCCGAACGCAAACTTTTTTCAGGAACAACTATTTATTTTTACTATTTTCAGTTATCAATCATTTCTACACATGAAAAAGTAAAAAGTTTCATTGTTCAAATTCCAATAAAACCGAAAATCAACACCAATTGCTTCCGTTGTATCTGAAAAGATATTGACCTGGAAATATTAAAAATTGGTTCTTCGTGTCTTATTTATGGAAAACTTTTTAAAACTTTGGTACTTTTTAGAAAAAATCCTCAAGTAGTCCATAATGACTTGCTTTAGGATCACATGCATTTTCTTTTTGTTGTGAGATGGAGTTGTGTTTGTGTTCATGTTCTATACACAGAGAAATAACACTGTGGTTACCGTAGTAACGCCGATTACAAACTGATACACCTGTGAACTTTACCTGAGTTTTAAAAACTTATAAAAATATGTAATATGTATTTACATTATAAAAATCATGTTTACATATTAATCTGCATGTTATTCTGGATCCACATCTGGCTTTGAATAGAAACGGTCGCCATGGCGATGCGAAACTCTGTAAAACCAGATATGCTTTGAATTTTGGCAGTTTTTACCAAAGTTGGTCCCAAACACACGACAGATTAAAAACATACGAGCTGTTGAACACTTTTTTATGGGTTTTTAATAAAAAAGCGGATTGTACACATCCTTAGAAACGGAGCGTTCCATCCTTGTGAGTAAAGATTTGCTCCAGATGTTGAGGAAAAGTAAAAGTGATGAATTAATAACGCTGTACTGAACTCAAAGAATCAGCTACAATGGGAAGGTTCCCTTCACGATCAATAAACATCCAACAACTGGTGATCATCACCATGAGAAACATCATAAACCATGCCATGTGTGCACCATCACACACCCCAACAAAAGATTATTATTTTCAGATTCAAGGAAAAAGGTCCAAGATTTTACATTTTTCCACAAAACAAGACAAAGCTTCAGTTTATAAACATTTTCAGATCAAGATCTTTTCAGAGGTGTGAGACACAAAGGAAGCGATTGTTCATTCATTTTCTGAAACAATTAACATTATTAGGGTCATGGGGAGGCCGGTGCCCATCTCAGCTGACTCCGGCCCAGGGCAGAGTACACTCTGGACGGCTTGCCCGGACATCGCAAGGCAGAAACACGCTGACGGCTCTGCAGCTGCTCTTGATGAAAGTCAGCAATGGTTCTTTTACGTGAAACTCCACCATGGACAGTGAGAGACACGGCCTGCCTGTGATCACCCAGTTTGCTGCATCGCTGGGTGGGTGCAGTGACAACCCGGTGATAGTGGGCCTTGAACCCCCAATTTTTGGATCAGCGATCCAGCGCCTCACCAGCAGGCCACCACTGCCCCGTTTGATTACTCCGGTTCATTCAATTGGTAACCTTTCAGTCCGACGGTATTTTTATCTTATTTTAATTTTCTATCTTTTATTTTGATCTCATGATTATTTTAGTGATGTTTATAAAGTTCACACTCAGGAAGTTTGTTGTTAGTTTGTGTCCCGGGTGCAGTTTGTGTGATTAGTTTCAGGGTGTAATAAATCTCACAGTAATTTCAGACACATTGCGGCGGCATTAAGTTTGGCTTTGTGCTGCAGCTTCTCACATACGAACATCTGAGCCAAAGACTCTGTGACCAATCATCAGTGTGCAGTGAAAGAAACAATCTTCCTCCTCAGGACATTGATGATCAACCTAAACCTTCTGCTTCAGCCTCACTATTACAGAATGGGGTCGTACTGAGGAGCAGGTCATGTGACTCTCACAGAGATGATCTTACCTCAGTATCTCCAGTTTACAGAGACGATCCTCCAGTACAGCAGAGACAATCTTCACTCCTGAATCTCCGAGTTTATTCTGGGACAGATCCAGTTCTCTCAGGTGTGAGGGGTTTGATCTCAGAGCTGAAGTCAGAGCAGCACAACCTTCACCTGAAACACCACAACCATCCAACCTGCAGAGACACAATGCCACGCCCTTCATCACCAGATTTTTATCCTGGTTCAAGATTTCCTTTACAGACGATGTGTGTGTAAAATTATTTTATAATTCAGAATCACATGATGATTTAATATCACCTGATTATTCTAATTAACATCTCATTAACATAATCATCCTGAGGATCCATTTAGTTTCTCTCATCTATTCTGTGTGATATTAAACTATCAGCAGCTGAAGATCAACAGAGAACAACAGCCTGATCATCAACTTTAATCAGAGAGAGAGAGAGAGGAGAGAGAGAGAGAGACAGAGAGAGAGAGAGAGAGAGAGAGACTTTTTCTGCAATAATTGAATTGAGCACTGTGCAAACACACACACACACACACACACACCCCTCCCATCTTAGTGTGCTGACGGCATATTTGGTGTGTGTTGTAGGAAACCAGAACAAAAATATATTGACAGAGACTTGAAAGTTTCTGCAAGTCGCTCTGGATCAGAACTTCTGCTGAATGCTGTAAATGTAACTGGGCATCAAGGACGAGCTTCAGCACCATTATTACATTATTCACAAATAATTATTCTGAAGGGGGCAGTGGTGGTCTAGTGGTATAGAGCGCTGGATCGCTGATCCAAAGGTTGGGGGTTCGAGGCCCACTCTCCACAAGGTTGTCACTGCCCCCCCCAGTGCAGCTAACTGGGTTATCAAAGGCGGGCCATGTCTCTCACTGTCTATGGTGAGAGGTTCATGTAAAAGAACCATTGCTGACTTTCATAAAGAGTAGGCTGCAAAGCTGTCAGCGTGTTTCTGTCCCTTGCTAAAAAGGGTTGTGACAAGAAGGCATCCGACGTAAAAACCTCTGCCAAATCAAACGTGCGAATCAGATGATTCGCTGTGGCGACTCCCGAGTAAAAGGGAAAGGAAGACAGACAGACAGACAAATAATTATTCTGAATCATAAAATTTTAATATAAATAAATCATCAGTGTTCTGATTAAACTGCTGCAATACTTTTAATACACGACCATGCAAAGTTTTATCAATCAGCATAAACGCCAAACCCCAGCAGGACCGACCCGAACCTTTAACCGGCTGAGCTGGGACGGTCCCTAATCGCTAACATTAATACCTGGAACTCCATTGTGTCGTTATAACCTTATTTTGATCGTTCACGAGGTATTAATTAATAAATGTACATCAGATTCTTCCCCAATTTGTACGATATACTTGTCGCGAATCTTGTTATTTTGGGAACATATACATCATTACTGATGTTTAGGATTTCAAAGTCATCTTTAAATTTTTTCTGAACGTTTTGGCGTGTACCCGCCGCATCGGCCGTTTTTGTTTACAATATACGAACCCGTTTTCGGCAGAGTGCGGTATAATGCACTGTGATATGGAAGTGAAATATGCATGTGACTGTTTCGTCATTTGCAGGTTTCGAAAGACCGCTGACCGGTCGCAGAACCGACCGTCGGGTCATGTCAATTGTCGAGGCTTGGGTTAGAGTGGATTATTAAAACTCGACAGCTGGTTCTGGGATAAATCTCACCTGGCAATGTCTGTGTTAGGTCCTGATACCTTAGAGCCCTCAGATGGCCATTCTCATTTAAATGGCCGCCAGAACCTCCCTCCCGTTCTACACATACCAAACCTCGGCCTTACAAAGCAAACATACCAGCGGATCCTCTCTGATCCATCAGCCACCCCAGCACACACTCTTCACGCTCTTACCATCAGGCACACGCTACAGGAGCATCCGGACTCGCACCAGCAGATTCAGGGACAGTTTCTACCTACAATGCATCAGGCTACTGAACTGTGGAAGTATTGGACAGTTTACACTCTCACTGTACACACTGTGTATACACCGTGACCTGTGAACTCCAGCCACGAAACTATTACTTTCAGTTTCTCTGTCACACTGTGTGTGCGTGTGTGTGTTTTGTGTGTCTGTGCGTGTACAGACGCTCCTCGACTTACGTTCATCCGTTTTTCTCTTTTTTTTTTTTAAAAAAGGCAAATTTTGAGTTTAGACGTACCTACGTAGTATGCTGATGTAATGACGCAATGACGTAATGACGCTGCGTCCATTGTTTACAAATGAGACTGAATGTGCCCCTCCTTCTTCCAGTTAGACATATGTATGGCATGTAAAAGAACCATTGCTGACTTTCATAAAGAGTAGCTGCAAAGCCATCAATGTGTTTCTGTTCCTTGCTAAAGGGTTGTGACAGGAAGGGCATCCGACGTAAAAACCTATGCCAAAGCAAATGTGCGAATCAGACGATTCGCTGTGGCGACTCCCAAGAAAGGGAAAAAGCTGAAAGGAAAAGAAGAAGATATATATATATATATATATATATATATATATATATATATATATATATATATATATGACAACTTCTGTCATTCATTCATTTTCTGAAGCTCCACCACAGACAGTGAGGGACACGGCTGGCCTTTGATAACCCAGTTAGTGCACTGGGGGGGCAGCAGTGAAAACTAATCAGTGGGAGCACACCACCGCCCAACAACTTTTAGTTGATGTTTTTATTTCTTTTATTTATATAGTTGCCCCTCTGTGGTCACGATCAGAAGTCGACTGATGTTTTTCTTGGTGGCCTCCACATGTCTGTGATGAAGAATCGAGGAGACACACACATGCTGCTGTTAGTTTCTCAACAACGTACGTCACATCTTATAAACAACAAAATAACAAATGTGCTGAATTTAAGGGGCGTTTTCTGAGAAAATCCTCCAGAATCAGGGGGTCACTGTACAGGGCCCACCTCAGATTCTCATCAAACTTTTCATAATGATGGACCTCGGTACCAATAATATAATCTGAACTATCACATTCAGATTCTACTCTGTGCTTTTCAGTTACACACCTGAATGCAAACTTTTTTAGCAACAACTATTTATTCCTACTATTTTCAGTTATGAATCATTTCTACACATGAAAAAAGTAAAAAGGTTCATTTTTCAAATTCCAATAAAGCTGAAAATCAACATAAATTGCTTCCATTGTATCTGAAAATATATTTACCTGAAAATATTAACAAATTTATTCTTCGTGTCTTATTGATGGAAAACTTTTTAAAACTTTGGTACTTTTTAGAAAAAATTCTCAAGTAGTCCATAATGACCTGCTTTAGCATCACATGCATTTTCTTTTTGTTGTGGGATTTAGTGGTGTTTGTGTTCATGTTCCGTACACAGAGAAATAACACTGTGGTTACTGTAGTAACGCCGATTACGAACTGATACACCTCTGAACGTTACCTGAGTTTTTAAAAAACTTATAAAAATACGTAATGTGGATTTACATTATAATAATTCATGTTTACATATTAATCTGCATGTTATTCTGGATCAACAGCTGGCTTTGAATAGAAACAGTTGCTATGGCGACGCTAACTGCTAAACTCTGTAAAACCAGATACGCTTTGAATTTTGTCAGTTTTTACCAAAGTTGGTCCCAAACACATGACAGTTTAAAGACCTACGAGCTGTCGAACACTTTTTTATGGGCTTTTCATAAAGAATCAGATTGTAAACATCCTTATAAACAAAGTGTTACATCATTGTGAGTAAAGATTTGCTCCAGATGTTGAGGAAAAGTAAAATTGATGAATTAATAACGCTGTACTGAACTCAAAGAATCAGCTACAAATGGGAAGGTTCCCTTCATCATCAATAAACATCCAACAACTGGTGATCATCACCATGAGAAACATCACAAACCATGCCATGTGTGCACCATCACACCCCAACAAAAGATTATTATTTTCAGATTCAAGGACAAAGGACCAAGACTTTACATTTTCCACAAACCAAGACAAAGCTTCAGTTTATAAACATTTTCAGATCAAGATCTTTTCATATCGGTGAGACACAAAGGAAGCGATTGTTCATTCATTTTCTGAAAAGATTAACATTATTCGGGTTATCTCAGCCGACTCCGGCCGGGGCAGAGTACACCCTGGATGGCTCGCCAGGACATTGCAGGGCAGAAACACGCTGACGGCTCTGCAGCTGGTCTTGATGAAAGTCAGCAATGGTTCTTTTACCTGAACCTCCACCATGGACAGTGAGAGACACGGCCAGCCTGTGATCACCCAGTCAGCTGCACCGGGGAGTGGGGTCAGTGACAACCCGGTGATAGTGGGCCTTGAACCCCCAATTTTTGGATCAGCGATCCAGCGCCTCACCACCAGGCCACCACTGCCCCGTTTGTTTTTTCAGGTTCATTCAATTGTTAACGGTTCAGTCTGACGGTATTTTCCTCTTATTTTAATTTTCCTTCTTTTATTTTCATCTCCTGATTATTTCAGTGATTTTTATAAATCCAGTAGTTCACACTCGGGAAATTAAGTTTGAGTCCCAGGTGCAGTTTGTGTGATTAGATTCAGGGTGTAATAAATCTCACAGTAATTTCAGACACATTGCGGTGGCATTAAGTTTGGCTTTGTGCTGCAGCTTCTCACATACGAACATCTGAGCCAAAGACTCTGTGACCAATCATCAGTGTGCAGGAAAAGAAACTATCTTCCTCCTCAAGTACCTGGATGTTCACCTTAACAATAAACTGGACTGGTCCCACAACACCAACGCCCTGTACAAGAAGGGCCAGAGTCGCCTCCACCTTCTGAGGAGACTCAGGTCCTTCGGCATATGCAGACCTCTGCTCAGGACATTTTATGACTCTGTGGTAGCCTCTGCAATCCTCTACGCTGCCATCTGCTGGGCCCCGGGCAGCACAGAGCGGGACAGAAAGAGACTGAACAAGCTGGTCAGGAGGGCCAGCTCTGTCCTCGGCTGCCCACTGGACTCTGTGGAGGAGGTGAGTGAGAGGAGGATGGTAGCAAAGCTCACATCCATCCTGTTCAACAGCTCTCACCCACTGCACCAGACTGTAGAGGAGCTAAGCAGCTCCTTCAGTGGACGACTGAGGCATCCTCAGTGCAGGAAGGAGCGCTACCGCAGGTCGTTCATTCCCACCGCTATCAGACTGTACAACGCCACTTTGTAACTGTCTGTGAAAATACCGGTTATGTGCAATAAAAACCCCCGTGCACTTTAATCAAC
The DNA here is from genome assembly GCA_024760905.1 of Plotosus lineatus. Lineage (NCBI taxonomy): Eukaryota > Metazoa > Chordata > Actinopteri > Siluriformes > Plotosidae > Plotosus > Plotosus lineatus. Next base: position 4,732,906 of record CM045744.1, read on the forward strand.
CACATCTACCCCACTGACTGTGAACCATATCAACCATATCAACCCATCTACTCTGCACTCAGATACATTACACTTTAATATAGGCCAGTCTATAAAGTTGCTCCATTCTTTTCTTTTATTGTTTAGTAATTTATACTATTTATGTATCTATTTATTTATTTACTTATATAATATATGTATGTGTGTATGTTTGTACTTGTATCTATTTTTGCACCCCCTACTGATAGTACCTCAAGAGCCTGTAACAGTGAATTTCTCCATTGTGAGATTAATAAAGCTGTATCTTATCTTATCTTATCTTACCTCAGTATCTCCAGTTTACAAAGAGGATCCTCTAGTACAGCAGAGACAATCTTCACTCCTGAATCTCCGAGTTTATTCTGGGACAGATCCAGTTCTCTCAGGTGTGAGGGGTTTGATCTCAGAGCTGAAGTCAGAGCAGCACAACCTTCACCTGAAACATCACAATACTCCAACCTGCAGAGACACAGTGCTATGCCCTTCATCACCAGATTTTTATCCTGGTTCAAGATTTCCTTTAAACATGATGTGTGTGTAAAATGATTTTATTATTCAGAATCACATGAGGATTCAATATCACTTTATTATTCTAATTAACATCTCATTAACATAATCATACTGAGGATCCAATTGGTTTCTCTCAACTGTTGTGTGTGATATTAAACTAGCATCAGCTGAAGATCAACAGAGAACAACAGCCTGATCATCAACTTTAATCAGAGAGAGAGAGAGAGAGAGAGAGAGAGACAGAGAGAAAGAGAGGAGAGAGAGAGAGAGAGAGAGAGCGAGAGAGAGACTTTTTCCGCAATAATTGGATTAAGCACTGATGATGGAAATGTTCCCAAAACATTACATTTAAATATAAACAATCATCAGTGTTCTGATTAAACTGCTGGAATACTTTTAATACACAAACATGCAAAGTTTCATCAATCAGCATAAACGCCAAACACCAGCAGCACCGACCAGAACTTTTAACCAGCTGAACTGGAACGGTCCCTAATCGCTAACATTTATACCTGGAACTCCATTGTGTCTCTATAACATTATTTTGATCATTCACGAGGTATTAATTAATAAATGTAGATCAGATTCTTCCCCAATTTGTACGATATACTTGTCGCGAATCTTGTTATTTTGGGAACATTTCCATCATCACTGATGTTTTGGATTCCAAAATCATTTTGAAATATTTTCTGAACGTTTTGGCGAGTACCCGCTGCAGTGGCCATTTTTGCCGACAACATACGAACCCGTTTTTGGCAGTGTGTGGTATAATGCACTGCAATACGGAAGTGAAATATGTCTGTGACTGTTTTGTCGTTCGCGGGTTTCAAAAGACCGCTGACTGGTCACAGAACCAACTGTCGGGTCATGTCAATTGTCGAGGCTTGGGTTAGTGTGGATTATTAATACTCAACAGCTGGTTACGGGATAAATCTCACCTGGCAATGTCTGTGTTAAGTCCTGATATCTGAGAGCCCTCAGATGGCCGTTCTCATTTAAATTTCCCACCAGAACCTCCCTCCCGTTCTACACATAATGAACCTCGGCCTTACAAAGCAAACATCCTGGCGGATCCTCTCTGATCCATCAGCCACCCCAGCACACACTCTTCACGCTCTTACCGTCAGGCACACGCTACAGGAGCATCCGGACTCGCAGTAGCAGATTCAGGGACAGTTTCTATCCACAATGCCTTAGGCTACTGAAATGCTGAAATACCAGACAGTTTACACCCTCAGTGGACACACTGCACATGCACCGTGACCTCTGAACTCCAGCCACGGAACTATTATTTTCAGTTTCTCCATTTATCAACTGTGTGTGTGTGTGTGTGTGTGTGTGTGTGTGTGTGTACAGACACTCCCCTACTTACGTTCATCCGTTTTACGTTTTTCAAAAAAAAAGTCAAATTCTTAGTTTAGACGTACCTACATAGTATGCTGACGTAATGACGCAATGACGTAATGATGCTGTGTCCACTGTTTAAAAATGAGACTGACTGTGCCCCTCCTTCTTCCAGTTACATATATATATATATATAAAGATCTCTCTCATTTATATCGTGTGTTTCTCTTGTGTTCAGACGTCGTCTCCGTGATCTTTGTGTTTACACTGGTTTGCGGACTTTTGTAACCCTAAGCAAATATGGTTGGTCAGAAGCGTAAGCCTACTAGCATGGGTGCAAGTCTCATACACAGAGATGAATTAACTGTCTGCTTGGTCCTGAAAAGAAAGAGAACACGCTGCTTTGCTGGTGATTTACATCAGTGCAGGCTTAGTACTAAACGAGTTCAACGGCGCCCTTGCGCACTTAAAAGATCAGAAGTCCGTATAACCCGCGCTTTGTTTCAAGCAAGTGAACTACTTTCAGCAAGTGCAATACTTTCGGTATTGAGCGCCTCACATATTGTGAGCGTTGTTTGGCTGTTTTAAGCTTCATGTGAAGTGAGTCGGCTCAGCTTCATGTCATGTTACCATCCGTCAACCATCGGAACCATTTATCAGCAGAAAGATCGCATCACAAGAATGTTAAATGTTATATTTGATACTGTATTTGATATTTGATGAGTGAATTTGATTAAAATTTATCTATTTGAAATTATTTAGCTTGAATTTAATTTACTTGAAATTAATGTTGATATTATTTGATATATTTTATATTATTTTACAATGTTATGTTTATAATTATTGATTTAGGGGTGTTTTATGAGATATGGTTATGGGATTTATGGTTGTATAGTACAGTATGAGCGTCATATGTCACACGTCATTCATCATACGACACTGTAACCACTTACATTCACTTTCAAGTTACGTTCGGCCATCCAGAACCAAATAAAAATGTAAGTCAGGGAGCGTCTGTATATATTATATATATATATATTAATATATATATATATATATATATATATATATAGTATACGTATATGACAACTTCTGTCATTCATTCAGTTTCTGAAGCTCCACCACAGACAGTGAGGGACACGGCCGGGCTTTGAAAACCTAGTTAGTGCACTGGGGGGACTGCAGTGAAAACTAATCAGTGGGAGGACACCCCCGCCCACCAACTTTTAGTTGATGTTTTTATTTATTTTATTTATATAGTTGCCCCTCTGTGGTCATGATCAGAAGCCGACTGATGTTTTTCTTGGTGGCCTCCACATGTCTGTGATGAAGAATTGAGGAGACACACATACGCTGAGTTGCTGATAGTTTCTCAACAACGTACGTCACATCTTAAAAACAACAAAATAAAAAATGTGCGTCATCTTAAGAGGCGTTTTCTGAGAAAATCCTCCAGAATCAGGGGGTCACTGTACGGGGCCCGACTCAGATTCTCATCAAACTTTTCATAATGATAGACCTCGGTACCAATAAAATAATCTGAACTATCACATCCAGATTCTACTCTGTGCTTTTCAGTTACACACCTGAACGCAAACTTTTACAGCAACAACTATTTATTTCTACTATTTTCAGTTATAAATCATTTCTACACATGAAAAAGTAAAAAGGTTCATTTTACAAATTCCAATCAACATCAATTGCTTCCGTTGCATCTGAAAAGATACTTATCTGAAAATATTAAAAATTTATTCTCCGTGTCTTATTGATGGAAAACTTTTTAAAACTTTGGTACTTTTTAGAAAAAATCCTCAAGTAGTCCATAATGACCTTCTTTAGCACCACATGCATTTTCTTTTTGTTGTGAGATGGAGTTGTGTTTGTGTTCATGTTCCCTACACAGAGAAATAACACTGTGGTTACCGTAGTAGCGCCGATTACGAACTGATACACCTGTGAACTTTACCTGAGTTTTAAAAAACTTTTAAAAATATGTGATGTGTATTTACATTATAATAATTAATGTTTACATGTTAATCTGCATGTTATTCTGGATCAGACTTGGGCAAAATTCAGAATTGAATCGAGAATGACCCCCAAATTCCAATTCAATTCTCGAATTTCAATCTGGATTTGAATTGAAATTCCTCTTCTTCTTCTTCTTTTTCTTTTCCTTTCGGCTTTTCCCTTCAGGGGTCGCCACAGCAAACCATTCGCCTCCATCTCACCCGATCCTCTGTATCTTCTACTCTTACTCTAACTACCTTCATGTAATCTTTATCTAATCTAGCCTCTCTGACTTTGTCTCCAAAACATCTTACATGTGCTGTCCCTCTGATGTGCTCATTCCTGATCCTATCCATCCTCGTTACTCCCAAAGAGTACCTCAACATTTTCATCTCTGCTACCTCCAGCTCAGCCACAAGTCTTTTCCCCAGGGCCACTATTTCTAAACCATACAACATTGCTGGCCTCATCACCGTCTTGTACACTTTTCCGTTCATTTTTGCTGATACTTTCCTGTCGCACATCACACCAGATACTTTTCCAACCATTCCAGCCTGCCTGCACATGCTTCTTCATCTCTTTTCCACACTCTCCATTGCTCTGGATTGTTGAGCCTAAGTATTAAAATCCTCCACCTCCGTTATCTCTGTTCCCTGTAACATCACCATTCCTCCTGGGTCCTTCTCATTCACACACATGTATTCTGATTTTCTGAGGATTTCTTCATTCCCCTCCTTTCCAGGGCATACCTCCACCACTCGAGATTTTCCTGCACTTGTTCTCTGCTCTCACTACAGATCACAATGTCATCTGCAAACATCGTAGTCCATGGAGATTCTTGTCTCACCTCGTCTGTCAGCCTGTCCATCACCATAGCAAATAAGAAGGGGCTCAGAGCTGACCCTTGATGCAGTCCCACCACCACCTTGAATTCGTCGGTCACACCGACAGCACACCTCACCACTGTCTTACATCTCTCATACATGTCCTGCACCACTCTGACATACTTCTCTGCCACTCCAGACTTCCTCATGCAATACCACCTTCTTCTCTTGGCACCCTGTCATATGCTTTTTCCAGATCCACAAAGGCACAATGCAGTTCCCTCTGCCCTTCTCTGTACTTCTTTATTAACATCCTCAAGGCAAACATTGCATTTGTGGTGGTCTTTCTTGGCATGAAACCAAACTGTTGTTCACAAATGCTGACCTCTGCCATGATTCAAGCTTTCAATATTCTTTCCCATAACTTCATCGTACGGCTCATCAACTTTATCCCTCTGTAGTTGCCATAACTCTGCACAGCTCCCTTGTTCTTAAAACTGGGCACCAGCACACTTCTCCTCCACTCCTCCGGCATCTGCTCACTCTCTAGGACCTTGTTGAATGTTCTTGTCAGAAAATCTACTGCTACCTCTCCTAGACACTTCCATACCTCCACAAGTATATCATCAGGACCAATTGCCTTTCCATTCTTCATCCTCTTCAATGCCCTCCTCACTTCACTCTGACTGATCTTTGATACATCCTGCTCCTCAATGGTCATCTCTTCGCCTCATATATCGCTCTCATTTTCCTCATTCATCAGCTCTTCAAAGTACTCTTTCCATCTTCCCAGCACACTTCTGTCATCAGTCAATACATTTCCCTCTCTGTCCTTTATCAATCTAACTTGCTGCACCTTTCCATCTCTATCTCTTTGCTGTGCCAACCTGTAGAAATCATTTTCTCCCTCCTTACTGTCCAACCTATCATACAAGTCATCATACGCCCTCTGTTTGCCCTTAGCCACTGCTACTTTCACCTTACGCTGTGTCTTCCTGTACTCTTGTTTACTCTCTTCGGTCCTCTCAATGTCCCACTTCTTCTTAGCTAACCTCTTCCTTTCTACACACTCCTGCACTTCCTCATTCCACCACCAAGTCTCCTTATCTACTTTCCTTCCAGAGGACAAGCCAAGTACTCTCCTACCCATCTCCCTGATCACATTAGCTGTAGTTGTCCAGTCATCTGGAAGCACTTCCTGTCCACCAAAAACGTGTTTCAACTCCTCCTTGAAGACAACACGACACTCTTCCTTTTTCAGCTTCCACCACTTTGTCTTCTGCTCTGCCTTTGCCTTCTTCACCTTTCTTACCATCAGCATCATCCTGCACACCACCATCCTATGCTGTTTGGCAATACTCTCACCCACTACTACTTTGTAGTCACTGACTTCCTTCAAATTATATCGCCTAAAAAAGATGTAGTCTACCTGTGTGCTCCTCCCTCCGCTTTTATAAGTCACCCTATGCTCCTGTCTCTTCTGGAAGAAAGTATTTACCACAGCCATTTCCATCCTTTTTGCAAAATCTATCAACATCTGTCCTTCTGTGTTCTTGTCCTGGATATCAAACCTGCCCATCACTTCTTCGTCCCCTCTGTTGCCTGCACCAACATGTCCGTTGAAGTCTGCCCCAATGACCACTATTTCACCTCTGGGGGTACTCTGCATCACTTCATCTAACTCACTCCAGAATCTCTCCTTCTCTTCTAGCTCACATCCTGCCTGTGGGGCAGATGCACTAAAAACATTAAACATCACGCCTTCAATTTCTAACTTGAGACTCATCACTCTGTCTGACAGTCTTTTCACTTCTAGAACATTCCTGACAAACTCCTCCTTCAAGATGATTCCTACTCCATTTCTCTTCCCATCCACACCATGAAAAAACAGCTTAAACCCTGCTCCTAAGCTTCTAGCCTTGCTACCTTTCCACCTGGTCTCCTGAACACAAAGTATGTCCACCTTCCTCCTCTGCATCATGTCAGCCAGCTCTCCATCTTTTCCTGACATAGTTCCAACATTCAAAGTCCCTACTCTCAGTCCTAAACTTATGCTTTTCCTCTTCTCTCTCTCTGCCTACGGACACGCCTTCCGCCTCTCCTTCTTCAACGTCGTCAACCAACAGTAGTCCAATTTCCACCAGCACCCTGTTGGTTAACAGCACTGACGGCGGTTGTTGTTCACCCAGGCCTCGACCGATCCAGGATGAAATTTGTCTTTACGGTTTGCATTTTGTATTCTGGCAAAAGTTTTACGCTGGATGCCCTTCTTGTCGCAACCCTCTGCATTTATCCTGGCTTGGGACCGGCGTGAGGGTGGGCACTTGTTTGTGCCCCCCCTCATGGCTGCATTGAATTTGAATTGAAATTCAAAACAAAAAATAGAATTGCATTTCAAATTCGAATTGCAGGAAGTCGAATTGGAATTCCATGAAATTCAGAGAAATTCATGATAAAGTACAGTTAACAATGATTCTGTACAGACTTATATGATTGCAAAATGTATTTAATTCATACATGTATTAATATAGGGCCTTACCTTATGTCCATGGCACAATTTGTATATTTGTTAATAGAAAATAGGCCCATTTGTACCACAATTTGTCACTACAAATATATACATATTCATAAAACTGATCCTTAAAATGGTAAACATTGAAATGGTGTAAAATTAGAAAAAAAAAAAAAAAAAGACGTCATTTCCCAGAATGCTTTACTTTATCCTCGTCTTCAAAGTGGTTGTCCAAACATTTCGGACATTTTGTTTAAGGTAGACTGTTACAGTAGCTGGCTTGTATTTTTGAGTTTTCGTATTACAGCAATATGCAAAATGATGATACAGTAGGCCCTTGACTATATGCGGTTTTGCACTTGCAGTTTTAGTATTCACAGACTGCCGAGCAGCTCACACGTGATTCAAATTCAGCCAATGGCTGTTCTCTTTCCTACTGATTGGTTGAGGTGATGTAATGCCCATTTTTCCTTATTCGCGCACAAGTTGGCATAAAGTGCACCACAAGAGACAATAAAATGCTGGACTTGCTGTATGCTAATGTGAAGGATGCTTACACCTCCCCCCCTTCCCCCACTGGGCCACTCAGACCACAACCTTGTCTACCTGCTCCCCCAATACACACCCAGGGTGTGAAAGGAACCTGCACAGAAGAGGTCTGTGAATGTGTGGACCGAGGAGACCAATGAGAGGCTTAGGGACTGTTTCCAGACCACAGACTGGAGCATGCTCTGTGACTCCTTTGGTGATGACCTTGATGGCCTCACACACTGTATCACCGATTACATGAACTTCTGCACGGACAGCACTGTGCCAACACGGAGGGTACGGTGCTTCTCCAACAACCACCCGTGGGTCACTCCTGAGCTTAAAGTCCTTCTGAACCAGAAGAAGAGGGCTTTCATCTTGGGGGATAGAGAGGAGCAGAAGGTCCAGTGTGAGCTCCAGTGGAGGATCAGGAGGACCAAGAAGGACTATGGGAAGAAGATGGAGGAGAAGCTGGCTCAGAATAACGTGCGGGACATCTGGCGAGGACTAAAGACCATGTCTGGATTTGGGCAGAGTGTCAGAGGGACAGCTGATGGTGACCAGCGCTGGGCAGATGAATTAAACTGTTACTTCAACAGGTTTGATTCTCCCCACTCCCCCTCTGCCCTCCTCCCCGTTCCTCCCTCTTCACAAGTCTCCAGACCAGCAGACACCTCCCCCCTCCCCAGGCCAACTTCACCTAACTGCAGCAGCCCTCCAGACACATCCCCCTCTCTCTGCAGCCCACCCCAGTCCCCCCTCTCCCTCATGTCAGACCAGGTGAGGAGACAGTTGAGGCAACTAAATCAAAGGAAATCTGCAGGACCAGATGGCATCAGTCCCAGGGTGCTGAGGACCTGCGCGGACCAGCTTTGTGAGGTCCTATGCCAACTGTACAACTTGAGCCTCAGCCTGGAGAAGGTTCCCGTCCTGTGGAAGACCTCCTGTGTGGTCCCGGTTTCCAAAACAGCTCAAGCGAAGGAATTGGCCTACTAGAGACTTGTGGCCCTGACCTCCCACCTCATGAAGACCATGGAGAGGCTCCTCCTCGAACACCTCCGCTCTATGGTGAGCCCCACCCTAGACCCGCTGCAGTTTGCCTACAGGCCCGACATCGGGGTAGAAGACGCCGTCATCTACCTTCTGAAGCGGGCGCTCACCCACCTGGAGATCACTGGTAGCGCTGTGAGGGTCATGTTCTTTGACTTCTCCAGTGCCTTCAACACCATCAGGCCAGCGCTTCTGCGGGGGGAAACTGGAGGACACAGGAGTGGACAGACATCTTGCTGCCTGGATTATAGACTACCTCACTGACCGTCCACAATAAGTGCGGCTGCACGGCTGTGTGTCAAAGGTGGCAGTCTGCAGCATGGGGGCACCGCAGGGCACCGTCCTCGCACCCTTTCTTTTCACCATATACACCTCGGACTTCACATATAACACAGACAGCTGCCACCTCCAGAAGTTCTCGGACGACTCCGCCATCATGGGTCGTGTGTCAGAGGGGAACGAGCTGGAGTACCAGTCAGTCATCGTCGACCTTATGTACTGGTGTGAGCGCAACCACCTGTACCCACACTAGGATAACAAAGGAGATGGTGGTCGACTTCAGGAAAAGCACTCTAACACACACACACACACACACACAGGTGAACATCCAGGGAGAGGACACTGAGACAGTGGACAGTTTCAAGTACCTGGGCGTTCACCTCAACAATAAACTGGATTGGTCCCACAACACCAACACCCTGTACAAGAAGGGCCAGAGTCGCCTCCACCTTCTGAGGAGACTTAGGTCCTTCGGAGTATGCAGACCTCTGCTCAGGAAATTTTATGACTCTGTGGTAGCCTCTGCAATCCTCTACGCTGCCATCTGCTGGGCCCCGGGCAGCACAGAGCGGGACAGAAAGAGACTGAACAAGCTGGTCAGGAGGGCCAGCGCTGAGCTAGGCTGCCCACTGGACTCTGTGGAGGAGGTGGGTGAGAGGAGGATGGTAGCCAAGCTCACATCCATCATGGTGAACAGCTCTCACCCACTACACCAGACTGTAGAGAAGCTAAGCAGCTCCTTCAGTGGACGACTGAGACATCAGTGCAGGAAGGAGCGCTACCACAGGTTTTTCATCCCCACCGCTGTCAGATTGTACAACGCCACTTTATAACTGTCTGTGAAAAAACGGTAATGTGCAATAAAAACCCATGCACTTTAATCAACCACATCTACCACCACTGACTGTGAATCATATCAACCCATCTACTCTGCCCTTAGACACATGTACACTTGAATATCAGCCAGTCTACAATATTTTTTATTGTATATTACTTTTATACTATTTATGTATCTATTTATTTACTTATATAATATATATGTATGTGTGTGTGTGTGTGTGTGTGTGTATATATATATATATATATATATATATATATATATATATATATATATATATATATATATATATATGTACGTGTGTATATATGTATATGTGTATATATGTGTACATATGTATGTGTATATAGTTCTATTTTATATTTTATATTTCATTGTTCTGTTCTAATTCACTTAGGATGTTACATCTTTCTAAGCTATTTTCCACCCCTTACTGATGGTACTTCAAAGGGGGCAGTGGTGGTCTAGTGGTATAGTGTGCTGGATCGCTGATCCAAAGGTTGGGGGTTCGAGTCCCACTCTCCACAAGGTTGTCACTGCCCCCACTCCCCGGTGCAGCTGACTGGGTGATCACAGGCAGGCCGTGTCTCTCACTGTCTATGGTGAGAAGCATGTAAAAAAAACATTGCTGACTTTCGTAAAGAGTAGGCTGCAAAGTCGTCAGCGTGTTTCTGTCCCTTGCTAAAAGGGTTGTGACAGGAAGGGCATCCGACGTAAAAACCTCTGCCAAATCAAACATGCGAATCAGATGATTCGCTGTGGCGACTCCCGAGTAAAAGGGAAAAAGCCAAAAGGAAGACAGACAGACTGATGGTACTTCAAGAGTCTGCAACTGTGAATTTCTCCATTGTCAGATTAATAAAGCTGTATTTATCTATCTATCTATCTATCTATCTTACTTCCTGATGGGCGTGGCTGAGCTGCTCGGTAGAACACACCTGGATTCACTACTCTCATTTACTCCAAATAAACAAAAGCACGCTGCTCAGCTCTGCGCCAGAGGATGAACTCACATCAACATCACCGCTTCTTTGGTTTGTAACGCCTCTTACTCTATCACTCTAAACTTCTGTTTTGTACTTCGGCTCCGGTTGGGGATGATCGTGGCTGAGCTGCTCGGACTTAATGCGGTTAATACCTGAATTCAGTCATGTCATGCCTAATGCAGTACAGTACGTTCCTCTAGTGGGCATTTTTGAAAACTACACCGCTGTATGTTTATAATGCAGCCGTGAGGGGGGGCACAAACCAGTGTCTCTCCCTCACGCCGGTCCCAAGCCCGGATAAATGCAGAGGGTTGCGTCAGGAAGGGCATCCGGCGTAAAACAAATGCCAAATAAACTATGCGAATCACAAGAATGACATACCGGATCGGTCGAGGCCCGGGTTAACAACGACCGCCATCAGTGCCGTCAACCAACAGGGTACTGATGGAAATTGGACTACTGTTGGTCGAAGACGTCGAAGAAGGAGAGGCGGGAGGCGTGTCCATTGCCAGAGAGAGAAGAGGAAAGGCATGAGTCTAGGACTGAAAGTAGGGACTTTGAACGTTGGAACTATGGCAGGAAAAGGTAGAGAGTTGGCTGACATGATGCAGAGGAGGAAGGTGGACATACTGTGTGTTCAGGAGACCAGGTGGAAAGGTAACAAGGCTAGAAGCATAGGAGCAGGGTTTAAGCTGTTTTATCACGGTGTGGATGGGAAGAGAAATGGAGTCGGAGTCATCTTGAAGGAGGAGTTTGTCAGGAATGTTCTAGAAGTGAAAAGCGTGTCAGACAGAGTGATGAGTCTCAAGTTAGAAATTGAAGGTGTGATGGTCAATGTTGTTAGTGCTTATGCCCCACAGACAGGATGTGGGCGAGAAGAGAAGGAGAGATTCTGGAGGGAGTTAGATGAAGTGATGCAGAGTGCCCCCAGAGGTCAAAGAGTGGTCATTGGGGCAGACTTCAATGGACATGTTGGTGCAGGAAACAGAGGGGACGAGGAAGTGATGGGTAGGTTTGGTATCCAGGACAGGAACGCAGAAGGACAGATGTTGGTAGATTTTGCAAAAAGGATGGAAATGGCTGTGGTGAATACTTTCTTCCAGAAGAGAGAGGAGCATAGAGTGACTTATAAAAGTGGAGGTAGGAGCACACAGGTAGACTACATCTTGTGCAGGCGATGTAATTTAAAGGAAGTCAGCGACTGCAAAGTAGTAGCGGGTGAGAGTGTTGCCAAACAGCATAGGATGGTGGTGTGCAGGATGATGCTGATGGTGAGGAAGGTGAAGAAGGCAGAGCAGAAGACAAAGTGGTGGAAGCTGAAAAAGGAGGAGTGTTGTATTGTCTTCAATGAGGACTCGAAACAGGCTTTGGGTAGTCAGGAAGTGCTTCCAGATGACTGGACAACTACAGCCAATGTGATCAGGGAGACAGGTAGGAGAATACTTAGTGTGTCATCTGGAAGGAAAGTAGATAAGGAGACTTGATGGTGGAATGAGGAAGTGCAGGAGTATGTACAAAGGAAGAGATTAGCTAAGAAGAAGTGGGACATTGAGAAAACCGAAGAGAGTAAACAGGAGTACAGGGAGACACAGCGTAAGGCAAAGGTAGCAGTGTCAAAGGCCAAACAGAGCGCTTTGATGACTTGTATGCTCGGTTGGAAAGTAAAGAGGGAGAAAATGATTTATACAGGTTGGCACAGCAGAGAAATAGAGATGGGAAGGATGTGCAGCAAGTTAGATTGATAAAGGACAGAGAGGGAAATGTATTGACTGATGACAGAAGTGTGCTGGGAAGATGGAAAGAGTACTTTGAAGAGCTGATGAATGAGGAAAATGAGAGACAAAAAAAAGAGTAGAAGAGGTGACTGTTGAGGACCAGGAAGTAGCAAAGATTAGCAAGGGAGAAGTGAGGAGGGCATTGAAGAGGATGAAGAATGGAAAGGCAGTTGGTCCTGATGACATACCGGTGGAGGTATGGAAGTGTCTAGGAGAGGTAGCAGTAGATTTCCTTACAAGAACATTTAACAAGGTCTTAGAGAGTGAGAGGATGCCAGAGGAATGGAGGAGAAGTGTGCTGGTGCCCATTTTTAAGAACAAGGGAGACGTGCAGAGTTGTGGCAACTACAGAGGGATAAAGTTGATGAGCCATACGATGAAGGTATGGGAAAGAATAGTGGAAGCTAGACTAAGGGCAGAGGTCAGCATTTGTGAACAACAGTTTGGTTTCATGCCAAGAAAGAGCACCACAGATGCAGTGTTTGCCATGAGGATGTTAATGGAGAAGTACAGAGAAGGTCAGAGGGAGCTGTATTGTGCCTTTGTGGATCTGGAGAAAGCATATGACAGGGTGCCGAGAGAGGAACTGTGGTATTGCATGAGGAAGTCTGGAGTGGCAGAGAAGTATGTTAGAGTGGTGCAGGACATGTATGATAGATGTAAGACAGTGGTGAGGTGTGCTGTCGGTGTGACACAAGAGTTCAAGGTGGAGGTGGGACTGCATCAAGGGTCAGCTCTCAGCCCCTTCTTGTTTGCTATGGTAATGGAAGGCTGACAGACGAGGTTAGACAAGATTCCCCATGGACTATGATGTTTGAAGATGACATTGTGATCTGTAGTGAGAGCAGAGAACAAGTGCAGGGAAATCTAGAGAGGTGGAGGTATGCCCTGGAAAGGAGGGGAATGAAGATTAGCCTCAGTAAGACAGAATACATGTGCATGAATTACAAGGACCCAAGAGGAACGATGAGATTACAGGGAGCAGAGATAAGAAAGGTGGACGATTTTAAGTACTTAGGCTCAACAATCCAGAGCAATGGAGAGTGTGGAAAAGAGGTCAAGAAGCATGTGCAGGCAGGTTGGAATGGTTGGAGAAATGTGTCCGGTGTGATGTGTGATAGGAGGGTATCGGCAAGAATGAAAGGAAAAGTGTACAAGACGGTGTTGAGGCCAACGATGTTGTATGGGCTAGAAACAGTGGTCCTGGGGAAAAGACAGGAGGCAGAGCTGGAGGTAGCGGAGATGAAAATGTTGAGGTTCTCTTTGGGAGTAACGAGGATGGATAGGATCAGGAATGAGCACATCAGAGGGACAGCACATGTAAGACGTTTTGGAGACAAAGTCAGAGAGGCTAGATTGAGATGGTTTGGACATGTACAGAGGAGGGATAGTGAGTATATTGGTAGTAGGATGCTGAGGCTGGAACTATCAGGCAAAAGGCCTAGAGGAAGACCAAAGAGACGATTCATGGATGTGGTGAAGGAGGACATGAAGGTCGTTGGTGTAAGAGAAGAAGATGCAAAGGATCGGGTGAGATGGAGGCAGATGATTCGCTGTGGCAACCCCTGAAGGGAAAAGCCGAAAGGAAAAGAAGAAGAAGACACCGCTGTATGTTTATAAAGCGAAAGCACTGAAAGGTGTTTTATGCGTATGCTGTTTCATGTTTATATTTTATCATCAATAAAAATAAGAGTAAAAATTTACATGTTTTTCTTAATCATTACTACATTTTACTGCATTAATACTGTATTAATGAGTAAGACTGTCTATAGAAAGTGTTTAAGAAGCATATTTTAATGCATGTAATAGATACACAGTATTTTACTTTCAGCTGCTCATTTGCGCATGTTTGTGGATTATCTCGATTCGTGGGAGGCCCGGAACCGTACCCCGCGAATGTCAAGGGCCTACTGTACAACTAAAAGGACATCTGTGCTCATTCATTTTGGTGGGCCAATTCCCACAACAAATGGAAACCACAAAGCAATCTGCAATCACTGTAATACTCTGGTCTGTGGTTCCATAAAGGCAACCTCAAATTTCAAACGACACCACCAGGTGTCAGCCCACTCAGGAGAATGGGGGAAAGAAGTTTAAATTAGTATGATCAACAGATGGCACGATACATATAGGCCCTATATATGGAATTACAGTTGAACTTAAAATTATTAGCCCCCTTGTGAAATTGAACATAATTCTTGATTTCTCCATGAAAATGACCATTGACAACAAATGTCTGTTATTCTAGTAACAAATGCACTATAAAGACATTGTCCAAAAACTTTCATTAGCCTAGTTTATTGTCACACTAGTAAAACGTTTGAAGAGCTGATGATCATTAAATGCAACAGTCTTACCCCGTAAAGTAAATAAAATAATAATTACATTTCATCACATCTTTGTGTTATTTGATTACTTTAAAATGGAAACATTGCTTTTCAATATAAGAATGTATGCTTAATAATACAGTCATCTCTTGCCACTTCTCGATATGAGCATTGCGGTCTTGGTACATCGCGGTATAAAAAAAAAAAAAAAAAATCATAAAAAATTCAAAATTCGTGCTGAAACTCACATGTGAGCAAGCGGAAGGCAGGGACCCAAGGCAGGCTGTGTCCAGTGCCCCTCCTCCCCAGTTCAGGCAGGGACCGCCCACTCAACTCAATCTCGCAAGCTGATTGGCTTAGACGCGTGACGCTGTTGCCTCACACATTCCCGCGGGATTTTTTGTGATTTTGTGATCTTACTGTATGGTGTTTGTGAACGTCCTGCACCGCGGAGAAGAGCTTTTGTCAGAGGTGAGTACATTTATATATAAATTCTATTTAACTATTAAAACATTACAGTATTTACATATACATATAACTGTGTAACGGTGAATATACACTTTTTGATATTGCATCGATGCGAAAACATATAGTAATGAGACAACATGGTAGAAATGGGGGTGTTCCTACTTTGCGGTTTTTTTGAATATTGCGGCCAGGTCTGGTCTACATTATCCACGATATTCAAGGGATGATTGTAGTCTCTGTATTGCATTTATTGTGTTTCAGATACAATTATTGGAATCTGTGAGAAAAATACATGCTAAATATCACATTCTCATTGATATGTGGATTAGAATGATTTTTTCTGAATTGCAATGAGTATGAAATTCCACTTCCTGTAATTCCAATTCACATTCAATTCCATATCCTCTGGGGGTGGAGCCAACTCAAATTCAATTCAAATTCACTTCATGAATTGAATTGAATTCTGAAATTCTGAATTTTGCCCAAGTCTGTTCTGGATCAACATCTGACTTTGAAGAGAAACAGTCGCTATGGCAACGCTAACTGCTAAACTCTGTAAAACCAGATATGCTTTGAATTTTGTCAGTTTTTACCATAGTTGGTCCCAAACACACGACAGATTAAAAACATACGAGCTGTCGAACACTTTATGGGTTTTTAATAAAAAAGCGGATTGTATATATCCTTAGAGACAGAGCGTTCCATCCTTGTGAGTAAAGATTTGCTCCAGATGTTGAGGAAAAGTAAAGTTGATGAATTAATAACGCTGTACTGAACTCAAATAATCAGCTACAATGGGAAGGTTCCCTTCACGATCAATAAACATCCAACAACTGGTTATCATCACCATGAGAAACATCATAAACCATGCCATGTGTGCACCATCACACACCCCAACAAAAGATTACTATTTTCAGATTCAAGGAAAAAGGTCCAAGATTTTACATTTTTCCACAAAACAAGACAAAGCTTCAGTTTTTAAACATTTTCAGATCAAGATCTTTTCATAGGTGTGAGACACAAAGCAAGCGATTGTTCATTCAGTTTCTGAAACAATTAACATTATTAGGGTCATGGGGAGGCCGATGCCCATCTCAGCTGACTCCGGCCCGGGGCAGAGTACACCCTGGACGGCTCGCCCGGACATCGCAGGGCAGAAACACGCTGACGGCTCTGCAGCTACTCTTGAAAGTCAGCAATGGTTCTTTTACGTGAACCTCCACCATGGACAGTGAGAGACACGGCCGGACTGTGATAACCCAGGTAGCTGCACCGAGGGGTGGGGGCAATGACAACCCGGTGGTAGAGGGCCTTGAACCCCAAATTTTTGGATTAGCGATCCAGCGCCTCACCACCAGGCCACCACTGCCCCGTTTGTTTTTCCAGGTTCATTCAATTGTTAACGTTTCAGTCCGACGGTATTTTCCTCTAATTTTAATTTTCCATCTATTATTTTTTATCTCCTGATCATTTCAGTGATGTTTATAAATCGTGCAGTTCACACTCAGGACATTTAGTTTGTGTCCCGGGTGCAGTTTGTGTGATTAGTTTCAGGCCGTAATAAATCTCACCGTAATTTCAGACACATTGCGGCGGCATCAAGTTTGGCTTTGTGCTGCAGCTTCTCACATACGAACATCTGAGCCAAAGACTCTGTGACCAATCATCAGTGTGCAGTGAAAGAAACAATCTTCCTCCTCAGGACATTGATGATCAACCTAAGCCTTCTGCTTCAGCCTCACTATTAAAGAATGGGGTCTGACTGAGGTGCAGGTCATGTGACTCTCACAGAGATGATCTTACCTCAGTATCTCCAGTTTACAGAGACGATCCTCCAGTACAACAGAGAGAATCTTCTCTCCTGAATCTCCGAGTTCATTCCAGGACAGATTCAGATCTCTCAGGTGTGAGGGGTTTGATCTCAGAGCTGAAGTCAGAGCAGCACAACCTTCATCTGAAACACCACAACCACCTAACCTGCAGAGACACAATGCCACGCCCTTCATCACCAGATTTTTATCCTGGTTTAAGATTTCCTTTAAAGATGATGTGTGTGTAAAATGATTTTATTATTCAGAATCACACGAGGATTTAATATCACCTGATTATTCTAATTAACATCTCATTAACATAATCATACTAAGGATCCATTTAGTTTCTCTCATCTGTTGTGTGTGATATTAAACTATCAGCAGCTGAAGATCAACATAGAACAACAGTTTGATCATCAACTTTAATCAGAGAGAGAGAGAGAGAGAGAGAGAGAGAGAGAGGAGAGAGAGAGAGAGTTTTTCCACAATAATTAGATTAAGCATTGTGCAAACACACACACACACACACCCCTCCCATGTGAGTGTGCTGACGGTATATTTGGTGTGTGTTGTAGGAAACCAGAACAAGAATATATTGACTGATCGAGACTTGAAAGCTTCTGTAAGTCGCTCTGGATCAGAACTTCTGCTGAATGCTGTAAATGTAAATGTAACTGTGCAGCAAAGACGAGCTTCAGCACCATTATTACATTATTCACAAATAATTATTCGGAAACATGACATTTAAATATAAATTATCATCAGTGTTCTGATTAAAATGCTGGAATACTTTGAATACACAACCATGCAAAGTTTCATCAATCAGCAGAAACGCCAAACCCCAGCAGCACCGACCCAAACCTTTAACTGGCTGAAACGGGACGGTGCCTAATCGCTAACATTAATACCTGGAACTCCATTGTCTCGCTAGAACATTATTTTGATTGTTCACAAGGTATTAATTAATAAATGTAGAACAGATTCTTACCCAATTTGTACGATACACATGTAGCGAATCTTGTTATTTTGGGAACATATCCATCATCACTGATGTTTAGGATTTCAAACTCGTCTTGAAATATTTTCTGAATGTTTTGGCATGTACCCGCCGCGCCGGCCGTTTTTGTTTACGACATACGAGCGCTGCTGCAGTGTGCGGTATAATGCACTGCAATATGGAAATGAAACATGTATGCGAACGCTTTGTCGTCCGCAGGTTTCGAAGACCGCTGACCGGTTGCAGAACCGACCGTCGGGTCACATCAATGGTCGAGGCTTGGGTTCATGTGGATTATTAAAACCCAACAGCTGGTTCTGGGAGAAATATCACCTGGCAATGTCTGTGTTAGGTCCTGATATCTTAGAGCCCTCAGATGGCCGTTCTCATTTAAATTGCCTGCCATAACCTCCCTCCCGTTCTACACATACCGAACCTCGGCCTTACAAAGGAAACATCCCAGCGGATCGTCTCTGATCCATCAGCCACCCCAGCACACATTCTTCATGCTCTTACCATCAGGCACACGCTACAGGAGCATCCGGACTCGCACCAGCAGATTCAGGGACAGTTTCTACCCACAATACATCAGGATACTGAATTGCTGAAGTACCAGACAGTTTATACCCTCACTGTACACACTGTACATGCACCGTGACCTCTGAACTCCAGCCACGGAACTATTACTTTCACTTTCTCTATTTATCACACTGTGTGTGTGTGTGTGTGTGTGTATTTGTTATTATTAGTTACACATCTCTGTACCGTGTGTGTGTGTGTGTGTGTATTACAACTTCTGTCATTCATTCATTTTCCAAAGCTCCACCACAGACAGTGAGGGACACGGCGGGCCTTTGATAACCTAGTTAGTGCACTGGGGGACAGCAGTGAAAACTAATCAGTGGGAGGACACCCCCGCCCACCAACTTTTAGCTGATGTTTTTATTTCTTTTATTTATATAGTTGCCCCTCTGTGGACATGATCAGAAGCCGACTGATGTTTTTCTTGGTGGCCTCCACATGTCTGTGATGCAGAATCGAGGAGACACACACATGCTGAGCTGCTGTTAGTTTCTCAACAACGTATGTCACATTTTATAAACAACAAAATAACAAATGTGCTTCATCTTAAGAGGTGTTTTCTGAGAAAATCCTCCAGAATCAGGGGGCCACTGTACAGGGCCCGACTCAGATTCTCATCAAACTTTTCATAATGCTGGACCTCGGGACCGATAAAATAATCTCAACCAACACATCCAGATTCTACTCTGTGCTTCAGTTACACACCCGAACGCAAACTTTTTCACAAACAACTATTTATTTCTACTATTTTCAGTTATGAATCATTTCTACACATGAAAAAGTAAAAAGGTTCATTTTTCAAATTCCAATAAAACCGAAAATCAACATCAACCGCTTCCGTTGTATCTGAAAAGATATTTATCTGAAAATATTAAAAATCTATTCTTCGTGTTTTATTGATGGAAAACTTTTTAAAACGTTGGTACTTTTTAGAAAAAAATCCTCAAGTAGTCCATAATGACCTGCTTTCGAATCACATGCATTTTCTTTTTGTTGTGGGATTTAGTTGTGTTTGTGTTCATGTTCCATACACAGAGAAATAACACTGTGGTTACCGTAGTAACGCCAATTACTAACTGATACACCTGTGAACTTTACCTGAGTTTTAAAACTTATAAAAATATGTGATGTGTGTTTTCATTATAATAATTAATGTTTACATATTAATCTGCATGTTATTCTGGATCAACATCTGGCTTTGAATAGAAACGGTCGCCATGGCGACGCTTAACCGCTAAACTCTGTCAAACCAGATACGCTTTGAATTTTGTCAGTTTTACCAAAGTTGGTCCCAAACACATGACAGATTAAAAACATACGAGCTGTCGAACACTTTTTTATGGGTTTTTAATAAAGAAGCAGATTGTAAACATCCTTATAAACAAAGAGTGACATCCTTGTGAGTAAAGATTTGCTCCAGATGTTGAGGAAAAGTAAAATTGATGAATTAATAACGCTGTACTGAACTCAGAGAATCAGATACAATGGGAAGGTTCCCTTCATCATCAATAAACATCCAACAACTGGTGATCATCACCATGAGAAACATCGCAAACTACACCATGTGTGCACCATCACACCCCAACAAAAGATTATTATTTTCAGATTCAAGGAAAAAGGACCAAGATTTTACATTTTTCCACAAAACAAGACAAAGCTTCAGTTTTTAAACATTTTCAGATCAAGATATTTTCAGAGGTGTGAGACACAAAGGAAGCGATTGTTCATTCATTTTCTGAAACGATTAACATTATTCGGGTCACGGGGAGGCCGGTGCCCATCTCAGCTGACTCCAGCCCGGGGCAGAGCACACCCCCCCCAGACAGCTCGCCCAGCCATCGCAGGGCAGAAACACGCTGACGGTTTTGCAGCTGCTCTTGATGATGGTCAGTAATGGTTCTTTTACGTGAACCTCCACCATGGACAGTGAGAGACACGGCCTGCCTGTGATAACCCAGTGGCCACTCCTGTCCCGTTTGTTTTTCTAGGTTCATTCAATTGTTAACGTTTCAGTCCGACGGTATTTTCCTCTTATTTTAATTTTCCATCTTTTATTTTTGATTATTTCAGTGATGTTTATAAATCATGCAGTTCACACTCAGGACATTTAATTTGTGTCCCGGGTGCAGTTTGTGTGATTAGTTTCAGGCCGTAATAAATCTCACCGTAATTTCAGACACATTGCGGTGGCATTAAGTTTGGCTTTGTGCTGCAGCTTCTCACATACGAACATCTGAGCCAAAGACTCTGTGACCAATCATCAGTGTGCAGTGAAAGAAACAATCTTCCTCCTCAGGACATTGATGATCGACCTAAACCTTCTGCTTCAGCCTCACTATTACAGAATGGGGTCGTACTGAGGAGCAGGTCATGTGACTCTCACAGAGATGATCTTACCTCAGTATCTCCAGTTTACAGAGACGATCCTCCAGTACAGCAGAGAGCATCTTCACTCCTGAATCTCCGAGTTCATTCAGGGACAGATTCAGTTCTCTCAGGTGTGAGGGGTTTGATCTCAGAGCTGAAGTCAGAGCAGCACAACCTTCACCTGAAACACCACAACCATCCAACCTGCAGAGACACAATGCCACGCCCTTCATCACCAGATTTTTATCCTGGTTTAAGATTTCCTTTAAAGATGATGTGTGTGTAAAATGATTTTATTATCCAGAATGACATGAGGATTTAATATCACCTGATTATTCTAATTAACATTTCATTAACATAATCATACAGAGGATTCATTTAGTTTCTCTCATCTGTTATGTGTGATATTAAACTATCAGCAGCTGAAGATCAACAGAGAACAACAGCCTGATCATCAACTTTAATCAGAGAGAGAGAGAGAGAGAGAGAGAGAGAGAGAGAGAGAGAGAGAGAGAGGGAGAGAGAGAGAGAGAGCGAGAGAGAGGGTTGGGCTTATAGTGCACTCTACAGGGGGAATAAACCTGGTTCTCCATCGCCTCTGTTCTGCATTTATATAACAATATAATTTTATATTATTAATGCAGCCATGAGGCGGGAAGGGGGGGGGCACTAACCAGTGTCTCTCCCCCTTATGCCGGTCCCAAGCCCGGAGAAATGCAGAGGGTTGTGTCAGGAAGGGCAGCCGATGTAAAACCAATGGCAAAATTTTATGATGCAAATCAGAAGTATTACCCCCATACCGGATCGGTCGAGGCCCGAGTTAACAACGACCGCCATCAGTGCTGTCAATCAACAGGGTGCTGATGGAAATTGGACTACTGTTGGTCGAAGACGTTGAAGGAGAGGTGGGAGGCGTGTCCTTAGGCAGAGAGAGAAGAGGAAAGGCATGAGTCTAGGACTGAGAGTAGGGACTTTGAATGTTGGAACTATGCAAAGAAAAGACAGAGAGCTGGCTGACATGATGCAGAGGAGGAAGGTGGACAGACTGTGTGTTCAGGAGACCAGGTGGAAAGGTAGCAAGGCAAGAAGCTTAGGAGCAGGGTTTAAGCTGTTCTATCATTGTGTGGATGGGAAGACAAATGGAGTAGGAGTCATCTTGAAGGAGGGGTTTGTCAGAAATGTTCTAGAAGTGAAAAGCGTGTCAGACAGAGTGATGAGTCTCAAGTTAGAAATTGAAGGTGTGATGGTCAATGTTGTTAGTGCTTATGCCCCACAGGCAGGATGTGAGCTCCAAGAGAAGCAGAGATTCTGGAGTGACTTAGATGAAGTGATGCAGAGTACCCCCAGAGGTGAAAGAGTGGTCATTGGGGCAGACTTCAATGGACATGTTGGTGCAGGCAACAGAGGGGACGAGGAAGTGATGGGCAGGTTTGGTATCCAGGACAGGAACACAGAAGGACAGATGTTGGTAGATTTTGCAAAAAGGATGGAAATGGCTGTGGTAAATACTTTCTTCAAGATGAAACAGGAGCATAGAGTGACTTATAAAAGCGGAGGTAGGAGCACACAGGTAGACTACATCTTGTGTAGGCGATGTAATTTGAAGGAAGTCAGTGACTGCAAAGTAGTAGTGGGTGAGAGTGTTGCCAAACAGCATAGGATGGTGGTATGCAGGATGAATCTGATGGTGAGGAAGGTGAAGAAGGCAATTGCCGAGCAGAAGACCAAGTGGTGGAAGTTGAAAAAGGAAGAGTGTCGTGTTGTCTTCAAGGAGGAGCTGAAACAGGCTTTGGGTGGCCAGGAAGTGCTTCCAGATGACTGGACAACCACAGCAAATGCGATCAGGGACACAGGTAGGCGAGTACTTGGTGTGTCATCTGGAAGGAAAGTAGATAAGGAGACTTGGTGGTGGAATGAGGAAATGAAGGAGTGTGGACAAAGGAAGAGGGACATTGAGAGGACCGAAGAGAGTAAACAGGAGTACAGGGAGACACAGCGTAAGGTGAAAGTAGCAGTGGCTAAGGCCAAACAGAGGGCGATGATGACTTGTCTGATAGGTTGGACAGTAAGGAGGAGAAAATGATCTATACAGGTTGGCACAGCAGAGAGATAGAGATTATCGACGTGGTGAAGGAAGACATGAAGGTCGTTGGAATCAGAGAAGAAGATGCAGAGAACAGGGTAAGATGGAGGCTGGAGGAGATGATTTGCTGTGGCGACCCCTGAAGGGAACAGCAGAAAGGAAAAGAAGAAGAAGAAGAAGATAAATTTATATTATTACAGAATCAAAGAATAAAATTCTTAATCCTGGTGAGAAACAAACCCATAAAAATTAAGAACTATTCGAAAGTGGAGTAAGAGAACCTTTGGTCTTCAAGGGGTGGCCTGGGAATTACAGAGCCCTGAAAATTATTTATTTTTCCAAAACTTCTGAAGGCGTTCCGCTCCGGATGAACCATGAATATTGTGTCTCTCAGAGAGACGATCTTACCTCAGTGCCTCCAATTTACACTCAGGATTCTCCAGTACAGTACAGAGAACCTTCACTCCTGAATCTCCGAGTTTATTATGGGACAGATCCAGTACTTTCACAGCCAGACGCAGTTCTCTCAGATTGGAGGTTTCTGAGCCGAGCGCTGAGACCAGAACTGACCAACTTTCCGCTCCAATTCTATCACAGCTGATACTGAAGGAAATAAAATACACATCATGAAATAACAATAAGATAAAATCGTCATCAAATCCTGAAAGTTTTTAATAAAAGTACCAAAGTATAAACTCCAGTTTCAGGGATCCTCACTTGCCACGATTTATGGGGACCCGCAACCACCGATTTCCACAAAGTAGGATCCACCCCTCTGACTGACGATACATACACGGATATGTGTATAAATACATATTCAACGCTATAAATGCTTCTAACAATTAAACATTCAAAACTAATGCATGAGATGGAAATAAAATATAAATGCACACATACAGACGCCAGCACCTCACAAAAAAATCTAAGTACTTTTTTGTTTGTTTGTTTGTTTGTTTTTGAATAATTGGCCTTGTTTTATGGCATTTTCCAGAACTTTCCTTTATTTTTCCTTACTTATTTCGATTTCAATGAATATTTTTGAAAAAACCTGCGATACACTGAATCCACAAAAACTGCAGCGCAATGTAGCGAAAAGTATAAACACCGATTCTATTATATTCTTAAAGGGGCGCTTTAGTAAAAACCCACCATGAGGAAGAGACAGAAAAATCCTGCTGATGGAAATAAAATATCTGGGATTGAAAACAAAACCTCTTATTGACTTCATGCAGAATGGCATTTGTTCTGTTCTTGCCCACATCATTTCATCCAAACACAAATTCCTCCTCCACAGTGGGGAGAAGAACATCACGCTGAATTAAATCAAACCCGCTTTCAGAGGAAATAGTGCGCAGAGGATGTACACATGGAGTGTGAGCTGGTATATAAACATCGTTACCATGGTTACTGATGCGGTTATAAAACACGACCCATCACAAATTCTCCCTGAAACACAAGACTGTTGGAGGTTCAGGAGTGAGACGGGTCTGGTCCTGTTCCTGACAGTGATCCGACTCGAACCGCACAGGACACTGTGGAGCTCGTGGCGGGTGATAATCACATGTGAGAGAATAAAGTGCAGAGTTACATCACTTGTTTCCATTCCCTCACACTTCCGCTGAGGAGCAATTGCATGTGGTTATTTTTGAATAATATTTATGTTCCTGCTCTATTTAGATTTCTGGCTGAATGATGAGGATTTACTGAAAGACTAACAGAGGCACTTCCCAGATATCTAACAATCAATACCATTATTTTATTCAGCGATTTATACGCCAGGTGTCGTAACAGTATATATTATATATCACACAACTGTCCTTCCCCAGTGCAGCTAACTGGGTTATCAAAGGCCGGCCATGTCTCTCACTGTCTATGGTGTGAGGCATGTAAAAGAACAATTGCTGACTTTCGTAAGGAGTAGGCTGCAAAGCCGTCGGCGTGTTTCTGCCCTGCGATGGCCTGGCGAGCTGTCCAGGGTGTATTCTGCCCTCGCCCAAAGTTGGCTGGGATGGGCGCCAGCCTCCCCGCGACCCAAATTAGGATTAAGCGGTTACAGAAAATGAACTGAACAACTGTCCTTTCACATAAAAAACTATTCTACAAAGGAATTCAATTCAACTTTTCTGGAAGTTTCTGTGCAGGAGGAAGATCCGTGTTTTTTGTACCGAGTTCCTTCCTGAACAGAACAAAGCCAGAAGATGTGACCCATTCCACAGTGACCTCACTCCAGTCTTTTATATTATTTAACTTCAAATCCATTAAAAACATGACTGAATCATGATATTTACATTTTCTTTCCTTCTTGTCTCAGTTGAAGTCGCGTTATTTTTCACTTTAGCGTGAGACGTCGCGTCGCTTCAAAACTGGTTAAAAATATTCTGCTGCTTCTGGATCGTACAGAGAACATGTGGGAAGAAATTCACTGAGCTGCTGAGACAGAAAGTTTATTTTTCACACAAACACCCTGAATGGACCTGCACGGGTCTCTCATCGTCCACAATTTCTCTTATTTTTTTGGAAAAGCAAACCGCCGCCGATTCAAATCCTTCAGCATTTGATCTAAAGCTCCGCCCACCCAATCCAGTTATATACACCAACCTCATGTAACTGGGAGTGGAGGAGCATCGCAGGTGTTTATACTGATTATCTCGAACTCATACAAACATCCACACAGGAATTTAACACATTTAAAATTCTATACACCAGCATTGATCCTGAAAAATATACACACGCATCTGATTCCTTTAATTATAATAATAATTAAATTATTTACACACCCTCTAAGCTGGACTCTGAACTCCTCTGTGAATTGGCTGACTTTATTTCACACCCGGTTGTTTGTTCAGATAAAACTTTAATTAATGCTTTTGTTACCTCGAGATTAGATTATTATGATGCGTTACTCTCTGGTTGTTCTAATCGGAACATAAACAAGCTCTAGTTAGTCCAGAATGCAGCAGCGAGAGTCGGTACTAGAACCAGAAGACACGAGCAGATCAACCCGCCCTTATTTACACTGCACTGGCTCCCAGTTCCATTTCACATCCAAAATAAATTACGACTTTTAACCCATAAAGCACTTAATGCTGTCGCACCACATTATCTTAGTGAACTTCTTGTCGCTTCTGATCCGACACGCCACGTTGGATTTAAGGACACTTTGCCATTCTGCCCGCATTAAATGTGATGGAAGAAGAATAATTTTAACAAAGTAAAGAGAACCATTTCTCTGGGGAATAGTAAGATGTATTTGCTCTTACGTGCAGCCACAATAAATATTATCAAACCAAGACTTTACAATATCAAGGCGGGTCTTTCAAAGTAGCCTCACATATGAGTCAGAAATGAACAGAAGAAAGAGAAGAGCAGAACAATGATGAACTGAATAAAGAGGAAAACACCAGAAAAAACATTTTCAAAATAAAAGTTCATATTCCAACACTGGCTTCTCAATATTAAACATGGTTCCCTCTATGTACTCTCTGCTCGGTGATGAGCTTGGTGGCCAGACTTCCGGCATAAACACTGTCCATACACATGTGCAGTCGCTAACTTTGGCAAGGGACGGTACTCTGAGTGGCTCATACATTTTCTTGTTCACATTCTTCACAGTGAAAGATTATGGTTTGTTTATTTTTCGCGAAATAGCCGGCATTATTATTCGAAAACGTATCATAACACTGATCTCACACACACAAACACAGCCATAATACATTGAAGGTTAACGTACTAAGCACGTTTTTTACCTACTAATTGGCAGCTCTGTATGTGGTGTGTGTGTGTGTGTGTGTGTGTGTGTGTGTGTGTGTACCTCAGTATCTCCATTGTACAGTGTGGATTGTTCAGTCCAGCAGAGAGTAGCTTCACTCCTGAATCCTGAATCCGTTCATTTCCTCTCAGGTCCAGTTCTCTCAGTCTGGAGGAGGTTGAACTGAGAACTGAGGACAGAACTCTACAACTTTCCTCTGTCAGATTACACCCACACAGACTGGAAGAGATGGAAATGATGAAATATCACAACACTGATCTCGCGGCCATAATACAGCCAAAGTTTATCATGGAACAGAACCAGCGCTGTCGTGGGAAATACACATTAAGTGGGTATACGATGAGGTACACGGTGAAGAGATCAAGGCAGCATGTTGGTCCGTAGGCCCAAGGTGTGCGGCGCACAGGGGACGGTGTCTCCCTCACACAGGGACATTTTGAAATACTTATTTTTAAATATTTTGAAATACTAACAGCCTTTTAATTACATTATACACCAAGATTTAAGATATAATATCATTGTAAAATAACAAAAGTGTAGCTTTATGCACACATGATCCAGCCGAACTTGAACTTTTCAAGTCTGCACTGAACCTGTTGTACAAATGCCTGCTGATGACCTCAGAAACCCGGAACATACACAACGTGATAGAAACAAACATTATCTTGTGCTCATTAGACTCGAGCTGATCAGACCTGTGACCCTATGAGCAGTAGATTAATGTATTTATCCTTCCTTCCTACCTTTCGGCTTTTTCCCTTTCTTGGGAGTCACCACAGCGATCATCTGATTCACACATTTGATTTGGCAGAGGTTTTTACATCGGATGCCCTTCCTGTCACAACCCTTTAGCAAGGGACAGGAGGCAGCGCTGGAGGTAGCAGAGATGAAAATGTTGAGGTTCTTTTTGGGAGTAAAGAGGATGGATAGGATAAGGAATCAGCACATCAGAGGAATAGCACATGTAAGACGTTTTGGAAACAAAGTCAGAGAGGCTGGAGTTAGATGGTTTGTACATGTACAGAGGAGGATAGTGAGTATATTGGTCGGAGGATGTTGAGGTTGGAACTACCAGGCAGAAGGCCTAGAGGAAGACCAAAGAGACAATTCATGGACGTGGTGAAGGCACATGAAGGCAGTTGGTATAAGAGAAAAAGATGCAGAGGCTAGGGTGAGATGGAGGCAGATGATTCGCTGTGGCGACCCCTGAAAGGAAAAGCCGAAAGGAAATGAAGAAGAAGAAGGAGTATACCTGTGTTTACGCCCTACTACAGCCCTGAAGAGAACCGGGAGCAAGCAGATACACACACTACACTCTGATCTGTCTTCAGGTTTCTACAACTTCTTCTTCTTTCTTCTTTTCCTTTCGGCTTTTCCCTTCAGGGGTCGCCACAGCGAATCATCTGCCTCCATCTCACACTGTCCTTTGCATCTTCTTCTCTTACACCAACGACCTTCATGTCCTCCTTTACCACATCCATGAATCGTCTCTTTGGTCTTCCTCTAGGCCTTTTGCCTGGTAGTTCCAGCCTCAGCATCCTATTACCAATATACTCACTATCCCTCCTCTGTACATGTCCAAACCATCTCAATCTAGCCTCTCTGACTTTGTCTCCAAAACGCCTTACATGTGCTGTCCCTCTGACGTGCTCATTCCTAATCCTATCCATCCTCGTTACTCCCAAAGAGAACCTCAACATTTTCATCTCTGCTACCTCCAACTCTGCCTCCTGTCTTTCCCCAGGGCCACTGTTTCTAACCCATACAGCATCGTTGGCCTCAACACCGCCTTGTACACTTTTCCTTTCATTTTTGCCGATACCCTCCTATCACACATCACACCGACACTTTTTCTCCAACCATTCCAACCTGCCTGCACACGCTTCTTCACCTCTTTTCCACACTCTCCATTGCTCTGGATTGTTGAGCCTAAGTACTTAAAATCCTCCACCTTTCTTATCTCTGCTCCCTGTAATCTCACCGTTCCTCTTTGGTCCTTGGCATTCATGCACATGTATTCTGTCTTACTGAGGCTAATCTTCATTCCCCTCCTTTCCAGGGCATACCTCCACCTCTCTAGATTTTCCTGCACTTGTTCTCTGCTCTCACTACAGATTACAATCTCATCTGCAAACATCATAGTCCATGGGGAATCTTGTCTGACCTCGCCTGTCAGCCTGTCCATCACCATAGCGAACAAGAAGGGGCTGAGAGCTGACCCTGGATGCAGTCCCACCTCCACCTTGAACTCTTCTGTCACACCGACAGCACACCTCACCACTGTCTTACATCTCTCATACATGTCCTGCACCACTCTAACATACTTCTCTGCCACTCCAGACTTCCTCATGCAATACCACAGTTCTTCTCTCGGCACCCTGTCATATGCTTTCTCCAGATCCACAAAGGCACAATGTAGCTCCGCCTGACCCTCCCTGTCCTTCTCCATTGACATCCTCAAGGCAAACACTGCATCTGTGGTGCTCTTTCTGGGCATGAACCCAAACTGTTGTTCACAAATGCTGACTTCTGCCCTTAGTCTAGCTTCCACTATTCTTTCCCATAACTTCATCGTATGGCTCATCAACTTTATCCCTCTGTAGTTGCCACAACTCTGCACGTCTCCCTTGGTCTTAAAAATGGGCACCAGCACACTTCTCCTCCATTCCTCTGGCATCCTCTCACTCTCTAAGACCTTGTTAAATGTTCTTGTCAGAAAATCTACTGCTACCTCTCCTAGACACTTCCATACCTCCACCGGTATGTCATCAGGACCAACTGCCTTTCCATTCTTCATCCTCTTCAATGCCCTCCTCACTTCACCCTTACTAATCTTTGCTACTTCCTGGTCCTCAACAGTCACCTCTTCTACTCTTTTTCTCTCTCATTTTCCTCATTCATCAGCTCTTCAAAGTACTCTTTCCATCTTCCCAGCACACTTCTGTCATCAGTCAATACATTTCCTCTCTGTCCTTTATCAATCTAACTTGCTGCACGCCCTTCCCATCTCTATTTCTCTGCTGTGCCAACCTGTATAAATCATTTTCTCCTCCTTACTTTCCAACCGAGCATACAAGTCATCAAACGCGCTCTGTTTGGCCTTTGACACTGCTACCTTTGCCTTACGCTGTGTCTCCCTGTACTCCTGTTTACTCTCTTCGGTTTTCTCAATGTCCCACTTCTTCTTAGCTAATCTCTTCCTTTGTACATACTCCTGCACTTCCTCATTCCACCACCAAGTCTCCTTATCTACTTTCCTTCCAGATGACACACCAAGTATTCTCCTACCTGTCTCCTGATCACATTCGCTGTAGTTGTCCAGTCATCTGGAAGCACTTCCTGACCACCCAAAGCCTGTTTCAACTCCTCCTTGAAGACAACCCGACACTCTTCCTTTTTCAACTTCCACCACTTTGTCTTCTGCTCTGCCTTTGCCTTCTTCACCTTCCTCACCATCAGCATCATCCTGCACACCACCATCCTATGCTGTTTGGCAACACTCTCACCCACTATGACTTTGCAGTCACTGACTTCCTTTAAATTACATCGCCTGCACAAGATGTAGTCTACCTGTGTGCTCCTACCTCCACTTTTATAAGTCACCCTATGCTCCTCTCTCTTCTGGAAGAAAGTATTCACCACAGCCATTTCCATCATTTTTGCAAAATCTACCAACATCTGTCCTTCATGCTCCTGTCCTGGATACCAAACCTACCCATCCCTTCCTCGTCCCCTCTGTTTCCTGCACCAACATGTCCATTGAAGTCTGCCCCAATGACCACTCTTTCACCTCTGGGGGTACTCTGCATCACTTCATCTAACTCCCTCCAGAATCTCTCCTTCTCTTCTCGCTCACATCCTGTCTGTGGGGCATAAGCACTAACAACATTGACCATCACACCTTTAATTTCTAACTTGAGACTCATCACTCTGTCTGACACTCTTTTCACTTCTAGGACATTCCTGGCAAACTCCTCCTTCAAGATGACTCCGACTCCATTTCTCTTCCCATCCACACCGTGATAAAACAGCTTAAACCCTGCTCCTATGCTTCTAGCCTTGCGACCTTTCCACCTGGTCTCCTGAACACACAGCATGTCCACCTTCCTCCTCTGCATCATGTCAGCCAGCTCTCTACCTTTTCCTGTCATAGTTCCAACATTCAAAGTCCCTACTTTCAGTCCTAGACTCATGCCTTTCCTCTTCTCTCTCTGGCAATGGACACGCCTCCGCCTCTCCCTCTCCGCCGGCTTCGACCAACAGTAGTCCAATTTCCATCAGCACCCTGTTGGTTGACGGCACTGATGGCGGTCGTTGTTAACCCGGGCCTCGACCGATCCGCTATGTCATTCTTTCTTGTGATTCGCATAGTTTATTTGGCATTTGTTTTACGCCGGGTGCCCTTCCTGACGCAGCCCTCTGCATTTATCCGGCTTGGGACCGGGCGTGAGGGAGAGACACTGGTTTGTGCCCCCCCCCCCCCCCCCACGGCTGCATTCTTCAGGTTTCTACAACCAACACTGCAGATCCAGTGCATTTTATTACAGGGAATATAAAACTCTACACCTGGACACGCCCACTTCAGAGCATGCTGATACTGTCGTACTCTACACTGAGTTCTAGGTGGAATTTCACAGAGACACTAAAACAGCTGGTGTGCATTGTTCTCTGTGCTCGTGACAGTTACACATCTGTCTCCTCGTCACCTCCGAATTTACACACACCGGTTCAGTTGTTTGTTGTGGACCTTAATACAGGTGGAGTGTTGACAATACAGGTGGCGTATCCACATCCATCCAAACTAAAGAGAAAGTCCGATCAGTCCAAACCCAACAAGGCAGGTGTGTAAGTTTCCTTATTCTCTCTCATGTGTCCGTCAGAGGACACATAACGTTTGGTGTAAAAAGTGAAACAATCTTCAGTAAAAGTACCAGAAGTTTATTTAAAGATGATTCGAGTCTTCTTCTTTTCTTTTCTTTTCGGCTTTTTCCCATTTCTCGGGAGTCATGACAGCGAATCATCTGAATCACTTGGCATGGGTTTTTACATTGAATGCCCTTCCTTTTACAACCCTTTAGGAAGGGACAGAAATACGCTGACGGCTTTGCAGCCTACTCTTTATGAAAGTCAGCAATGGTTCTTTTACATGAAACACTCACCATAGACAGTGAGAGACATGACCCGCCTTTGATAACCCAGTTAGTGCTCTGGGGTTCAAGTAACTAATAATAAACTTTGATCCCAACAGTGCAGTTCAGTGTTCTATTAAAATAATAAACCTCACAGTAAAACATTTATAAATAAAATACTCACACAGCTTTTCTGGAGGCTTTGACCACCGGCAGCAGATTCAGAAAACATTCCTCTGACGGGTCAAATTTCCTCAAATCAAACTCATCCAGTTCCTGTTGTGAGTTCAGCAACACAAATACCAGAGCCGACCACTGAGCATGAGCGAGTCTGGTTCCCTTGAGACGACCATCACCTCCTCTGTTCAGGTAAGTTTGGACTTCCTGTTCTAGAGAATCATCATTCAGTTCATTCAGACAATGAAACAGATTGATGGATTTCTCCGGAGATGGATTCTCCCTGATCTTCTCCTTGATGTACTCCACTGTTTCCTGTTGGCTGTGAGATCTACTTCCTGTCTGTGGCATTACACCTCGTAAGAGAGTCTGATTGGAGTCCAGTGAGAGACCCAGGAGGAAGCGGAGGAACAGGTCCAGGTGTCCATTCTCACTCTGTAAGGCCTTGTTCACTGCACTCTTCAGCAAATCACACAGGCTTGGACCCGTGAAGAAATTGAAAATTCCAGTGTTTTGCTCCACGGGTACATTTTGCTTTTTAAAAATAAAGCAGAGAAACACATATAAAGCAGCAAGAAACTCCTGAACACTCAGATGTACAAAGCTGAACACCTTCCCCAGGTGAAGTCCAAACTCCTCTCTGAAGATTTGGGTACACACTCCTGAGTACACGGACACTTCTCTCTCATCAATCCCACACTCTCTCAGGTCTTCCTCATAGAAGATCAGGTTTCCTTTCTCCAGTTGCTGGAAAGCCAGTTTTCCCAGTGCCAGGATGCTCTCT
Source organism: Plotosus lineatus (assembly GCA_024760905.1). Taxonomy (NCBI): domain Eukaryota; kingdom Metazoa; phylum Chordata; class Actinopteri; order Siluriformes; family Plotosidae; genus Plotosus; species Plotosus lineatus. The sequence continues at coordinate 4,766,071 of CM045744.1, forward strand.
CTGGTCTTCTGAGGATCAGGGTCATGCTTCTGATGGTACTTTTGGTCCTTGTGTTTGATCTGAAGGATCAGGAAGTGTGTGAACATTTGAGTCAGAGTCTTGGGGATCTCTCCACTCTCTGCTCTGTCCAACATTTTCTCTAGAACAGTGGCTGAAATCCAGCAGAAGACGGGATGTGGCACATGATGTGGAGGCTTCGTGAGGACTTCGTGTGTGAGATGATTTTGTTGGCCAGGCTCTGATCACTGATCCTCTTCCTGAAGTACTCCTCTTTCTGAGGATCATTGAAACCTCGCACCTCTGTTACTTGGTCTATACACTCAGGAGGGATCTGATTGACTGCTCCTGGTCGAGAGGTGATCCAGAGGAGAGCAAAAGGAAGCAGATTTCCCTTGATAAGGTTTGTCAGCAGCACATCCACTGAGGCAGATTCTGTCTCATCAGACAAACTCTCGTTCTTCTGGAAATTTAGAGGAAGTCGACATTCATCCAGACCATCAAAAATCAAAACCACTTTGTAGAGGTCACAGTCTATTAGCTCTAGTTTTCTCATTTCTGGGAAAAAGTGATGAAGAAGGTTCATCAGACTAAGATGTTTGTCCTTCATCCGATTCAGCTCTCTGAACGGAAGTGGAAACATGAAGGTGACATCCTGATTCGCTTTTCCTTCTGTCCAGTCCAGAATGAACTTCTGCACAGAGACGGTTTTTCCAATTCCAGCGACTCCTTTAGTCAGCACACTTCTAATGGACGTGTCTTTAAAGAGATCGTTACATTCGATGGGTGTCTCCTGCGTCACTGGTCCTCTGGACGCCATCTCAATCTGTCTCACCTCATGTTCCTGATTGACGTCTCCACTCCAACCCTCCGTGATGTAGAGCTCTGTGTAGATCTCATTCAGAAGTGCTGAGCTTCCATGCTGTGAGACTCCTTCATGAATTCTTTGAAACTTCTCTCTCAGGTTGGATTTTAACTTTAACTGACACACAGGGGCCACAGACTCTAGTAAACAAAGTAATAACATGTTTTAATGTAAAATCACTCAACACAATATCAAATGTAAAATTCTTTCAATGCTGCTGTTCATTCCTGATTCATGGATTAAATATTATTGAAGGAACAGGACCATTGTACAGAGGAACCACGAGCTGGAGCACCAGCAGAACAGAAAAGTCCCAGACGTACATGATACTAAAAATCAAAGTTCAAACTGAAAGTGTTTGGATCTGAAACAATTTCCTGTCTGAAGTGAACCTGATGGAATAAAGTCAGGACTCAGAGCTCTTACTGTAGCGCAGTGTGTTAGCGAGATCTGTGTGCTTCATGTTCTTCAGGACGTGCAGTGTGATCTTCAGCGCTCCGTCTCTGACACCATGCACATCCTTCTCATCCTCCACTTCCCTCTCGGTGCATGCTAGGTAATCCGGACTCAGGAGCTTCCTGAACCTCTTCAGCTCGTTCTTTATCAGAGTCATGACTTTGTGTTCAAGCTCCTGGTCAGAAACACACAGGAACAGATCTAAATATAATCTTACACAGTGAGAGACGAGTTTATTTTAGGGAAAGAAGAAAAGTCTATTTCTATTACCACAGTTACAACTCAAATTCTGTCTGATTACGCATAATTCACCTGCACATCACTAAATCTGGGCATGATTATCTTCTTTAAATAAAACCTGCCACCTGCAACCTCCACACACACACACACACACACACGCACATACACACCTTAAATATGGAGTCCAGCTGATTGGTAATGATGTTTGATTTCTTCTTTTGTATTCTGTGAATAAATTCTGTGAACATCATTGTAATATGGACAATATGTTTTCATATCTGCACAACATACACTAATAAATACAGAGACGGATATTTGTGAGGCGCTCCACCGAATGTAGGCGCTTCTCGTACGGACGACTTTCGAGAAAAAAGTAAAAGTGGTCATTTTTTTATCGAAATTCGGATTTTTGAATAAACCATTTAAAGAAGTCTTCAACTATCACTTGCTGAAGTGAAATCGACTAAAACTCACTAAAATGTCTTTTATTTCCATTTTTCTGACAAGTACCCTCATAAAACTAGATAAAAACAGTAGCAAACTTACCGATTTTCTTTGCAATTATTCACTGTGTTCGGGGCAAGAGACACTATAATCCATACACCAGAAGAACGGTCGTGAAGTTGTCTTTCCATTTTGGATACTGTTTTAATATTAAAATGCCGTTTCAGTGAATAAAAGAAAGGTTATAAAGACGATATGTAGGTAAACAATGCAGGCTAGTTACCAAGGAAAGATCTGAAATGAGCACCCTGATTGGTGAACTCGGTCACATGTTCACATTGCACATACTCAGTGCCCGTCACACGTTAACTTCCTGTTTACTTCCTGACTCTAGCATCCCGCATGTGGAACTTATCTCTGACTTTATCTTCAATAACAGGAAGTAAGTTTATTTATAAGATTTTGAATACACATAATTCCTGGAAAAGGAGAGTGAAATGTCATCTGTGATGTCTAGCAGCATTAGTATAGATGTTAAATTCCACGCTGGAATTCGGCTTTGAAGAATATTTTATCTCTCTCTCTCTCTCTCTCTCTCTCTCTCTATCTGTCTCTTTGTCACACACGCGCGCGCGCACACACGCACACACACACACACAGTGTGCTAATGGTGAAATTATCAGCATCCAGATGAACTAGTGCAATTTGAATGGAAGAAAATACACTGCTTACAGTCTCTGTGTGTGTGTGTGTGTGTGTGTGTGTGTGTGAGTGAGTGAGTGAGTGAGTGAGATACTTCAGGCCTGCTGGAATATTAAGAAAGACATGATTCCATTGCAATTCAGTCAAAGAAAATCGCATATGCTCAGTAGTATGTACTTTAGAAACTTAATATGAGTATTGTATGAGTATTGGTATTTTTCTCTGTATGCAAAATTCGATTATGGAATTTTTTTTGATCATTTGATTTGTGTGTAATCTTGTCTGTACTGGACATGCTGGATTGTGGGTTATTTAGTTTTATATGAAAATTGGTCAAGACCTGAAAAATACTTAAATGTTTCATACCTTTTACATGTAAACCAACTGATGATGAGGATGCCAGCTGTGTTGATGAAGATTTTGATTTTGATGAAGAAGAGGCATCTGTTAATAAAAGTGTGATGACTGGTGTTTGTGAAGATGTGATTTTATCTGCTGAGCAGGATATAGATGAAGGTGATGATGCTGAGGGCAGAGTTGATGAAGCTTACTTGTGTAAAGAGATCAGAGAGTTTTGTCATATGGTTATTGTATAGATAGTTTTCTTAATTTCAGTGTGATTGTTTGAACCCGACAGTGTTTTTTTTTTCAATCAGTATCATCTGAAGGCAATGGTCAAAAGATACATACTGATCTTATTGGAATAAACAGAAATGAAAAAAAATAGTCTTTTTTGTTAATTTTGGGGGGTTACTATGGTGACTAATGGGTTTAAAAAGGGCGTATAAGATTAAAATGAGGATGATTTCTCTTATCATCTCTTCCTAAAACTCTTCCTCAGCTTGTTTTCTAAAAGTTTATTTGGCTGAAGTGCATAAAAATGTTTGGTTGCGAAGGCCTAATGATGTTGGAAGAAGTGCAATCTTTGTTGTCATTTTTCTCTAAAACGTCTTTTGAAATTTTTAGTTGAATGCTGACACCAGAAATTGCATAACTCGCTTCAGTTTTCAAAGTATTGACAAACTTTTTGCTGCATTTTGCAGCTTTGGGCCTCCTCTATCTGACTGCCTAAAATCTCATTTTTCATTTTTGGACCTAAGAGCCTACTTTCGGTGGAGTGGCTCACATTTCACACTGTCCTCTCAACACAATCCACTGATTTCAGGATTTCCTCACTGATCCTATCAGACTGTTCCAGGTAGAGATGTTGCTGTGAATCACCACAGACCCTCCAGCTCAGGGACTGCAGACTGAACTGAACTCTTAAAGGGGTTTCCTCACCACCGGTCCGAGAGCTGCAGCGCTGCACAGTTTAATGTTTTACTGCTTCAACACCTGATAAACATCATGAAGGGCTTCATCACCATCATCACACCAGAGAGTTTGATCAGGTGGATCACTGCTGTAAAACACCTCACTATACTCACCTCACATCATCACAACTGGATCTGAAATTAACTGGTTCTCCCATGGACTGATCACTCTTCATGGAGACACAGCTGGGTTCTGGTGGTTCTGATCTCTTTCCCTCCATCATTCTAGAATCCAACAGAAATATCAGTAATAATGAACACTCTGCTGTCTCAGTGCTGTTAAACAATGTGTTCATCATTAAACACCAATAATTCCATCGTTTGAATCCAGCTCCAGTCTGAACACTTATTCCAACAGGAGGCGCCTCGTAGCTCAGGAATTCCACCGATGGCAGGAGTCCCGGTCCCAGAGAACCGGCTCCGCTGGGCTTAAAGCCTGTCGAGTTCACTGACTCAAAGCTGTGCTGCTCTTCTGCTCCACATTCCACAGGCGTTTCTACTGTTCTCTCACTGAATGATTTCTCTAAACTCTTCTCACATCAGATCAGTCAGATCTTCGCTGCTATTAAACCCTTCAACCACAGTTTAGTTCCCATGGTAACCGGGGAGTGTTTAGAGATCCAGATGTGTTTCCCCTGAGACGGGCTGGATTTATTGATGTATTGGTGCTGAAGGTAAAGTAACTCACCTCTCATCTTTCTTTAAGTCCTGTTTTCCAGACACACTCATGTTGGAGCTCATGTTTCCTTCTCCAGATTCCAGCAGGACACACGTTCACTTCCCTCCAACATCCGAGTGTGAAATCAAACCCTGGATCAGTACAGAGTTCACTTACAGCAGATATTCACACCGTCAAGTCCTAAAACAACCCGTGTACCTTCCCACTTCAGTCTAAACCCACCAACCTGTTCTGGATCTCCTCTCAGTTCAGTGTGTTTATACATTACAGCTTTAGATTCAGATCCTCACTGTGTTTTTACTCCTCAAATCATTTATTCTCTCAACAAACTGGAGTTGATTACTTTCACTTTCACTTCTGTTTCTCTTCCGGACAGGGGGAGGGGCAGTGTGACGTGATGCATGTGTGTGTGTGTGTGTGAGAGGGAGGGAGGGAGAGACAGACAGAGAGAGAGAGAGAGAGAGAGAGAGAGAGAGAGCGAGAGAGAGAGAGGATATCTACTTTCCACTTCTTTTGTTTAAAAGTATAAAAGTATAAATTCTGAATATATGATCTTTAATTCAAATAAAATGTATAACTATATGATATTAATATGGTCCATCATTTTTTCCTCAGAGCTCTGCAGGGAGAGATTTGTTCTCTCGTGCTGCCATCTAGTGGACACTCAGGAGAACACACCAAGTTAAATAAAAAAGTTCATCTCTGATATTCTGCACAATCTCTCCATTGTTTCTCAACAAGGAACAAACAGCCGAGAAAAATACAGATGTGAATAAAGTCTCTGAATATTATTTCTGAATCTGAAATGAGAGAAGGAAGATTGAGTTTGGAAAAGTTACAGAAGATAAATAATTTCTCATTTACATATTGATATAAAACTCAGATGAACATCCATATTACTTTATTCATTCAAAGAAAAGAAATAATCATCTCCTTCCCTTTGGTCCAGGGCTGGTCATGGGAGCAGCAGCCTAAGCAGTGAGGTTCAGATGCTCCTCTCTTAATTTAAATTCACACTTTCAAAATATGTAAATATTTAACACTCTCCCCAAGTTGTTTATTTTCTTCAGAACTCAGAGTGAATATTACACTAAAAGCTGGAGATAAATCTCACTGATTCTACTGTCCTGGTTTATACTCATCCTGGTTTAAGATTTCCTTTAAAGATGATGTGTGTGTAAAATGATTTTATTATTCAGAATCACATGAGGATTTAATATCATCTGATTATTCTAATTAACATCTCATTAACATAATCATACTGAGGATCCATTTAGAACAACAGCCTGATCATCAACTTTAATCAGAGGGCGGGGATTATAGTGCACTACACAGGAGGAATAAACCTGGTTCCCCATCACCTGTGTAGTGCATTTAAATAACTTCTAGAGGAGAAAATGCCACACCTCCAGTGAAATCTGTTAAATCACACAGATTAAAGTGTGGAACTTGTAGAAATGTGATGATGTCGCTATCGGTGACATCATATTTTCTTTCACTTGTTGGGATGTGAGAACTGAACCTTCCTGTATCACGTCTCCAACAACTCTGATCCCTCGTGCTTCCAGTCAACAGGGCAGTGGTGGTCACTGTCCCCCAGTGCAGCGAGCTGGGTTATCAAAGGCCGGCCGTGTCTGTCACTGTCTATGGTGAGAGGCCTGTAAAGAACAATTGCTGACTTTCAACAAGAGAAGCTGCAAAGCCGTCAGCGTGTTTTTTAATCGGAAGTCGGAGTCCCTCGAGGCAGTTTGTTCTGGGATCTCCTGCAGCGGCACTGGAACCCAGTGGTACCGGCTTCTGCCCTTCCATTGGATCCTTCCGGTGGAGCCAAGAGGGGGGACTTACTATTTGGGTAACAGCCTGTCCTCCATACTTCGTACCCAGGCTCTGCGCACTGGAGACGATCACCAGCCGGGATACCAGCCAGAGCGCCGCTCCATAGTCCTTCGAGACTGACGGAGGCCTACAACTACTACTATACTACTATTACTACTACTACGACTGCTACTACTCCAGTCAATATAATAACTTACCCGGAGACCTTCATAATCAGTTCTGCGGCCCTGCAGCATAAAATAAGTGTCGGGAAAACTGTTGCTTTAACCAATCAGATTTAGAGTTGGCGACACCGAGGCCTTCTAGCAGGCGTACAGAAACGTCAGTGCTTTCACACCCTCTGATTGGATAGTGAGAGAGTAGACTAGCCAGAGCGAGCAAACTGCATCTGTATGGAGCTGCACGAGCGAATCTATTGTGTTGATTTAATAGTGGTTTTGTCCCACAATGGCTGAAAGAGGACAAGAAACGGATTCTCGGTTGCAGATTTACTGTCAAAGCCATTTTCAAGACGGACAATTCAAGAAAAACTGGACATTGTTAAGAAAGGTCGGGGGCGACTCCGAAGCTAGCAAGCCTGTCACGACCGGGAAAAGGATTTGTCCGCCACTTTCGGTCCACTAACTCCGAGCGTTACCGCCGGCTCACAGGCTCCGAGGAACACTGCACATTGTAATGCTGGGAGTGTGTGTTATTCTCCACAGATCAACATGGTGTTTGGAGCAACACTGGATTTGTAAATTGGACTCGCCTAACCGAGGCAGCAACGAGACACCAAAGCACCGGCAGACACTTACAAGCAACAATGCTCTCCAGAACTTTTGGGGAAACCAGAGTGGATCTACAGCTGAGCGAGCGAGTGCGCAGGGAAACAGAGCTCGACAACGAAAAGGCTGCATCGTTGAAACCAGGATCAGTTCCGACCGTATTTGACTTTTCTGCATACAATATTACAAGCACTGACAGACCCAGCACACTGCACAGTAATGCAGTATCCGCACTGAAGCGAAGCTCTCCAGGATGAACACACAGAGGGACGGAATATTACACAACCATAGACAACAACACGACAACTATAGATAATAACATGACAATTCTGACTTGATCTGTAAACCTACCGACTATTTATGGGGCGTTCAGGGGTTTCAGCACGGACAGCTCTCATGGAGCCCATGGCCACCTCTAAAATATCCTTTTCAAGGCACCGCATAGGAAACAGTCTGTGGTTGTTGTGCAGGTCAGCTTCCCCTCAGCTCGCAAGAGGTGGTCAAGCGTGGCGTCCTGGCAGCGAGATATTTGTGGTAATGGAATACAATTGTCACAACTGCACATAAAATTGCCGACCTGGTCATGTTCACCGGCATTTCCGTGATCACTGTCAATATGGTGATCACTGTCAATATCCCCATTATCACTCTCGGTGTTAGATTCAGCCGGGGTTCTTGGACTAACGTCGGCGATATTCCGTTGGATCGGCTCGAAAGCATATGTGACGAGCTCCACCGGAGCTTTCGAGACAAAATGCGGTTTATCCGGAAGAAAGTGAATGTTGAGTACTAAACAAGTATTCAAAGCGCTCGCGGCACTTACTTGACAGATCGGAAGTCCGGATAAGCCGCGTTTTGTCTCAAAAGCTCCGGTGTCAGTTGCGACACTACATTCTGTGGAGCGCCACACATATGCCTGTGGGATTAGCAGGCATTTCCTCTCCTCCATATCACCTTCATCTTCCGAAAAATAATCGTCTTCTGCTGAAAAACTCTGCGTGTTGTTGGCGTGAGATTCCATGTTGTTTATGTCATATAATATGCTGTGATATGCATGCACCATATTTTATGTGGTACTTTGTACCAAACCAGTGACGTCACGGTAACTTTGTGTAGACGGGCACTTAGCAATGGCGGCTTTCGGGTCGATAACTTATACGACAAGCACAAAAAACAAAACCGCTGTGTGTGCAATGATATAAAATTATTTATGATATAAAATTTAAGCAGGGTCGGGTGCAGTGTGAGTTGGGTGGCAGCCAAAGGCATGGGTTCTGTCGGACCGATCCTCGGCTACTTACTCTGACCCTCGGGACATGGAATGTCACCTCTCTGGCGGGAAAGGAGCCTGATTTGGTGTGTGAGGTGGAGAGATACCGACTAGATATAGTCGGGCTCACCTCAACGCATAGCTTGGGCTCTGGAACCATCCATCTCGAAAGAGGCTGGACCTTCTTCTATTCTGGAGTTGCTCATGGGGAGAGGGGGCGAGCCGGTGTGGGTATTCTTGTTGCCCCCCGTCTTGGTGCCCAAATGTTGGGGTTCTCCCCGGTTGACGACAGGGTGGCTTCCCTTCGTCTTCGGGTGGGGGGATGGGTCCTGACTGTTATTTGTGCTTCTGCACCAAATGACAGTTCAGAGTACCCACCCTTTTTGGAGTCTTTGGGGGGGGGGGGTGTTTGAGAACGCTCCCTCGGGAGACTCGCTCGTCTTGGGAGACTTCAACACCCATGTGGGCAACGATAGTGTGACCTGGAAGGGTGTGATCGGTAGGTACGGCCTCTCCAGTCTGAATCCGAATGGTATTTCATTGTTGGACTTCTGTGCTCATCATAGTTTGTCTATCACGAACACCATGTTCGAACATAAGGGTGTCCATAAGTGCACTTGGCACCAGGAAACCCTAGGTCGCAGTTCAATGATTGACTTTGTAGTTGTGTCATCGGACTTACGACCATATGGTCTGGACACTCTGGTGAAGAGAGGAGCTGAGCTGTCTACCGATCACTACCTGGTGGTGAGTTGGCTTCGGTGGTGTGGGAGGTTGCCTTCCAGACCTGGCAGGCCCAAGCGTGTAATCAGGGTCTGCTGGGAATGTTTGGTGGAGCCCCCTGTCTGAGAGGCCTTTAATTCCCACCTCCGGCAGAGCTACAACCACGTTCCGGAGGAGGCGGGGGACATGGAATCCGAATGGGCCATGTTTCGTGCCTCCATTGCTGAGGCGGCAGCCCATAACTGTGGCCGTAAGGTCATCGGTGCTTGTCGTGGCGGTAATCCCCGAACCCGGTGGTGGACACCTGCGGTGAAGGGGGCCGTCCAGCTGAAGAAGGAGGCCTATCGGGTTTTATTAGCCTGTGGGACTCCTGAGGCAGCAAACGGGTACCGGCAGGCCAAGCCGAGGCTGTCGCAGATGCAAAATCTCGGGCGTGGGAGAAGTTCGGTGAGGGCCTGGAGAGTGATTATCGGTTGGCCTTAAAAAGGTTCTGGGCCACCATCCAACACCTCAGGAGGAGGAAGCAGTTCTTCACAAACACTGTTTACAAGTGGAGGTGGGGAGCTGCTTACCTTGACTGGAGATGTTGTTGAGAGGTGGAGGGAATACTTTGAGGACCTCCTCAATCCCGCCAACATTCCCTCCGTGGAAGAGGAAGACCCTGGGAGTTCGGGTGAAGGTCCGCCCATCATTGGAGTGGAGGTCACTGAGGTTGTCAAAAAGCTCCTCGGTGGTCGAGCTCCAGGGTTGGACGAGATCCGCCCGGAATATCTCAGGGCTCTGGATGTTGTAGGACTGTCTTGGTTGACACGTCTCTGCAACATCGGCGTAGTCATCAGGGGCTGTACCTCTGGATTGGCAAACTGGGGTGGTGGTCCCAATTTTTAAGAAGGGGGACCAGAGGGTGTGTTCCAATTATCAGGGAATTACACTCCTCAGCCTACCTGGGAAAGTCTATGCAGGGGTACTAGAGAGGAGGATCCGACCGATAGTTGCACCTCGGATTCAGGAGGAACAATGTGGTTTTCGTCCTGGCCGCAGCACTCTTGACCAACTCTATACGCTCCACAGGATTCTGGAGGGGGCATGGGAGTTTGCCCAATCCGTCCACATGTGCTTTGTGGATTTGGAGAAGGCTTTCGACCGTGTCCCTCGAAAGATCTTGTGGGGCGTGCTCCGAGAGTACGGCATTCCGGATCCGTTGCTACGAGCTATTCAGTCGCTGTATCACCAGAGCCAGAGTTTGGTCCGTATTGGTAACAGCAGGTCGGATTCGTTTCCAGTGGGAGTTGGAGTCCGCCAAGGCTGTCCTTTGTCATCGATTCTGTTCATAATTTTTATGGACAGAATTTCTAGGCGCAGTCGAGGCGATGAGGGGTTCTGGTTTGGTGGCCATCGGATATCGTCTCTGCTTTTTGCGGATGATGATGTCCTTTTGGCTTCATCAAGTTGGGCCCTCCAGCTCTCATTGGAGCGATTCGCAGCCGAGTGCGAAGCAGCCAGGAGGAAGATCAGTACCTCCAAGTCCGAGGCCGTGGTTCTCAGTCGGACAATGGTGGAATGCACCCTCTGGAGTCGGGAATGAGGTCCTGCCCCAAATGGAGGAGTTTAAGTATCTTGGGGTCTTGTTTACGAGTGAGGGAAGGATGGAGCGAGAGATCGACAGACGGATCGCTGCAGCCTCTGCTGTTAAGCTGTGCCTGTACCGGTCCGTCGTGGTGAAGAAGGAGCTGAGCCGCAAGGCGAAGCTCTCAATTTACCAGTCGATCTATGTTCCAACCCTCACCTATGGTCACGAGCTTTGGGTAATGACCGAAAGAACAAGATCACGGATACAAGCGGCTGAAATGAGCTTCCTTCGCTGGGTGGCGGGGTTCTCCCTTAGAGATAAGGTGAGAAGCTCCGCCATCCGGGGAGAGCTCGGAGTAGATCCGCTGCTCCTCCGCATTGAGAGGGGCCAGTTGAGGTGGCTCGGGCATCTGGTCAGAATGCCCCCCGGACGCCTCCCTGTTGTGGTGTTTGGGCATGTCCAACCGGGAAGAGACCCCGGGGTCGACCTAGAACACGCTGGAGGGACTATGTCTCTCGGCTTGTCTGGGACCACCTCGGTGTCCCCCCAGGAGAGTTGGAGGAAGTGGCTTGGGAGAGGGACTCTGGACCTCTTTGCTAATTTTGCTGCCCCTGCGACCCGACCCTGGACTAAGCGGAAGAAGATGATGATGATGATAAAATTTAAGCCACAATCACTTCAATAAACTATACGTAACATACCGACAACTTATTTAGTCAGAGTTTCATTTCCCCTTTAAGGAGATTCCACTAATACTGGGGTCTTGTGTAGTTGTGGCGGCAAAGGGCTCGATTGCAAGAGTAAATAACAGTGGGGTCAATCCTGCCTAGTGCCATGTTCAGTATTGAAATGATTACAGCTGAAACGGGGATGTGTACAATACCCGAGTGTGTGTGCGTGCGCACGTGCATGTGTGTGTGTGTGTGTGTGTGTGCATGCGTGCATGTGTCTGTGTGTGTGCGTGCATGCGCTCGTGTGTGTGTGCGCGCGCGTTTTGACCATGTCTTCTTAGCAGAGTTATAATTTTACAAATGTTTATGGAAGTTTAAAAGCCTGAGTCAGGAAATAAAGCAGAAAACAGTAACTCTGTCCTTTACACGAAAAGCATCGTGCTGGATTCAGCTCTATAATAGGCAATGGGAGGGAGCTGCGTCAGGCATCCCTGTCCAAGATGGCGTTAGGTGGACCTGTCCAAGATGGTGCTCGAGTTAGGGCGACATGAACAACAGCTCAGTTGTTAGCCAATGGGAGGCCAGCGGGGCGGGATGTTTGAACGTCATTGATGGGAGAGCAGCTCGTGCGTTGTTTGAATGGCGCATTTGAATTTTGAAGATGGCGCTTTCATAACCCGAACTTGTTTCGTATACAGAGACAAAAGTTTTAGTAACCTGAACTTTTCGTTTGGTGAGACTTTCGTAGGTGAGGTACCACTGTAAAATATCACGGAATAACAAGAAGTGAAAATCATCATCAAATCCTGAAAGTTTTAAATAAAACTCCCAAAGTATAAACACCGGTTCTTATCATATTCTTAAAGGGATGCTTTAGTATTACTTTAAAAACCCAACATGAGGAAGAGACAGAAAAACCCTGCTGATGGAAATAAAATATCTGGGATTGAAAATAAAACCTCTTATTGAGTTCATACAGGATGGGATTTGTACTGTTCTCATCCACATAATTTCATCCGAACACTAAATCTCCACAGTGGGGACAAGAACATCACGCTGAATTAAATTAAACCCGTTTCAGAGGAAATAGTGCACAGAGGATGTACACATGGCGTGTGAGATGGTATATAAACATCATCGTTACCATGGTTTCAGCCACTCGCTCATGCGGTTCTAAAATACGACTTCCATCACAAATTCCTCCCTGCAACACAAGAGCCTGTTGAGGTTCAGGAGTGAGACGGATGCAGTCCTGTTCCTGACAGTGATCCGACTCGAACTGTAGAGGGCACTGTGGAGCTTACGGCGGGTGATAATCACGTGAGAGAGAATAAAGCGCAGAGTGACGTCACTCGGTTCGTTTCCCTCACACTTCCACTGAGGAGCATCTGCATGTGGTTATTGTTGAATAATATTTGTGTTCCTGCTCTGTTTAGATTTCTGGCTGAATGATGAGGATTTACTGAAAGACTAACAGAGGCACTTCCAGATATCTAACAATCAATACCATTATTTTATTCAGGGATTTATACGCCATGGGGTCGGAACAGTATATATTATATATCACACAACTGTCCTTTCACATAAAAACTATTATACAAAGGAACTGGAAAGTGGTTTTCAATTTTCCCTTTTCCTTTCATTCTTGCCGATGCCTTCCTATCACACATCACACCAGATACTTTTCTCCATCCATTTCCAACCTGGCTGCTGCGCTTCTTCACCTCTTTTCCACTCTCCACTGCTCTGGATTGTTGATCCTGAGTACTTAAAAATCCTCCACCTTCTTTATCTCTGCTCGCTGGAACCTCACCGTTCCTCTCGGGTCCTTGTCGTTCACCGCACTTCATCACTAAAGAAAGTGAATAAAAGATCAGAATTTTCACCCGACTAAGCTGCCTCCTGTGTCTGTGTTCTTCCGGACCTGCCGAAAAAGAACCCACAACATTTATCAGTGTAACAGCTGAGAAAAACCAAACAATATTCCACTGTAGATCTGAGACAATTCTCATCAACACAGGACAAATAAATTGGAGGAAGCGACTGTTTGTAGCGGAAAAGGAAATAGCAGGAACTCAAAGACATGGCAGCGTAATTATAAATGCATAGAACATACATTATATCATCAAACCTGGTCATCACGCTCACCAACAAGCCTTTTCTCCACTTCTTCTCACTGAAGTAGAAAAGCACACAATTATAGAAATCTTTTCATCATCACTGTTTTCCCTTCAGTGCATCAGAGTGGGCTGTAGTGATCAGCACCACCTCCTCACACCACAAAAGTCCCGCCTTCACATTCCAGGACCAGGAGCTTTGGGGAAGAGCATCGGATCATAACAGTGGCGAATGAAACCTATTTCAACCGATTTTGAATGAAGGTGGGGTACACTCTGAGGACCTCACCAAACCATGGCGGGGCAACCACACAACCATTCACAGCCACACTCGTATTGATGGGCAATTTGGAACAGCCAAAGTGATCTTCATGAAAACAGGGTAAAAATACTCCACAAGAACAGGGGAAGTCGTGTCAGGAAGAGGAAGCACAGAAAACAGGAAATAACATGAAACAAAGAAAAAAAAACAAAGTAGAACTCGGACCTGCAGCAGGTTTCTTCACAGGGAAGTTCATCACACTTTGTGAAGCCTGAGAGCAACACGGAGAAATCAGAAACTCTCCAAAAGGAGCTTCATCATCATGACGCCCAGCTCGACCCGAAACCCATGAACACGCCCGACCTCCCCGTGGATCAGGACAGAGACACAGTGCAGAGAGTGCATCACATCAGTATGTGGCCCGACATCACAGAACAGCGCAGCAGCCCAGTTCACACAAAAGGGTCGAGTAACACAGGTTCTGATCACATTGATACCTCACGGTGCCTTTCAGTTAACCTTCATCATCATCATCATCATCATCTTCTTCATCATGGCACTCTCACTGCTCTGAGGCCAGGATCCAAACTTCACCAGAATTACATCTCTGTTAATATTGTTCTGGTTCAGTCATTTCCAAAATCCAACCATCATTCATCTCGTCGTCTTTTGTTTGTGTGCCGTAGTTAGTAAATACATTTTTGTATGTTGTCTGAGTTTTGGCTGTTTCTTACAAACACAGAACCCCTGAACTGTCTCCGGCTAACCTGAGCTCCACGAACACTAATTTTAACTTTAATTCCAATGAAGCTCTTTGAACTGAGCAGTAAAGAGAAGTTTCAGCAGAATTATTACTCCACGTCTGACTCCAACTATTTTACTGGATGGAACCGCTTCAGTCCAGTTTCAGGAATAATTCTGTGGAATTAATTTCCCTCATTAGAATAAATTCATCACTTACAATAAATTCCTTCACAGTTTGGGTGTTAAAACACAAACACTGAGATTAATCCAATTCCTTTTATATCACTAAATAAACTCGTGCATATTAATTGGTGTTGAACGCAGCAGCGGGTTAAATCTGATAACTGAAGTCCCGCCCACCGCGAATCCTCTACATCCAGATCATTACTGATCCCAGATAGAAATGAACTCGGTGGAAATCTGATCTCTGATCTCTGAGCGTCGCTGCACAGCAGATACACGACTTCGAGCAGCACAGAAATCCTTCTCTGTGTATTCACTGTTAAACCGCCTGTTCCCCGCAGTAAAGTCTCCGCCTTTCACGAGAAAAACACATTTGGTTGATGTTTCCAGGCTCCTCTGCTAAAAATATTTCGGACTGAAGAACACACAGCGGGCGGAGGCCTAGCATGGGCGGCGCAAACCGAGTGACGACTGGGACTCAGAATCATCCGCAAATATTCACTTCAGATATTTTTCATTTATCACTCATAGTGGTATAGGGCGCTGGATCGCTGATCCAAAGGTTGGGGGTTCGAGTCCCACTCTCCACAAGGTTGTCACTGTCCTCCCAGTGCAGCTAACTGGGTTATCAAAGGCGGGCCATGTCTCTCACTGTCTATGGTGAGAGGCATGTAAGGCTCATTGCTGACTTTCGTAAGTTAGTAGCAGGCTGCAAAGTCGATCAGCGTGTTTCTGTCCCTTGCTAAAAGAGGTTGTGACAGGGGAAGGGCATCCGGCGTAAAAACCTCTGCGCAAAATCAAACGTCACTTGAATCAGATGATTCAAGCTGTGGCGACACTTCCGAGTAAAAGGGAAAAAGCCGAAAGGAAGACAGACAGACTCATTTCTAAATAAATATACATGTAGATTTTATTTCTTTTTTAAATATTAGAGTCACCGACTCAAAGTGCAAGGTACAAACCGCCTCAGCCAGACCGGCCCCGGGCGCGCCTTGATTGAATAGATATTTAATCCCATTCAAGCGCTTTTTTATAAAAGCGCTTGAGGTGGATGTCGCTGCTCTAATCTGGAATAAACAGAAGATCTTTCCCAGGCAAAGTTTCTCCATCAGAGCTTTTTGGAGATCTGCATCACTGGGTCGAAAATCGCCTCGAGCTGTGACTGTGAGACAGAATGATTGGGACGTGTGCCGTGCTGCAAATGGCCTGGCCTCTGCACAAGAAGTCGGCCGAGATGGGCGCCAGTCTCCACGCATTGACCCTATGATTAGATTAAAAGCCGTCTTAGAAAGTGAATGAATGAATGTAAGCAATCTTGATTGTGCTGTAAACTTGATATGATCAGGAATCTGTGTGTGTAGAATCCACATTATTCTGTTTATAATGAGTCTGCGCTGAAGGAGAATCTTTCCTTGGGCTGTAAGAGAGACCTGCACCATTAGGGAGGACAAAAAAGCTTACAAACCACTGTAATGTGGAGACAGAGCAATGAAAGAGTCCATGAGCACAAAGTGTAGGAGCTCCGAGGTGTGTGTGTGAGAGAGAGAGAGAGAGAGAGATTGTATACAGTACAGACTTGCATATAGAGAACATATGTTTAAAGCTTGTCCACAAGTAACCTATACTCTCTCTCTCTCTCTCTCTCTCGGCACATAATCATCTTGTTTAATTCCTATTGAGTTTATCATTTTATTGGTACACAGGTGAAAACCTAAACCCACCATAAATGAGAAGTCAAGCTAACTGTGAAAGTCAGGAACTTTCTTTTTTCTCCAAAAAATCCAATAAACCGATGGCGGGTCATCCTGTGACAAATTGCATGACATGGCACGTGTAACGCACTCACCAACAAATTCATCTAACCAATGGCCTTTCAGAACGTGTCTCGTTCGTGAAGTTAGAGGCGTCGCTTGTATTTTATTTACAAAATATACATTATGAATCCATATTCCAAATCAAACATGCAAATTATTACGCTGTGGCGACCCTTGAAAAAAAAGGAAACGCCAAACTCTCTCTCTCTCTCGTCAATATGAAATATAAATGTTCATGTGTGTTCAACATCCTGAATGCGAGTATTTACTTATCCATGTAATTTAGTAGCTTTCCCGATCATTGTGAGAAGTCTCCTGACAGACGTCCAAATGGGTCGCCTGTGGGCAAGAGAGGGCAGTTGCGCCGCCTTGAAGTTGTAGCCTTAGAATGCAGGGTCCACTTTTGAACAGGACAGGTGTTCGAATTTTTAATTTATTTTTGTATTTTAATTTATTTTTATATATCAGCAAGTCCCATCCATAAAACAATACATATATAAATATGAATGAATAAATAAACATATAACCTTTAAAACATTTTGATCTGTTCTAATATATGTACACAAGAGCAGACTCGAATTCAGCGATGTCCAAACTTTTTTCACTGAGGGCCACAAACATAAAAATATAGGAGGGGTGGGGCCACTTACTAGAAATTATTTATATAAAGTCTCAACTTTAGTGTATTAAAGTTATAAAAATGAATTAAAAGTGGTGAGATATGTTCTATTGTTGAATCTAATTAAAGACAAAACTGCCTTCATCACAGCTTTGCACAAAAGCTTCTTTATTGATTTATTGAGAGAAAGAAGCTTTGGGAGCTCATTCCTCAGAACCGCACTCTCAGATTTCTTCTTCATCAGAACACTCCCAGTCCAGAGAAACAACAATAAAGGGGGAAATGGGCGGCGACATTTCCAAGCTTGTTATTTAAGATTATTAGGGTTTAGCAACACACCTATTAACGTTGTTTTAGAAACGCGCATCAACATCAACTTACACTGAACTGGACTCTAATAAGCAGGAGTGCACATTCAGTTCATTTTCTGTAACCGCTTCATCCTAATTAGGGTCGCGGGAGGCTGGTGCCCATCCCAGCCAACTCAGGGCGAGGCAGAGCACACACCCTGGACAGCTCGCCAGGCCATCGCAGGACAGAGAAACACGCTGAGGAGCTTTGCAGCTCTCTCTTTATGAAAGTCAGCAATGCTTCTTTTACATGAATCTCTCACCATAGACAGTGACAGACATGGCTCCGCCTTTGATAATCCAGTTCGTGCACAAAGTTCGTGTGTCAGACCGAAGTGACAGCTTTGTGGAGAGTGGGACGCGAACGCCCCAAACCTAACTGGATCAGCGATCCGGCGCCTTATATCACTAGGACTACCACCACTGACCCCGAGGAGTGCAGATCATTTTTCAGAAATTATTCTGAGATCAGCTGCGCCGGGTCTGCAAACGCCGGGCTATCAGGCCACAGTGCTGATCCGATGCCACTCGTGCCAAAAATCTGTAAAAATGTCACTTGATTAAAGAGCAAATCTTTTTTTTCACTTTTGCGTGTGCACTCTGTGTGTTAACAAAGAAAAACGTATAAAAAAGAGAAAATGATACTACACAAAAGCAGGACGAGTGACTTCACATAGTAATGGGAATAATGATCAATAATGATATCAATAATAATAGTAATATATTATAATAATAATAATACAAAATAATATACATTACAATTTCAGTAATATAAAATTCATCAGCACATCCATAATTTATGAACCATCATTAATAACCACGAGTAACAAAAAAATAATAGTAGTAGTAAGTAATAATAATAATAATAATGATAATAATGGTGATGTGAAGAACAATGGGATATTTTAAATGATGGTAGTTGAATGAATAATGGAGTGAAACTGAAGGTTCCGGAAGTTCAACACTATTTCCGAGGCTCGTGGTCTCGACTTTTGTTCGTCCTTCACTCTGATGTTCCAGAAGAAATTCTTTGACGCGGGGCACGTCATCTGGTGACGTCACGCTTGACCGGGTCTCCGTGCTGTGAAGTAATGAATCCAGAGTGTGTTTTGTTGATCTATTTTGTTTTTATATTGAAGTGGTTGTGGATATTTAACCTTTTTCATTCTGATCCTGATTTGAGTTCATTATTATATTTTTAAATGCCGTCCGAGGTGAAAACTTTTTTCATAAATCTCTCATCAATTATTTATTTATTTTTTTATTCAAAAAGAATTAGATCAAGTCAAAACAAAGAGACAATTACATAGGGTTTGTTTGATTGTTTGCTTTATTATGATGATAATGATGAAGAAACAATCGGTTGTGAGAAGTTCTGAGTTGAGTAGAAGTTCAAGGAGGAGCTGGAGGAGGAGGAACGAGGATAATAAATTACAATATTACTAAAGTGACAGAATTTATTTTACATCAATGGATTTAAAATGTTTATAATTCATTGTTATTCAATTTTTTTCAGAGTTTATTCAATTGTTTTAATTACTAGTATATGTCACGTCACCGAACTGTATTAGTCTGTTGAGGGGATTGTTTTATTGTTTATTATGATTATTTTTTACAGCAATAGGTAAACAGTAAAAAATTACAAATATTATACTGTAATATAAAAGCATTAATATTAACTTTAATTTTAATTAACTGATTAAAAATATATATTTACCATTCTTTATAAAAAAGTTGATTGAGTTGTTTGAATGACACCCACGACTGTGTTTATCTGTTTGTTTATTATGTACTGGTGACGTTATTAGCCTCACAGCAACCACATCATGGAGTTCGGAGTCCGGGCTCAGGCGTCCCTGTTGCATGGTGAGACTGGAGCTTTTTCAGCCAACATTTGAGACCATTTCAGGGCCAACACAAAAACACAATTATCCTCCACTCACACCTGGGATCAGTTTGGAAAAAGCCAATCAGTGTCATGTGCCTGTCTGTGGACTGTGTGAGAAAACCGGATGTATTATGACCGTTCACCCAGTTTCAAATACCTGTTTCACCTTCACAAATAAACTGGACTGGTCCCACAACACCAACGCCCTGTACAAGAAGGGCCAGAGTAGCCTCCACCTTCTGAGAAGACTTAGATCCTTCGAATATGCAGACCTCTAGCTCAGGACTTTTATGACTCTGTGGTGCGCCTCTGCAATCCTCTCGCTGCCATCTGCTGAGCCCGGGCAGCACAGGCCCGGAACAGAAAGAGACTGAACAAGCTGGTCAGGAGGGGCCAGCTCTCTGTCCTCAGCTGCCCACTGGACGCTCTGTGGAGGAGGTGAGTGAGAGGAGGATGGTAGCAAGCTCACATCCATCATGGACCAACAGCTCTCACCCACTGCACCCAGACTGTGTAGAGGAGCCGAGTAGCTCCTTCCCAGTGGGCGACTGAGACATCCTCAGTGCAGGAAGGAGGAGAAGCGCTACACTTAGGTCGCTTCATTCCACCGCTGTCCCCGAGACTTGTACAACGCCACTTTGTAACTGTCTGTAGAAAATACCCGGTTATGTGCAATAAAAACCCCGTGCACTTTAATCCAACCACATCTACCCCACTGACTGTGAACCATATCAACCCATCTACTCCGCCCTCCAGATACAGATACACTTGAATCTAGGCCAGTCTACAAAGTTGTTCCCTTCTTTTCTTTTATTGTTTATTAATTTTATACTATCTATGTATCTATTTATTTGCTTTATAAATATATATATGCATGTGTGTATGTTTGTATATGTATCCATTTTTGCACCCCCTACTGATGGTACCCCAAGAGCCTGTAACAGTGAATTTCTCCATTGTGTGTAGAGATTAATAAAGCTGTATCTTATCTCTTATCTTACAGTGTGTACTGTATG